>VBSM01000361.1:107290023-107354694 GCA_008086735.1 Cheirogaleus medius | reverse complement strand
GCTCTATGACATTGACGTGGCCAAGGTCAACACCCTGATCAGGCCTGATGGAGACAAAAAGGCATATGTTCCACTGGCTCCTGATTATGATGCTTTGGACGTTGCCAACAAAATTGAGATCATCTAAACCGAGTCCAGCTGGCTAATTCTAAATATATATATATATCTTCTCACCTTAAAAAAAAAAATAGTACTGTGCTAAACACTGGAGTGCAGGTATCTCTGTGACAGACTGATTTCCTTTTCTTTGGGTATATACCCGGTAGCAGGGTTGCTGGATCACATGGTAGTTAGTTCTATTGCTAAATTTTTGAGGAGTTTCCATACTGTTTTCCCTAATCACTGTACCAATTTACATTCCCACCAACGGCACATAAGAGTTTCCTTTCTCTTCATCCTCACAAACATTTGCTATTTTTTGTCTTTTTAATAATAGCCCTTCTAGCTGGGGTCAGATGATACCTGATTGTGGTTTTGATTTGCATTTTTCTAATGATTAGCGATATTGTGCATTTTTTCATATATTGTTTGGCTATTTGTATATCTACTTTTGAGAAATGTCTATTCCGGTCATTTGCCCTTTTTGAAGCTGGATTTTATTGTTATTGTCATTGTTGCTGAGTTGTTTGAGTTCCTTGTATATTCTGGATGTTACTCTCTTGTTGGATGAATAGTTTGAAATATTTTCCCTCATTCTGTATGCCTTCTCACTCTGTTCTTTTTGCTCCTTTTGCTATAGAGAAGCTCTTTAGTTTGATATAATCCCACTTGTCCATTTTTGCCTCTGTTGCCTGTGCTTTTAAGGTCTTTCTTATTCATAATACCAATGTCCTGAAGCATTTTCTCCATTTTCTTACAGTAGTTTTATAGTTTCAGGTCTTAGCTTTAAGTCTTTAATCCATCTTGAGTTGATTTTTGTAGTATGGCGAGAGACTGGGGTCTAGTTTATTCTTCTGCACATGGATATCCAGTTTAACCAGCACCAATTATCAAAGACACTGTCCTTTCTCCAACAAATGTTTATGGTACCTTTGTCAAAAACCAGTTGGCTATAAATACACAAATTTATTTCTGGTTGGAAAAACTAATACCAATTTTTTTTAAAACTTTTTCAAAAAATTTCAGGGGAGGGAACTCTTCCAAACTCATTCTATGAGGTCAGCATAACCCTGATAGCAAAACCAGATAGGGACACAACAGAAGGAAACTACAGGCCAACATCCCTGATGAACACAGATGTGAAAATCCTAAACAAAATACTAGCAAACCAAATCTTACAGCCATCAAAAAGTCCGTATATGACAACTTAAGTATCCATCAGCGGATGAGTGGATCAAATAAATGTGGTGTATATACACAGTGAAATATTGTTCTTTCATAGAAAAGAATGAAATCATGTCATTTGCAGCAGCCTGGGTAGAACAGAAGTCATTATGTTACGTGAAATAAGCCAGGTACAGAAAGACAAACACACCACGTGTTCTCGCCCGTGTGCAGGAGCCATGACAGCTGATCTCGTGGAGGTGGATAGAGAGTAGGAGGGGTCACCAGAGGCTGGGAAGGGTGGGGCAGAGGGATGGAGAAATGCTGGTTAATGGGTACAAATTATAACTAGACAGGATGAAGGATGAATGAGTCCTAGTTTTCTATAGCAGAGTAGGGTACTGTAGTTATCAATAATTTCTTTCTTTTTTTTTTTTTGAGACAGTCTCACTCTGTTGCCTAGGCTAGAGTGCCATGACGTCAGCTTAGCTCATAGCAACCTCAAACTCCTGGGCTCAAGCGATCCTCCTGCCTCAGCCTCCCGAGTAGCTGGGACTACAGGCATGTGCCACCGTGCCCGGCTAATTTTTTCTATATATTTTTAGTTGTCCAGCTAATTTCTTTCTATTTTTAGTAGAGATGGGGTCTTGCTCTTGCTCAGGCTGGTCTGGAACTCCTGAGCTCAAACGATCCTCCCGCCTTGGCCTCCCAGAGTGCTAGGATTACAGGTGTAAGCCACCGCGCCTGGCCCTTATTTCTTATTTAAAAATAGCTAGAAGTTCTGAAGTGTTCCCAACACAAAGAAACGATAAATATTTGAGTTGATGGATATCTCAGTTATCCTGATTTGATCATCACATACTGTGTGCATGTATCAAAATATCTCACCACACCCCATATATGTACAGTTTTTATGTATCAGTTAAAATGTATCTGAACAAAAGACAAGGGAGGGATTGGAGCTTCTTAAACCTAATCTTCGAGTCTTGTTTCACTCTCAAACTAGCTCGCATGAACTCAGGATTTTTGCTCCGTAATTCATAATTCTAATTTTCAAACTTAACCCAAAGGAATAAAAAAAAAATACCCTAGGCTTCCAGGTTAACATAAATAAATACATAAATAAGCAAGCTGGACAGGAAGGTGGCCCGAGCCGGTCAGTGAAAATTTAAGGAATCCAGGGAAGCAAAGCATGACCAGGATCAATAAACACACACTGCTTTTATAAAAGGGGTGGAGAAGAAATGTTTAGCACGTAACAGGTTTTCTCCCAAAGAGAACTCCTAAAGGAGATGTATGAATATCCCTCCTGGGACTCCTTAAACCTCTCTGTCCTCAGTTGAACTTGATACATTTCTGTTCCAGTGCACACAGGGTGACTTTGGACTCCACGGCTCCGCTGGCTAATGGACCAACTTTTCATGTGTTGCCTTGTTGACCCAAGTTCCCATTGGTGCAGCTCCTTGGAAACATAAGGGAGGTATTTTATGGCCTGGAGTTTTATTGGTGGTAACATTACCGATATTTGCATTCCTTCACTGTTCCTAGATGTAAATCCACTGAGAGACACATGACACCTTTACGCAGTGAATTGAAAGCCACAAACACCAGGGAGATGGGAATGCCAATCTGCAGGAACAAAAATGTTTCACCCTAAAAAAAAAAAACCCACAAATATTTATGTTTAAACTCAAAACAATCTAGGCTAAATATTTTTTTTATTTTTCTTAAAAATAATTTCATACTGTATTTTATCATTTATGTTTATATAGGTAATCTTTAACTTTCCATAAAACAAAGGAAAAAAAAATCCTAAAAACTCCAGAATTTTTTGAGGGTAGAATAACCCAAGGCCAAATTTTCTTATAATGTTTAAGGACCACCAACAAAAACACTGATGACCTAAGAATTCCTGGGGTAGGTGGGTGTTCAGTCTGCTTTTTATGTATTGGTGCACAGCAAACTCCTCTAAAAGAGTTGATTTAAAAAACTACCAGGATTCTAGCACTTCTCATAAGCGCCAGGGCCAGGGATTGATGCCGGGCGTGGGGACCACTCAGCATTGCTTTTGCAGGTGAGCTGAGGGACAGCTGCTTCCCTGACAAGGTGGGGCGGGGGAGAGGGGGGATGGAAAAAATCTTCTAGAAAGTAGAGGAGAAAAGAACATTTCCCAACTCATCCTATGATGCCAATAATTATCCTGATATCAAAACCAGACAAAAACATCACAAAAAAGGAAAACCATAGACCAATGTTTCTTATGAACACAGACGCAAAAAGCCTCCACAAAATACTAGAAACCTGAATTCGGCAACATGTAAAATGATCATACACCACGACTTAGAGGGATTTAGCCCAGGGCTGCAAAGTTCCTCTAACACCCCAATATCAGTTACTGTGAGCCACCATATTAAAGGACAAAAAATGCAGGATCATCTCTGTAAATGCAGAAAAATCATGTGACAAAATCCAGTACCTACTCACAGTATAAACTCTCAACAAACTCGCAGGCAGAGACAATTTCCTCAATGTGATAAAACATGTCAATGAAAACCCACAGTTAACATCGTACTTAGTGGTAAAAAGCTTAAAGGTTTCCCCTAAAATCAAGAGCAAGAAAAGGGTATCTAGTCTTGCTGTTTATATCCAAGACCAATTAAGAAGACGATGACAGTGTCAGTAACAATTGCATTTCTATATGCTATCGTTGTACTAGCAATGAATATAATCCAACAATGAAATTCAGAGAACTATTCCATTCCCATTCGCCTTAAAAAGAACAAAATACTCAGAAATAAACTTTCAAAAAAAGGTAGGACTTTTACATTGAAAACTATAAAACATTGCACAATACGTAAAAGAAAAAAATGATAAATTGGGCTTTACAAAAATCTAAGACATTTCTGCTTCAAAAGACACCATTAAAAAATAAAAAGTCAAGGCACGGAGCTGCAAAAATAATGGCAAATCTTATTTCTTACAAAGGATTGCGTTGATAATAAGAATTCTTTCAAATCAATAAGAAAATAAACAATCTGATTTTTAAAAATGGCCAAGATATTGAAGACATTTTACCAAAGGAGATCAAAGAATGATGTGGGCAGAAAAAGATGTTCAACATCACTAGTAATTAAGGAAGTGATAATCAAAACAACATTGAGATGCCACTCCACAGTTATAAGAATGGCTGTAACAGAAACGGCAGATGGTAACAACTTTTGGTGGGAAATGGGACCCTCACATAGTGTTGGCTGGATGTACGCTGGTCCCGGAAAACAGTTTGACAATTGCCCACCAGACCAGCACTTCCATCCCAACTACCCCACCAAAGGGAACGGAAACAGGCAATCCTAGACACGGGTACTTTTATCATCCCAAAGCTCCTTCCTGCCCCTTGTGGTCAGTTTTTCCAGCCCCCAGCAGTGGGCAAACACTGATATGCTTCATATTGGTTTTGCCTTCCCCAGAATTTCAAAGAAACTGAAATCATATATTGCTTACTATTTTGTGTGAGTGTGCCCCAATGCAATTTATTTTTAAAAAATAATAAAGAAAAGACTAATATTTAAGGTGATGTATATCCCAAGTACACTGATTTGATCTTTACAAATTTTATGAATGCATTCAATAGGCACATGTGCCCCCCAAATATGTACATCTAGTATGCATCCATAAAACCCTCAGGCTGGAAAATAATCCCAGCTTTGAGGCAGCTTGAAGCATGGCATTGCCTCTCATCCTTACTACTGGGCTTCATGAGAATGATGAAAACTTGAAAAAATTATACAAAACACAAAATTCTCAATAGAAAAATGGACAGAAGTCCTATTTTGCTAAATATAAAATCAAAACACCCAAAACACTCTGTGTCATTAAAAAAAATCAAAGAAATGTGAATTTTAAAAAATTAGATATCTTTACATTCACCAGATTAGAAAAAGGTAAAAAAAAAAAACTCTACAAATACAGAGTGGTGGGTTAAGATACGGAACCACAGGAATTCTTACATTGTTGGTGGGCGTGGACATCATCATTTCTACCTTGGAAACATTTGCTGCCACTTTGTAGAGCGGAATCTGAGCACACACAAAGGCCTAGCAATTCAATCTCCCAGGAATGTACTCTAAGAAACTTTTGCACGTGTACACATCACCAGAAAATATGAGAATCTTCATAGCAGCATAGCCCAAAACTGAAATCTACCCTAAGCTCATCAATAATAGGGTGCATTTGTCTTAAAATTATGATATATTATATTTATGCAGTAAAAAACTATACGACAGTAAAAATGAACAACACACAGACACATGTATCTAGTTGGATAAATGTCACAATGTTGAGATAAAAGCAAACCATAAAAATATACACGGTATTATTCCATTTATGTACTATCACATTTTTCTGGGGATGCAAATATAGTAAACTATAGAGAAAAGCCAGGAAACGATTGCCCCGGATGTTGGATAACGGTTGTTTTTGCTTGTGAATGAAGAGGGCAGATCGGGGACTGTTCACATAATGGTGTCTGTGGCCCCGAGCTTGACTCATTCCTCAACCCAGGGTGGTTACACAGGTTTTGCCGGTGTGAGTGTTATCAGTATCCCTCGCACATACATGCATACAATATGTGTTATAACTTTATAAATATGTCAAATATATTTCACAAGAAAATAAAAGCACATACCCACATAAAGACTCGCACGGAGTGTTCCTGGTAGCCTTATCCACAGTAACTAAAAAGTGAAATCAGTCCAGATGTTTATCGACTTGTGACTCGGTAGCAACTGTGCACAGCTGGGGGGGCGGGGACTGTCTGTAACTGGGTACAAGAGATCAACCTGGGATGGAATGTTCTAGAACTGGGTGTGGTAGTGTTTCTGCAACTCTGCACAGACACTAAAAATCATTGACTCGTGCACTTAAAAGAGGTGAATTTTATGTTATGTACATTAGACCCCAAAGCTGTCAAAACAAAAAGATGGGGTTCAAATGAGCAGAAAGAACCCATTTCTGGAAACCCAAGTAGCCAGTGTTCTCATGTCCTGCCTCTCTCCCCTACCCCACGTCAGCCTTCCCCACCGAAGGTATCATGCAAGAAACAGAATTAAAGCGAGGTAAGAAACATGGCTGCAGCTTGAGGAAGCTGCTCGCGGGAGCAGGGGCTGAAGCCAGACCCCGGCAGGGCTCAGGCAGGGAGGCGGCCGCCCCCGGCTTTGCAATCAGCCCGATGAGCTGCGACGGGTTTGTCTGCTTTTCTGGGCACATGTGGGAATGGAATGGGACAATGCATGGTGTCACACGCTGAGGATTCAAAGACACAAACGGGTTGAAAGTAGAAGGATGGAAAAGAGAGACCACGCAAGCAGTGTCTACAACCGAGCCGGAGCAGCTAACCTCGTATCAGGAGTACCAGGGTTTGCAGGGATTTCACCTTCCAGCCACTGGAGATCAGAAACATCAAACCAGAACATTAGCGTCATTAAAACATATTATCTCTGCAATCGATCATTCCAGGCTTATAAAAAGCGGTTGATAAACCAAGCTAGGAATCCAAACTTTAGTGCCGCTTTAAAAGATTTTATGTGTTTATCTTTTATGATTTTAAGACGCTCTGACACGGGTTACGTGTGTTAATCTTATTTAAAGTTTTATGAAGCCTCAGAGATCATATCACATCTCCCCCCCCAACCCCCATTAAACATGTCACGCTTTATTGTTTCTAAAATTTCTCTGTGAACGCGGCGTCTATGCAAGCCCGTAAATCACTGTTAAATGGCCTCTACACAGCCGCTTTCCGCAGCCGCGCAGTGAGGTGGTGGGCAGAGCCTCTGAGCGTGAGAGGGAGACTCGGCCTTTCAAGTGTGCAGGGAGACAGGACTAGGGCCTCGCCGTCACCCCACTTTTGAAGATCCTCGCCAGGACGCGGTGGGAGCGACAGGGAGGAGGAGGAGGAGGCAGCGAGGTAGACCCCCGGGGTCTCCGGCGCCTGCCGGCCCCAGAGTGCCTCTGCCCCACCGGCCGCTCCCCGCTCACAGCCCCGCCGTCCTGCCGCGCCCCAGAGGGAGGGACGCCAGGAGTCCATCCCCATGGCTTCCTCCGGGCACCCCAGACACGGGAAATGTCACGCAAGCAAAGGACGGGCAGGCCCAGGCCCTGCCTCGTGGTTTGGCCTGAGCACGGGGACACTGGCGCTGTGCTGGTGTCCTCGCGGCCGGGGAGGGAGAGCTGGGCCAGAGTCTGCTGTCTCTGATGTGGACCAGGACTCTCTGAGTCCTTAAACAAGATCAGTATCTCCTAGCCGACCTCCAGCAGCCCACAGTTAAATGTCATCGTGCCGCGCCTCACGCAGCAGGGAACGCAGTCTGTACCCGGAGACAGACAGAAGCCCGCGCCTGTCCTCAGCCGTCTTGCGCGGACTTGTCGTCAAGATGGGGAAGACGCAGCGAGCGCCGACACGGGAACCCAGTGCCTGGGTGCCACGACCGCTTCCCTTCTTCTCTCCGCCACCCTCTATGGCTCCCTATTGCCACGTGCCTCTTCAGCCCAAGGCCCCAGGTTGCGCTTTCTCCTTCCCGCCCCGCCCCCGCCCAGGGCAGTTCTGGCGGGAAGGGGTCCCCATTTCTCTCACTTCCCCGCCCTTCCGGCGTCCACACCACTGGCAGGGGCCGTGGTCACACAGCGGGGCTGGCGAGTCGCTGCTGAGTGGGCTGCGCAGTGGGCGCCCTGTGGGGCGGCCACTGGGGAGCCAGGACGAGACTGTAGCGCCCATGGCCGTCTGCAGCCCTGGGCGAGGGGCTGGCTGTGGAGACCCGGCCTGTGGCCGCCCAGAGCACTCACGACCCCACGGAGCCTCGCGTGTGGACGGTGTAGACAGGGCGCCACACAGCACGGGCCGCAGGGACAGGCAGCAGAAGAACAGCGACGGGCGCGGTGTGCACGGATGTGCTCAGCGTCAGGTGGTGGGAAAAGACCAGACCGGCCCAGACACGCGGAAATCAAAAGGAAGCCCCTCGTCCCACGTGACAGGACAGGCATCTGCATTCCCGTCCCGGCTCTGCCCCGGGCAGCAGAGGGCGTCAAGTGCGGAGAGACCGAGTCACAGGGCCCAGGCCACGGCTTTGCTGCCCAGGGTGCAAAGCTGCCGCCACAGAGCAAAGGACCCAACCCCAACTGACGCCACAGACCGCGGTCCTAGCCGTGACCAGTAATACCACAGACGGGGGTCCTAGCCGTGAACGACGCCACAGACCAGGGTCCTACCTGTGACCAATAATACCACAGACCGGGATTCTACCTGTGACTGACGCCACAGACCAGGGTCCTAGCCGTGACTGACTCCACAGACCGGGGTCCTACCTGTGACTGACACCACAGACTGGGATCCTACCTGTGACTGACACCACAGACCGGGGTCCTAGCCGTGACTGACGCCACAGACCAGGGTCCTAGCCATGACCAATAATACCACAGACCCAGGTCCTAGCCGTGACTGACGCCACAGACCGGGGTCCTGGCCGTGACCGACGCCACAGACCAGGGTCCTACCTGTGACTGACGCCACAGACCGGGGTCCTGAGCCACAGACATTCTTTCCCCGCGGTGCTGGGCGCACAATCAAGGGCCGGGTGACGGCAGGCGGGTGTCTCCCAGGCTCTCCACGGCTGGCGGTGGTGGTGGGGCATCCTGCTGTGCCCGCCCGTCCGTCCCTCTGTGGGCACAGGCCCGGTGTCCCCGTGTGTCTGAGTGCCCTCTTCTCCTGAGGACACCCGGTGTGGGGTCAGACCACCCTGACAGCCTCAGTCTGACCTAACCCCCCTTTCAAAGGGCGTCTCTGCGGATACTGTCACTTTCTGAGGGATGGGGAGTTGCCACAGGGATTTAGGGATCACCGGGACGGGGAACGGGGACCTTGTCAAGCCACCAGCGGGTCAGCTTCCGCAGAGACAGTGGATTGCGAGGCAGAGACGTCGGCAAAACCAAGATTGCTGCCGGAGGAAAGGGGCAGTGAAGGGCCTTCACCGAAAACGCTCCCCGCACCGGCTCACCTGGACGCGCCTTCAGGCGTTGACTCTGCTCCTTCCCAGCCAGGAGCATGGCACCCGCTCCGCTCTCCGTCCCGGCTGCTTCCCCGGGGATTCCGTGGGACTCTCCGTGGTGGTAAAGACTGAGGAAGGAACAGAGGCCGGGAGAGAGGTTGACGGATGAGGACGGGGCAGAGGACAGTAGGGACTCGGGTGGACTTGAAGAAATATTTGACTCTCCCCACCTGCTCTTGGTTTTTAATTTGCAATTCACAATTTTCTCACAATCGTCTCACACTAAAAGTTCTAACAAGGAATAGATCATCACAAAGCAGCAACTGAGCCAGCGGGAACTACTTCCGTGGCAGACAAAGAAACCCAGCGTGGCTGGACACAGAGGCCTCTTCAAAGGCCGCCAAGTCCCAGACAAGGGCGGAGCGGGAGGTGACGGAGCTTGCCACGTGGCGGGACTGTAAAGCTGTCTCTCCTCTCTCTGCAAAGCAGGGGACACAGTGCTGGGCGCAGTGAAGTGACGCGTCAAGACGTGGGGACCGGGAAGGTCGTTCTCCCTCTGCACACACCAAAGGCATCCGCCGGAGTCGGCGCCTTTTCATGCGGTTCTTGCCATGGCACCACAGCGCACGTCCACTCCGTGGCTGTGGCTGACTCCACGGCACACGCGGGGCTGGGCGGCCCCTTTGTGGCTGTGCTGCCAGGACAGGAGAAAAACCCGGGCGGAGGTGGTGTCTGTGCCCACACACACGTGTGCATGTGCGTATGTGTGTGTGTGCACATGAGTGTGCGCATGTGTGTGCATGAGTGTGTGCATGTGCGTATGTGTGTGTGCACATATGAGTGTGCGCATGTGTGTGCATGTGTGTGAGCATATGAGTGTGTGCATGTGCATATGCGTGTGTGCGCATATGAGTGTGTGCATGTGTGCGTGCTTGTGTGTGTGCATGTGTGTGCGTGTGTTTGCACATATGAGTGTGCGCATGTACGTATGCGTGTGCGCGCGCACATGTGTGCATGTGTGTGCGCGCATCTACGAAGGGTTTCATCTATGAAGGACTCTCACTGCAGTGTGTTCTCCGTGACCTGCTCTTACTCATGGTTCAGAGCTGTGAAATCCCTCTGCCGGCCCCAGGCATTTCTCAAGACATCAGTATTGTGGGGTCTGTACATTTTAGCAGTTCTTTTTGTATCCACGCACGTTACATGATAATATTCTAAAGGATAAATATTTGTCTAGCTAGTTTATTATTTCTTTAGATTGAATTATTAAAAAAATATTGACTAAAAGAGCATTCAAGTTTAAAATGTTTAGTATTTGCCGCCAGCTGGCATGTAGGAACTTAGCGAGGAACATCACTCATCAACGTTGAATATAATCATTAACAATCTGGACAACCCGACAGGCAGTAAACATTCACTGGTTTTAATTGCATGCATCTAATGCTGGTGACGTTTATTTTCTCTCGACCTTTTAACCACATCTAGTCCTTCTGTCTGAATTTCCTTTGCAGGTCCTTCACCCTGTTAAAAATTGGGGTGCCCATGTGATACGAACAGTCTTGGAACATTTTGCTCACGAAGAATGTTGGCTTTGTATGCTATGTATGTTTGAAATACTCACACTTGCATTTTAATTTTCATTTGACCCATAGAGGTCTACTTTCCTCTCCACAATACAAAAGCACTTAGAAAACACTTCTTCACTTTTATCGCACCTTGTCTTTTGTTGTTTAGACTTGGGTACCGTGGTTTATCTGTTTTATGCCATGTCTAAATTTATGTTTACATGATGTTTTTATTTATGTTGATTTGCTACAGAAACTTTCAGACTCTGAACTGTTAACAGCTTTTACTAAATTAATTTATTTTTTCAGCATTATTGAAGTGTAATTGACAAAAATTTAATATTCTTCTATTAATTTTCCACTTTAATTTTGATTTTAAAAGTATTATAGAGACACAAATTAATATAGATATAACATATGTAGAGCACAAGGAAAAAAATCCAACAAACACCACTGTAGGCGTGCCACCCAGTTTAAGAAACGTGAACTGACATTAATTTCGGAGTAGCCCATTTGCTTGTCATCCTTTCCCATCTCCTCCCTGTCAGGCCTCCGCTTCCAGCCTAAACTGGGGTTCACGACTTATTTTTTTCTTTGTATTTTGCCACATATGTTTTTTATTATTGGTTTGGGACCATAATCCTAAAAATCACAATCCTGAAAGTGCAAAATCCTGAAAAATAATTCCGGAAAAATAATTTTTAAAAAACTCTTTAAAAGACATTTAGTTACTTTTTTAAAGGGGAAGTTATTTGGGAAACATATAAAAACAGGCCAGAACACTTCCTGGGCTACTTCACACAATGACATAAGGCAATAATAACATGTGTATTTTGTGAGCATAGACACTCACGTACACTAACAGCCGTACGGTGTGACAGTCAGGAGCGGCTGAATCATGGTCACAAAAAATACTTACGTCACTGCAGTCTCCTGAAACACTGTCACGGACAACCTTTTGGACAATTTTTTGACGAAATTTAGCAAAACCCACGGTGAATGCCGGCAGACTCTAGGGCCTTCAGCCTCGTACAGAAAACTGCACCATCGTGTGCAGACATAGGAGATGTACCGTGAACTGACATGCTATAAGCTGACTGGAGATTTCTCCACACACATGCAGACAGAGAAGGGATCTGTGAGGAAGCCCCTCACTTGACTGACGGCTGGGCAGTTCCGCCACAGGCCACCCGCGAGCTGGAGGACCCGGCGGGGCCAGGCGCTGGTTCGTCCCCGTCTGGAGGCCTCAGAGCCAGGGAAGCTGGCGTGTGACTCTCAGTCCCGGCTGAGGGCCCAGGACAGAGGGGACCTGGAGTCCGGATGTCCGAGGGCAGGAGAAGGAGGGCGCCGGCTGCAGAAGAGAGAGAGGAATTCACTCTCCCATCTGGACCCAGCACGTGGATGGCGTCCCCCACGTGGAGGCAGGGTGCTTCCCGCCCGGTCCACAGACTCACACACCTGCCTCCTCCAGACAAACCCTCACGACACACCTGGGCAGCCCCGGCCTCCAGTCTCCTGCCGGACGCTGGAAACCCGTCTCCCTGTCGGCAGAAGAGGGATGGGCTTAGAGCCCGTCGAAGCATGGAGGATCATTAGTGCAAAGACTGAGGACAATCGATGCTCTAACACCTGCCTGGGCATCCCTAATGCAGCCACGTTGACCCCCAAAATCGACCATTATGATATTTAATCATTAATGCTTAAAGTTATACAGTATATTTAGTAAAGTTCTGGAACTAAAATTCCTCGATGCATTCGCATCACCTCCTCCTCCCAACTCATGAGCTAATTTTGTACATGTGAGTTCTGTCTTGTTCAACCCCCCGAAGTATAATTTTCTTGTTGGTTGTATCTATTCACATATTTATCATATTATTTGCCCCTGATTTCTCTTTGCCTCTCTCAGATCTCTTATTTTTGCCTCACATTCCTCTGTCTTTGGACATTACGTAAGTTCTTTCTGTAATATGAGGTACCAGAGATTCTTTTGAAATCATCTAAATCATTTAAGCGCTAAAGGCAACGTCTCCATTTTGATTTTCCCCGACCACGTCACCCCCACGTCGTGACAGCTGCCAAACTATCCCACCCGTGCTAACGGTCCATACAAGTAGGTCTTTAATTCTGGTACTCCACATTACAGAAAGCATTTATGATCAAAGTTATATTCTCTAGTAGAACAGAAACTCAGTGCATTAAAATTCAGACTTGCAAAATAAATGAGAAACCTAGAGTTTAAATAAATCCCTGTAAGGTAGTGAACCACTCACTGTTTTTCTGTATCCTTTACTCATTCACTAAATATTAAACCGAGGATGGAGGAAGAACAATTGAGAAAATTAAATTCAGCGGATAACTTATGATCAAATAAATTAAATAAATAGCAATAAATGCAAAACCATGTGAAGCTGTAAGCCAAAATAATATAAGATTTCCTATTTTAAGCAAACACGAGTGTCACAAAATTTGTCATGGAGCTGGGATTGTGGGTGACCGGAGGAGACCTCGGGGAATGTGGATGGAGTGACAGGGCAGGGCTCTTCTCTTCCGGAGGTCGGTGGCATCAGCCCTTGCAGAAGACACGGCTCTATGGCAACAGAAACCACCTCTGCACAGGCCGGTCCGTGTACCAGCACCAGGTCCACGAGACATTCCTGATTAGAGGTCCCCACATAGCTGTGTAATATACCTTTAGCATCTTAGTTACAGAGTTTCTCAAATAACAGAAATGGGAGAGCAACAAACTAGCAGGGTGGTGGCAAGATTCTTAGAGGCAGCCTCACGCTCAATAGTTAATACACGTGCAAACGTTAACAGGAGCCTGAAAGGTCTATAGAAAGTGAGAACAGAATGCATTTTGTACCATCCTGCAAAAACAGGAATTCAGATTTGTCCTAAATCTCTATGAAAAGAGATCACATTATTTTGATGTCTTAAATTTAAAAAGCGAAAGAAGGACACATTCTATTTTTTAATGCTTTTAAGCAGACACATGTAAAATAGATAAGGGATTTGACAGTAAAATATAAATATTAGTCCCCTAGAACTTCATTGAAAATTTTACATTAAAAATGATACCATTTTTGAACCGTAAAAGGAATCTTATATGTGAGCTGTTAACATATGCATAAAAGTGCAAAATGACTTTAATAGAATATCTGCTCCTATTTATGATGTGTGGAGTTCATTTTTCAGTGACCAAATAGATAATTATTACTTCCACAAAACAATGGAAATACGCTTTGCCCACCAGCAGTTTGCTTATGACAGAAAAACAAAAGAGACTATGTAGTCTTTGTCCATTGGTATGAATTCATCAGATTTAGCTCAGTTGCCAGATAAGAAAATGACAACAAAGTAGAAAGATGAGAGATTTTTGAATGAGACCTTGCTGTCAAAATTCTATTCTCATATTTTTTAACATTCAGTGTTTAAACTTGTGAAAATAGAAGACAAAATACAAAGCAGGGGCCTGTTTTTTCCATATGTTAAAATATAAAATGATTGAAGTATAATTTGCATGTGCTCGTGTTACTTCAGAAAGAATGTCAGTCAGCTAAACTAAGACAAATGTATAGAATGAGAAAGAAGCGGTCGTCCAAAATTTGGCAATGGAATGTTTTTGTCAAAGAGCTTAATAAACGTTAAAATCCTTTGCAATAAAATGTTTAAGGGAATCACCAAGTAGAAGAACACGTGCACGCAGACAGAGGAAAGAATGCCAATTTCATGGCTGCACCATTAACTCTAACAAATTATCTTTAATTCAGTTAAAGCTTCAACCATGTCAGTAAGAATGTCTCAAACAATTTATTTCAAGAATTAGAGACTTTGCACAGTTCCGTCGGATTATCCAATCTCCTTAACAATCTCATAATATTCGTGTGCTTTGCCCCCCCAAAGAGGGTGGAGATCTTGAGTCCGAGTGGACAGTGGGTTGGAAGGAAAAGCCCAAGCTTTTGGGCAGAACTGGACCTGAGTAAATCATAGCCCATCAGAGCAACTAAAGTCTCGCTCAAGATTGTATCATTAGCTAGTGAGCAATTACCCCGATATCTAACGGGAGGAAGTGTTAAGGACAGAGCATGCACAACCATTGCTGCTGGTCACAAGACACTGGGTTATAAGACGGCTGGCGGTTTCACGTACGCCATCTCCTCAGACCCCACAACAAAAATGCAACATGGGCATCATTATCTCACCTTTCCACTTCATTTTAAATCAACGCTATTGAGGTAGAATGTGCATACTGCATTTGTTTTAAGTAAAGAGTTTGACGTGTTTTGGCAAATGTGTGCCCCCCCCATCACAGTCAAGACAGAATAGTTTTAGTTACTTATTATAATAACCAAAACTTTGTATTACCAGTTTTTTAAAAAAACTTTTAATATTAGCTGTTATGGTTGGTATGAAGTGGTATCTCATTATGCTTTTATATTCTGCATCTCCCTGATAAATAATAATACTGAGTACTATATCATGCACTTGTGTTCCATTCATGTATCTTCTCTCACAAAGCGTGTGTTTAAATCTTCCTCCTCTTTATATCGCTTGTTCTGTCTCCTTATTCTTGAGCCATGCGAGTTTTATAATATATTCTGGATACAAGTTCTTTTATTGATGGGATGTAAGACAAAGGAAAAGTAGTTTAAAGTGTGGAGCAAGAAGCTGGAATTTTTTTTAAAAAGAGGGAAAGAACCAATATTATTTCAGAACATACGATAGAAATACTGAAGCAATGTATTTCTAAACCACTTTGTGGTTGTCTGGGATGGCAGCGTAATGGGAAAAGCATCGGAATAGGAAACCAAGAGTCTAGACTCTCACTTCGAGGAAAGCAATGAGGGATGGAGGCAGAAGGTTTGGAGAACAGGAGAAGGAATTGGAGACAGACAAACCTGGAATGGAGTCTCTGCCACCAACATTTGCTAGGGCGAATAAATGTCATATATATCAATGCTGTCCTTTAAAAAATGGGGAGAGTGTCCTTTGAGGTTAGTATGAACATAAGAAATAACGTTTGCAAACATGAAGAAACAATGTGACCACTAATGCCTAGTGGGTCTTCAATAAAGGGCGGCCCTTACAGCTCTAATTATACCTCCTAGGTGTCTGTCTGGATTGGACTGACTTATGACCAGGGCCCTTCCCACTCCAGATGCTCACCAACCTGCAGCTGCAGTGGATCGAGATGTGTAAGGGGCGAGGCAGTAAATGATGTTTCGTCACGCGAGCTAAACGTTTCCTGAAGCAACCGACTCAATGAATAAGAATGACTTGAGGAAACAATGTAGTTTTATTTATCATACTCTTAAATTTCTAAGATCCTTAAGCAACACATTTGTGCATCCATATAATATTTTATACATGCAAAAAGGAGAACAAACCAAATTATGTTTTCACTAGAAAATACATAAAAAGAAAGACCTGTAATATGTTTCATCAGGAAATTCCCATCTTGTTGTCATTAAGCTTATTTTCCGGATACTTTTGCAATGTAGTTGTGATCTTTGCTCTTTTTGGTTTCTTACTGTTAATTTACTGATGGTTTTGAGGCATGCTTTGTGCTTTGCAACCAACAACTACTAAACCAGCAAAATGAGATGTAAACTAAATTTTTTCCTTACAGAGAAATAATGAACCTTGAAACAAAACAAAGCAAACAACAAGAAAGAAACCCACTTTAGGTGTTAAATCCTAAACATTTTACTGAATCAAAAGATGAAGCATTAAAAAGTTTAGCTAAGACAAAAGATTCATAATTCAATGTTATCATTTAAATCCACATTAACGTCTTCATTATTTAGGGTTAATTAGATGCTAAAGCACAATACGGACAGAAATGCCCCCATCTCTGGAGCAGAAGACCTCACACCTCCACCCACAGCAGAAAAATGTGCTGAGTGATGATTCTGCACAAAGCAGTCATTGTGCTTTTGTTAAGTTTTTCTCTTCTTCCAGTCTTTAGGGACCTCAGATTAACATTCTTTATGTTTTTAAAGGCTTAGAAAGTTGCACGAGTTTTACTTAATCAAATTAATAAATGCTATTATACTGATTCAGAAGGCAAGGTGCTGGTCAGTACAAACTAACTTTATAAAGGATAAGATTTTTTTTTTTTTGGTCTTTAAAGCACTCACAAAGCAATTGGGAGAGATAATAGAGAAATGTATGGTATCAAACCTCAAACAGCAATGGAAGCTTTTAATGCAAGTCTAACATGGCTTGTGATAAGTAAGAAATGAATTGCTCGTACTAAAATTCTGTAAAGCATCTGAAGTTGAAAAGGCAGCACAAAGAAAGCAGAATATTAAACAAACTGAGGTAATCCCTCTGGATTTTGGAGCATAATTTAAGATAGTTGCTGCATAGTCATGTCACCGTATTCTGATACTATAAAGAAAGGCATAACAAAGATTGATTATTTTGATTCAAGATGGGAAAATTCCAGAAAGTATGTAAAGCATTAATGTGTAAACTACATTTGGTTTAAAGTTTTTCATGAAACGTCAATTATAGATGCATAGATATTTTCTAGAACTTCTCAAATCTATATAAAGTTAATTCAAATGGAAGTTCCAGAAAAAAGCTGAGTTCTTGGTTTGCTCCACACTTAATAAGTCACATAGGTAGAACATCTAACTTTTCTCATGTGTTTTTTATTACATAGGAAATGACAAACATGTCACTTAGAAAAATAATTAGGACAATTTTAGGATTGTAAAGCTTCTAATGCCCTAAGACTTTCACTGTTCAAGCCACGATATTTCAAGGTTTTCTTTCTCCTGCTGTACTTAATAAATAATGTGGTTTTATGTCTTTGTTTTAATTGCTTAGTTTTCATTAAGTCCTATGTGTTCAGAGCATGTGAGCGGTTAGCACTGCAGCTGAACAAGTCCAGAGAGCACTGAGACTACCCAGGGTGCTTACTCCTAATCTAGATTAACAAGGAATAGAAGACAAAGGACCCAAATAAGCTCAATCAGAAATGAAAAAGGGAACACTACAACTGATACCACAGAAATACAAAACATCATCTATGAATGCTATGAAAATCTCTACACAAATAAACTAGAAAACATAGAGAAAATGGACACATTTCTGGAAACACACAGCCTCCCAAGACACAATCAGGAAGAAACAGAACTACTGAACAGACCAACAATGAGCAGTGAGATCCAACCTGTAATAAAAAAAAATCTTCCAACAAAAAAAAAGCCCCAGACCAGATGAATTCACAGCCAAATTCTACCAGACCTACAAAGAAGAGCTAGTACCTATACTACAGAAATTATTCCATAACATCAAGAAGGAAGGAATCCTCCCCAACTCATTCTATGAAGCCAGTGTCACCTTGAAACTAAAGCCATGAATGGACACAACAAAAAAAGAAAACTATGGACCAATATCCCTTATGAATATAGATGCAAAAATCTTCAATAAAATGCTAGCAAATCTAATTCAACAGCACATCAAAAAAATAATGCACCATGACCAAGTGTGCTTCATCCCTGGGATACAAGGATGGTTCAGCATATGTAAATCAATAATTGTGATTCACCACATAAACAGAAGCAAAAACAAAGAGCATAAGATCATCTCAATAAATGCAGAAAAAGCATTCGATATAATCCGGCACACTTTCAGATAAAAACCCTCAACAAACTAGGCATAGAGGAAACATATCTCAAAATTATAAAATCCATATCTAACAATCCCACAGCCAATATTATACTGAATGGAGAAAAGTTGAAAGCATTCCCCCTAAGAACTGGAACAAGACAAGTGTGCCAACCGTAACCACTTCTATTCAACATAGTATTAGAAGTCCCAGTCGGAGCAATCAGGCAAGAGGAAGAAATAAAGGTTATCCAAGTGGGGAAAGACGAGGTCAAACTATTGCTTTGTGCTGATGATATGATCTTATATCTAGAAACCCCCAAACACTCCACCAAGAGACTACTGGAATTGATAAATGAATTAAGCAAAGTCTCAGGTTATAAAATTGATGCACACAAATCAGTAGCATTCCTATACACCAACAACAGTCAAGCTGAGAGTCAAATCAAAGACTCAATATCATTGACAATCACTGTAAAGAAAATAAAATATCTAGGAATATACTTAACCAAGGAGGTAAAGAATCTCTACAAAGAGAACTACACAACACTGAAGAAAGAAATTGCAGATGACATACACAAATGGATGCTCATGCTCATGGATTGGTAGAATCAACATTGTTAAAATGACCATACTGCCCAAAGTGATTTACAGATTCAATGCAACCCCCATCAAAATACCAGTGTCATATTTCATAGATCTAGAAAAAATACTTCTATGTCTTGGTTGGAACCAGAAAAGAGCCTGAATAGCCAATAGCCAAAGCAATCTTAAGCAAGAACAACAAATCTGGAGGCATCACATTACTGAACTTCAAATTATACTCTAGGTCTATAGTAACCAAAGCAGCATGGTATTGTCACAAAAATAGAGACACAGACCAATGAAACAGAATAGAGAACCTGAGTATAAAACCACCCACAGACAGCCAACTGATATTTCACAAAGCAGATAACAATATACACTGGGGAAAAGAAGCCCTATTCAATAAATGGTGCTGGGAAAACTGGATAGCCACATGCAGAAGAATGAAATGGGATCCATATCTCTCACCACTCACAAAAATTAATTCAAGATGAACAAAAGACTTAAATGTAAGGCATGAAACCGTAAGAATTCTAGAAGAAAATGTTGGAAAAAATGCTTCTAGATATTGGTCTGAGCAAAAAAATTATGACTAAGATTCCAAAGGCAAATACAGCAAAAACAAAAATAAATACATGGGACTTGATTAAATTACAAAGCTTCTGTTCGGCTAAGGAAATAATCAACAGAGCTAATGGACAACCTGCAGACTGGGAGAAAACATTCACAAGGTACACATCATTAAATGTTGCAATCAGGTGATGAGAACTTGAAGGTTAATTACACTATTGCCTCCACTTTTACATGTGTTTGGAATTTTTAATAATTATAAGCTTAGACAGAGATGGAGAAAATAAATAGGGATGGAGGAGTGAAGGGGGAGAGAAAGGGAGAGGGAGGGAGAGAGAGACAAAGAGAAAAGTTGGGGGACAGGGAGAGACAACAAATTCTATCACACCCCTGCATGCAAAGTGATAACTTAGACACCCTCGGGGAAGGTTAGAACAGTAAAGAAAGATATACAATGTAACCAAAATGTCAAAACATAAACAAAAACTTTTATTGCGTGGTGGACTGGTGGGAGGGGGAGGAGGGGAGAGATGTATATTTACATAATGGGTGAGGTGCGCACCACCTGAGGGTTGGACACGCTTGAAGCTCTGGCATGGCGGGGTGGGGGAGGGGTGGCAGGGGCAATATATGTATCCCCAACAATACTTGTACCCCTATAATAAAAAAAAAAGAAAAAAGAAAAAAAAACAACATACAAATTAACAAATAAAAAAAAGAATAAATCGTGCATTGCAATCAAATATTGGACAAAACTGCAGTTGTTTATGATCAAACATCCTCCCTCCCTAGAGAAGCGTGATGCCGTATTTTAGATCCTTCCTGCAGGTGCCGTGACCTTGTGGCCTGGAGATTTACCGGCAGGTGCCATGTGTCACCTTCCTGCAGGTCCCTGCCCCTGGGCTTGCTGACTTGTCCAACAGGAGACACAATCCTCGTGATGCCTTCAGGGCACTTGCTTTCCACATGTGTCTGGATTTTTCATATTTTCCCAACTTTAAAGCCAAATACTTCACGGGTGTCACTTTCAGTGTTTGTACTTTATCCATTTAGCCGTCATACCCTGCTTCTTCAGCCAAGAATGGTGAGAATGAATATCAGTATTAAAAACTTTCAGCATTACATATATACGTAAACTTACGCCGTCTTGTTTAACATACCACACTGTTAAAAGAACTTCGCCTCTGGACACTGTTCACGGCTCAGATACACACTACTGCAGCTCGGTGAACTTCCTTCCTTTAGTTTAATATTATAAAGGAGACTATACTGCATGTACCATTTTGTGTCTTGACTTTTTCACTTAACATTGCATTCAGAATAATGTTTCTGCAATATTAAATTTTCTTTGTAAATGTCAGCTTTGACTTTTTTTTTTTTTAGACAGGGTTTCAGTCTGTTACCCGGGCTAGAGTGTGGTGGTGTCACCATAGCCCAATCACAGCCTGGGTTCAAGTGATCCTCCTGGCTCAGCCTCTTGCATAGTAGCTGGGAATACAGGTGCCAGCCACCATATGAGGCTAATTTTTTACATTTTTTGTAGACATGGGGTCTTGCTATGTTGCTAAGGCTGGTCTCAAACTCCTGGCCTCAAGTGATCCTCCTGCCTCAGCCTCCCAAAGAGCCGAGATTACAGGCGCGAGCCACCACACCCGGTCCACACTCTTCTATAATAATAACGTAGTATAATTTATTTAATATTATCCTAATATGAAGCATTTGTGTTCCTTCAACATTAACTCTATTATAAAGAATGCTGTAAGACACATCTTTGTGCACACATGTATCATTTCATTTATCACTATTTTGTTTGGATAGATTCCTAAATGTGAGAGTATTAGGTTAACGAATTTGACTATTTTGGAGGAAATTGGTGCCTGTTGTCAAACTATTTTCCAGAGAGAGTGCATCACAGGAGACATGGAGAAGGACTTGTCCCACCAGATTTCCGCACACCAGCTATGAGGGGTATGATGTTTACAATCACGTGCTGTTTCTGTGTGTCCCACAGGTTTGGCAGGTTGTGTTTCCATTTTCATTCATGTCACAAAATTTTTAACTTTCCATCTTAATTTCTTCCATCAACCCAGTGATCATTTTGGACCCTGTTGTTTAATTTCCATATATTTGTGTAGTTTTCAGAGTTTCTCTTGGTATTAATTTCTAGTTTTATTCCACCATAGTCTTAGAAAAGACTCGATATGGTTTCAGCTTTTTAAAATTTGTTGAGATTTGCTTTTCGGCCTGAGGTGTGGTCTATGGTGGAGCAGGTCCCAGGCTCTGGTGAGAAGAATCTGTCCTCTGCAGCAGGTGAACAGAGTGTTCTGGAAATGTCTGCTGGGGCCACTGTTTCTGAGTTCCAGTTTAAGCCCAGTGTTTCTGTGCTGCTTTTCTATCTCGATTATCCGTCTAACGTTGTGCGTGGGGTCTTGAAGGAAGCTTGCGGCGTTAAAGGCTTACGTCATAACGGCAGAAAGACCATGAACTAAACCTGTCATCACACCTCAAGGAACTAGAGAGATAAGAACAAACCAACCCAAGCTAGCAGCAGAAACATGACACGTCCGAGCGGAACTCAATGAAATAGAGATTTAAAAAAATATACTAAGAATAAACAAGAAATGAAAAGTTTGCTCTTCAGAAAGATAAACAAAATCAACAAACCACAAGCTAGGCTAACCGAGAAGAAGAGAGAGGACCCAGATAAACAGAACCAGGGATGGAGAAGGAGACGTTGCAACTGACAACACAGAATACGAAAGACCAGCAGAGATGACTGTGAACCGTTCACTTGCAAACCAGAAAGCCCAGAGGAAACGGGCAATTCCTGGAAACACACAAGATGGAGCCAGGAAGAAATAGAAACGCTGAATAGACTGATAACAAGTAGCAAGATCGAATCAGCAATAAAAATTTCCCACCAAAGAAAAGCCCAGGAGCAGATGAATTCACAGCCGGTTAGACCAGACGTGCACAGAAGCAGTGTGCCAATCCTCCCAAAATCGCCCCAAAACACGGAGAAGGCGGGGCACTCCCAGCTGGCATTACACAGCCAGGATCGTGCTGACACCACAGCCAGACAAGGGCAGGACATACAACAAAACCACAGATCAATATCCCTGTGAACACAGATGCAAAAACCCGCAACGAAATACCAGCAAACCGGATCCAGCAACGCATCAAAAAGACATACGTCACGATCGAGCGGGTTTCATAGCAGAGAAGTAAGGACGGTTCCACGTACGCAAATCAATAAACGCGATTCACCACAGACACAGAAGTGAAAATAAAGACCATAGGATCATCTCGACAGATGCAAAAAATTCGATAAAATTCGGCATCCCTTCATGATAAAAACCCTCAACAAATTAGACATGGAATGGACATATTTCAAAATAATAAAGGCCGTACATGACAAAAGCACAGCCAACCTCATACTGAACAGGGAAGAGGTGAAAGTGTCCCCCTAAGCACTGGAACAAGACAAGGGTATCCCCTGTCACCACTCCTAGTTAACACAGAGCTGGGAATATTATACCAGCCAGAGCAGTCGGGCGAGAGAAGGGAATGAAGAGTATCCAAATTGGAGTAGGGAGGTCAAATTATCCCTGTTCACCGAGGATATGATCTTAGACCTAGGAAATCCCAAAGACTCCACCAGGAAACTCTTAGATTGGATACATGACTACAGTAAAGTTTCAAGACACAGAATCCAGATGCAGAAACCAGGAGTATTTACACACACCAATTAAGACCTAGCTGAGAACCGAATCGGGAAGGCAGTGCTGCTCACGACGGCCGCAAAACCTGAATTACCTGGGAATATACCTAACTAGCGAGGTGAAACTGGAGGTGGTTATCCTCAGTGGAACAGCTCAGACAACAGAGGACAAGCACTGTGTGCTCGCACTTACGGATGGAAGCTAACCATCATGTGCACGCAGACTCAGAGCACGCACTGATAGCCCGTGGCCACTCGGTGTGGGATGGGCAGGGTGGAATCGCTTGGTGGGAACCACGCACGTTATCCAGGTGAGAGATGCCCTGGCACACTGATCTATCCTGTAACAAAACCACACCTGCACCCTGTAAATTTGCACAAACAACCGGAACAGGCTTCATGGCAGGGAATAAACACCACGTGCATTCAGAAAATAAAGCCTAGAGCCATTTGTTAACTTGATAGGTAAAAATAGTATTAAATTATTTTATTCTGCACACTTGTTGACATGGATTTGTATTTTTTTGCCGTTTTGAGTTGTTTATTCATGTCCTATTCTGCAAATATTTTATTCACGTTGTTCGTCGACTTTTACTATTTTTATTGGTTGTTACATGTTACTTTTATGTAAGTATTATGGAAAATTATTTCCAGTTATTGTTTGCAATTTAATTTGCTCTATAAAGTCTAAATATACAACTTTTTCTATATAAATAAAATTGATAAATAGTTCTCTTAGTATTTCTTGAGTTTATACTTGGGAAATTCTTCTACATCTCAGTCTAAGGTTTTTATTCTCCCCCTTGTGTGTCTGGCTCTTAAAAGGCCTTCCTTTTCATCTCAGTTTGGTCTTGGGATTCATTTGGAAGAATGGTATTAAATATATTGAATTTTATTTTTGTAGAGACAGCCAAATTTTTCCCAGCACGGTTTCATGAATAATCCTTTGCTTGCACTTCCAAGTGTAATAGAACCATCCCTTTACACAAGAAGAGTGTGAAAAGCATCTGTCTATACGAAGAGCTGTTCCTTTCTGTGTCTATTTGTGTTTCAAAACTGAGCCTGCCTCAAAGTCACTATCACAGCTGTTATTCCAGTCTGGGAAACCTGAGAGTCTGCGAGCTAAACTTCGCTGTGTTGACATGGTAATTATTAAGTGTTTCTCATTTCCTGATTAGCAGTTTAATTGTTTTGCACGTCCCGTTTTGTAGTCATTTTCTGTGCTGGCTGCAGTCTCGCGGGTGCATGGTTGAGAAGTAGCCCACCTGCTGCATCTCAGCCTCACCTCGTGGACACCCAGCACACGAAAGGCCACTGGTGGTGACCACTGACCAAATGTCCGGTGGCCGAATCGTGAAAGCAAGTAGCTGTGGGTCACCAGTTGTTAAGAGGAAACTTCCAACCTAAAAATAAGTGTAGATCATCAAACAAAACAAAAGACAAACCAGATCCGTTGCTCAAAGGAAACTTCAAAATAATCAGAATCATAATTAATATTTTCAAAGAGGTAAGGGAAAATAGTGTATCCATAAAACAAGAGCAAGAAGAAGTCATGCAAAAGAATCATTAGAGATTAATAATGAGATCTTGCAAATTAAAAATATACCTGAATGTATACATGCAAATACACATATGGCACGTCTATGTGTGTCTCTCTCCACACACACACACGTGCACAAAGTTCAGACGATGAAGTTAAAGAAACTTCGCAGAAAACAATATTAAACAAAAAATAAAAGCAAACAGAGAAGTAAGTTTTTTTAAGCGAGGAAATATAAGGATCGATCTGTGAAATCTAAAGTTTGGCTAAAGTAGTTTTAGAAAAGTGAATAGAACAAAATAGAGGAGGAGAAAACCGCCAAGTGAACAATGCAAGGAAAGATTGTCACGACTGTGCGCGGCGAGTCCCGGGTTGGAAAGGCCGCGGGCGCCTGGCGTGCAGGTGGAGGAGCCTCGGTCGGTGACCTGGCCACAGAGGAGGGGCGGCCTGGCCCTGCCGTCGCCGAGAGCAGGACGCGACGGTGCAAAGTGCTCGGAGACTGCGTGGCACTGGGGGACGACAGAAAAATGCACACGGATTCTGGGAGAAGAAACTAGAATTTTAAATCCAGTTGTAGAGTTTCTCAAACATGAGGGTAGAAAGCGGACCTTTCGGACACACAGAGACTCAAAACTTCCGGACAAGTGGTGGGGACGCTCCGGCTACCCAAGTCGGGTCCACAGGGGCCGGTAGCCTGGACCTCAGCTGGGAGGCCCCAGGGAGGAAGACGGAATCTGCACATCGATGTGTTTGAGTCTTAGAGAGAGACTATCAGGGAATCTTGTTGGAATATTTGGAAGGATTAATCCCAGGGAAAATCAGAGAAAACAAGGAATCTAGAAACTATATTTTCTGCACATTAGCACTGTGTGGGTGAGTGTATGGCCCCACTGTATCCACTTGCAAAACATCTATGTCTCCCAAGTGATAGGTCCAAAGCAATTTGGTGAATTTACACAACATTCAGCTTTAATGTAACTTTTCAACATAGTCTCTCCCAGCCAGAGTCAATCTAATCTTCTACCAGCCTCGTAACGCTCTTGAACACGCTACACGCTTCTATCTGCGTCAACCCGTTTCTGGGTGACGGAGGCTGGGTTTATGCGCAGACACTAGTACACAGCTAGCCAAGTACCTCTCGCGTAAGTGCTCAATAAGTGTTCGTTAATTTAATTTAAATAAACTTGATAATTTTGTCAAGAGAGAATGTTTGCGTGGACATTTTAGTCGTCTTTCTGGGGAGAGTGTTCACCGTGTCTGCCTGTCTCTGTGTCATAACGGGGCAGAGCGTGAGCACCGTGAGCACGAGCGGCTCGGCGGGCACCCGTGGAGCATGGAGCCACACGGAGCCACATGGGGCCACAGAGGTTTCCGTGTGGGAGTGGACGGCGCACGGGAAGACCTGCTCACGGAGCCCTGGAGATAATTTTAGGAAATGCAGTTAAGCTCTTCCTTGTAGCGATGTTGCAGTAAAGACAGGCAGCGAGTCAGGAGCTCACGGGATCCTGGAATCAGAGTAAGGAGACGGTCCGGGTCCTTCTCTGTACCTCCCGCCTCCTGTCCACGCGACTTTCTCGCCCTGTGACGATGCTGCCTGTTTCTTCTCTAGGGACCACGAGGCCGAGGAGAGTTCTTTGGTCTGACTGGTGACTTTCTGGCTCTTTGTGGAGTGTCTGGCGTATCATGAGAGCTTGACCATAGATTTGCTGTCACAAATGAGCATACGACGTTTTGTCAGTGTGTTTGAATCCCAGTCCTCATCAACTTTATAAGTGGGAATTTACTTATGCGTTTCTCCTGTGAAGCAGGGTAGAAACGTAGAGCTTGAATTCCAGGAAAACATAACCGTGAGACGTAACCATTGTCGTGTAGTTATGCTAGAAAAAAAATTCCTCATCCTGGTCCATATCATATCAAAAGATGTTATCGGTCCAGTTCTGGGAAGTCTGACACCAGAAGTAACAGGCTGGAGATTCTCAGACTGGCCACGGCCAAAATACCACGTCCTCCTCCGCCCCCTTCCCGACGAGGCAGGTTCCCGGGACCCCCTGCACCCACCACGGAAGGGGCCACCGAGCATCACAGCGGGAGCAGATGCTCACACTCATGTGCAGCTGGGGACAGTCGGGTCCCCATCTCAGGTTATTAACAGCAAGTAGCTGTTTCAATATTGACTCGCACGGTAGCTTCTTAACTTGCTCACTCCTGGGTGTGGATAAAGAACAAAAATTGTGTTTTTCCTTTGGAAAAACAGGAGAAAAAATAGTTTTCTATTTGGACCCGGGATATAAATCAAAGCCACCAGGAACTGTCACTGTTCATACAGCGTGTTTCGTTTTCTCTCTTCCCTAAGGAGAATTGGTATATAAACTGGAAACCTATCTTGACATTTATCTGCAAACGAAGCCGAAGTGGAAAATTGAGTCATTCCGTCAATTATATATTCCAAAACACTCCCACTGACGTCCGAGGCGGGCAAAGCACAGCTTGTGTTTGCACAATTATC
Source organism: Cheirogaleus medius (assembly GCA_008086735.1). Taxonomy (NCBI): domain Eukaryota; kingdom Metazoa; phylum Chordata; class Mammalia; order Primates; family Cheirogaleidae; genus Cheirogaleus; species Cheirogaleus medius. The sequence continues at coordinate 107,327,288 of VBSM01000361.1, read as the reverse complement.
TCAATTCGTCACGGTTCAAGAGGATCCCACCTCTCAGCGGTCCACTCCTGGCGGTTGAATGGATTTAATTCTTCTCTGTGACCGAGAGCTGCTCTACCCAGGGGGCGCGAAGGCCTCCGTGAAGCAGGGTAATCCCAGCTCCCTGTGTCCCGCCAACCGGGCGTAACCGGGCGGAGCTGCCACGGCGGGTCCTTGGCATGAAGTCTTCACGCTCTGGGCTTCTGGCCTCGCTTCTCAGGCCCCTAGGTCCACGCTTACGCTGACGTCTTGGACGACACTCATGTTCCTGTAGCCTGTGTTCACACGCGTCCCAGACAGGAACCCGCCAACACAAGCGTGGGGGGCGTATTCTGATAAATTAGCCATCTTGCATTTCCCCTTGAAGTTTCTGTGTTTGGTGATTCCCCATCTGCTCGAGCAGCTAAACCAAGGAACCTCCTTTTCCTGAAGTAAGAATTATTAAAGCCGGAAAAAGAGGAAATTGGTCAATGTCTCAACATTTTAATTTCGAAAACTGAGTCTGCAAAGCAGGGCTTAGGAGAAAAACAGAACAGTCAGAACAATCTATTTCCACACCTTGACTTGGGAAAGTTTCCCGAGAATGGGGAAAAGCGAAAAACTTGAAATAAATTTTGGGATCAAAGGCTGACGCGTGTCCCCAGAGAGTGGGACTGGTCATTTTCTGCGGGTGGGCGGAGGCCCTGGGGGCAGCAAGCAGGGAGCACACGCCGTGGCGAGAGAGGCGCCCAGCCTCGCGCAGCTCACAGCAGCTGGGACAGGAGGTTCCCGTGTGCCTGGGACCCCCGAAGATGTGCGCTGTAGAGTCGCCGTCCTGAGGGTGACCTCTGGGGGTGCATGGGGAGGCCGTCCCGAGTCGCTGGCACGCCCGACCGCGGAGGCACTGACAACATCACTGTCGGTGCCACATGCTAAGGCCCAAGGAGCAGACATGGCCCTTGCAATTCTCTGAGACGCAGTTTCCATCCTCCGGCAGTAGACGCTCAGAAATCAATTAAATTACAAACAATAAATCAACGTGGCACCACATGTCACGTGCCCTGCTCCGGATTTATGAATTCCAGGCCTGCCCCTCTGCAAACCCAGAAGTGACGTGCCAGCCTGGGACCGAAGCACAGGCCACCGAGCTTCTAGAAACGAGCGTTGCAAGAACGCGGTGCATGGTGGCAATTTTGTGGCCCGTCACCGTCTGGGCACCGACGAGACGCAAGGTCGAGGCAAACAGGCCACGTCTCTGCCCCAAGGGGCTGACCCTGCGGCAGGACAGTGGCATGTTGAACAGGATGCGTCATTTCTGCCGCTTCTCCAGGGGGACGAGTGTGTTCCTCTCCGAAATAAGTGGTCTTAACCCAATGGAAACTCTGCACGAAGACTCCTAAACAGCAGAATTGACTCAGTGGATTACGGCAGGACCGCCAAGGGAGACATTCCTACCCGAGGAGCTTCCCTGACACCCGAAAGCAGCTCTCGTGGCTGCTGTGGACTCGAGCCACGCACAGGCCCAGCCCGGCCCCTCCCGCCCCGGCCACATGTGGAAGACACGGACCTTCCGTTGCCTCCCGTTCCACGTGTTCTGGCTGCAGAAGTCGGCCCTGCGTCCCGCCGTTAATATGTATTTTTTTAGAGAGAGTTCCAGCTTGTCATTATTTACATACTTAAGACTGTTTGATTCCTAAACCACAGCCCAAATATTTTCTTTTAAAATCTCTGTAAGTATCGAGACGCATTTCACAGAAGTTCAGTGTGTTCTCCCCGAAAACAGTCGCGTGGAAGAATACCTGCCTTGTCTCTTAGAAAAACACTTAAATCATTTCTTGAGGCCCAGCCATCGGTGCATTTAGATAGAAAATGCTCTCCGAAGAAACAGTCCTTGTTAAATTGTTTTTAGAAAAATATCACGGTGTCTTTGCTCGGTATTTAGAAATTCCTCCTGCGGCGAAGGCGTGTGAGTCCTTCCAAAAACCGTCCTGGGTTAAAGTGATTAATTATTCCTAATAGGCTCTTTCAGATCAGTGTTTATTCTGCCCTGTGCAGCACAGTGGGGGCCCAGAAGCGGCTCCCAAATCCCTCAGCTCATTCCAAGAAGGCGGAGGGAAAACAGTGGCCGGTACCCAGGTGGGTGCGTTCCAGGCCTGCCAAGGCAACCTGCCTGCACCGGGAGCTCCGGTCCACGGCCCGGCGTCCTCACGGCTCTCTGTGTGTCCCCACGTGGTCCTGTCACTGCGCTCCTGTCCCCGAGAGAGAGAAGCAACATTCAGGTCAGAACCTCGTTTCCTCTGGACAGCAGGTACCCACGGACGCCAGCGTGCAGGGCCAGGGGACCGCGGCTCCCGCTCTGGGCAGACGCCCTGCCAGCCAGGAGGACACTCGGGGCTCTGTTCGGTCACCGCCGACCTGGGCCAGCTGGTCCCGGGTTTGCACAGACTTTGACTTGGCAGCTGCCGCCCCTGTTATAGCTAAATCCTCACTTCAACCCCAGCTGGACTTGTTCCTTCTCTCCGCTTGGATGGAGCTGTCTTTCTCCGGGTAATTCAAGCCCCGGGGGGTGAATATGGGGTGTTATTTTTCTCGCTCTCTCGCCGCTCTCAATTTTCTGGGAAAGGCTCATAAACTAAGATCACAACTAATCCACACAGAAACTCTAATTCTTTAATTTCACTTTCTGGAGATCCTTCCCCTTATTTTGCCTTGTTCTCAAACCAGAGGCCCGTGTGGATTTAAGGCTCTCAGGAGAACAAGGACTCACGACCACGTACAAAGCTTTCCAGGTGAAAACCTACCTCGCTAGAGGCAGCAATTTCTAACGTCTACCGTAGTGGCTGTCGTCTGTGCTTACCTAAAAGAGAAACTTTTTCTAGCATAAAGTTTCATTTTTAAGAAGGAGAAATATAAATGTTAAGGAAAACCAGAGTTTAAAAAAAAAAAACTTACGGAATGAAAAACAAAGTCTTAGCTGTTGTTAATTCAGTAACAAAAATACTATCAAGTTTCCGCAATTGGTAGAATTCCATAATTCTACCAAATTTTGATGATGTGCATGATCAACATACCTGTATTGTGTCAATGTTAAAATTAATTTCTGAAGACTGCAGTGGTAAGCTTCGCGAATGGTAGATGTTTGTTGGAAGACTTCGAGAGTCGTGTCCTGCAGAGACGCAACTAACGCCACACTCACGCTCCTCCCTCATGTCCAGAGACAAAGTTGCTGCAACCAGCAATCTCTGCCCTGGGGGTTCTTCACCTTGGGGCAGTGTTTCCCTGCTCAGCGGGGAGAATTAATTCAGCCTTTCTGGGTTGTTAATCATCTCTGTTTCTTCCCCAAAGCTTTAAACTCCTCGTGCAAATAGCATGCTCCCCGAGTTCCAGTGTTGTAGGGAAAGATGTGCAAAGCGGACCTTCCAAATGGTGTTCATCATGAAAGTCAATTAAAGCAGAATTCTGGGTTCAGGGCAGGCACTAGAACCTTCTAGAGTCTCTCATATGATTTCAAAGTGCAAGTGGTTGAGAGATGCCAGTTCGGGTCTGTTCCTCGGGGGCTGGAGTGGGGGCACGGCCTCCAGGCAGGAGCTGTGTGGTCAGGCACACCCGGTCCGGATCCCACCCTTTGCCTGTTCTGTGGATACTTGGAAAATCGCTTTACACAACTGCAGGCATGAAGTGTCAGAACTGTGCCTCGAAAGACATCAGGGCTGCGGCTGCTCCGGCTGTTGCCGCACAGCCTGTCCCACATTCCAAACCCTCCTCTGCAGCTGCGGAGTCAGCAGCCTCATCTCCCTGCCAGCCCATGCCCCGGGCTAAACCTCTGGGGCCAGCCTGGTGCAAACCATTTTGTTAAAATATCCTCTGCATAACCATTCAGGTTACACGTCTACCCTCTCGGAAACGATTTACTTCCATGCGATTGCAAGTCTGTGAGTCTCGCATCCATCCCTTTACTTACAGAGTTAATATTTACTGTGTGCACGTGCTAGACACTGGCGGTACAGTGGAGAATACAAACAGACACTGAACATGTAAACAGAAGCGTATTTATGCACATGGAAAGGAGGGTCATTAAATAGCAAACATGAGCTTAAAAAAAAGGTTGTGGGAAGAAGCTGCCACAGACTGAAGGGGCCGGAAAGTCCTCACGGGGAAGATAGGGCCTGGTCTGAGCTCTAAAGTGTCAGATGTCAAGTGTCAGTGACCTAGTGCTACTCGACAGATTGCCCCAAAATAGGGTCACCCAAACATGTCACCTTGCTGTCTGCGGGTCAGGAATCTCAGCACGGCGGGGCTCCCCAGTGCCAGGTCCCCTTGAGGCTTGGACTAGAGGCCTGTCTGGGGCCGGCTGGGGTTGAGGTCCCCTCCAGGCCTGGCTGGGAGGATTTGGCTCACTCATGTGTTTGTTCACAGGATCTGGTTCATCCGGGGCTGTTGGTCATAAGTTCCCTCGTTTTCTCGCCTGGGGGCCTCTCCTTGGGACAGGTCCCTAGAGAGCAACTGATTTTATCAGAAGGACCAAGCGAGAAAAGCTAAAGAGAATAAGACAGAAGCCACCGATTTGTGCAACCCACCCCCAGGAGTGGTGTTCCGTGGCTTTCGAGGTATTCTCCCCACGGGAACCAAGGCACCAGGTCAGCCCACTCCTGGGAGGGGATCTCACACGGTGAGACCGGGACACCGGGATCATCCCCTGGGGGCGTTTGCAAAGCCGCCCACCACACGGCACCTGCTGTGTGAAGGGCCCAGGGCGGTGGGCAGTGGGCCGTGCACCTTGGATGGCTCAGGGACCCTGATGGTGACTGTGCAGGGTCCCTGTGGTTATGACGGTCCAAGATGGGAGAGAGCAGGAGTGAGCTGCTCTGAAGACAAGATCCTTAATAGAAACATCTCCCCCTTTGCAGTCCCATTTTTTCTCTCTGTTTTGACACATCACTTCCTCACTCTTACAATTACCGGGTATAAAGCCGCACCTCAAGATATATTGAGTGCAGTTGACATTTATTTAGCACATTATAAATATTTTACCTGTTCATAATTGTTTATTAACTTTGCATTTTGGAAGTTTAAAGAATTATATAAAAGAGCCAGTTTTATGCGCAGAACATTAATTTTAGGTAGCAGACGTTCCATGCAAACGCCACTTTTTGCCTCCCTTGGGATACGGCTCTGTAACTCTCAACACACACATAGATTTGCATAACCGTGACCCTAGTCAGGATGCAACACACAGGCTTCACCCTCAAGAACTGCTTTAGCCAGAGATCCACGGGGTAGTTACATGCGTGCACGACTGTAAACCGTGGCTGTCATATGCGCTTCCACATACAATGCAAACACCACACGTGAGACTGGAGGAAGGAGACAGAACTCATGTAGTGGATGCATGGTGTCATGATTACCATAAGGTCAGACAATCCACAGCATTGACCGTTGAAGGCACATTGTCTGCCCTAAAATAATTTGCTGAGCCCTAAATGTTAGCGATACGTAGTATTTCTGCCCTAAAATAATTTGCTGAGCCCTAAATGTTAGTGATACATAGTATTTCTGTCCTAAAATAATTTGCTGAGCCCTAAATGTTAGCGATACAGAGTATTTCTAATAAACACAGGAAGCAGCTGACGATGTCTAAGGTAATGCGTATTTTGGTCATTCTTATCAGAGTCTCTCCATTTCTACAAGTAGAGGAAGTCCTTCTGGCTGTGGTCACGAGAGCTGCCTCCTGTAACGTGAGGTGCAGCTGCAGGTGTGCCGGGACCGTGGGCAGAACGAGGGGCCTCTCGGACCAAGGGAGAAGCTGAGGTCTGTCCAGAGTCTCAGAAGACCAAAGGCTCCGACCCCTCAGGGCCCTGGTCACGCCCTCCCCTCCCCAGCCTCCCTCTGCTCCAGCCTCACCCGCCGGCCTCTTGCTGTCTCGGGAGTGCCCGCGCTGGGGCTTCTGCACTTGCGTTTCCTCCGCGCAGGGAGGTCGGGCCTGATGTCTGCTGCACGCACCGTCCCGCGACCCTCGGATCTCCACCTGGCGTCCCCTGCGTGGAGACAGTGTCTTGGGCGATGCCTCACATTCAGACACCGTCTCCTGCTCCGTCTCCCGAACGGCGCTGGGCAGGGCGGAGCCCAGGCCAGGCGGACGGAGCCCTCATCGCCTAAGTGGGCGTGCTCACGTGCGAATGCGTGTTGCCGCGTGTGGTTTCCCTGCCGTGCAGCCCAAGAACAGAGCGGGATGCTGCAAGGTGTCTGCTCGCCCCCACGGTGTATTTTCCATCAACTTGGCCTCGACTTGAAATCCCTCCCAGCCTGGAATAATTATCACTTTGGCATTCGTTTCTGCAGGGCCCTGTCAAACCAGCAGATATGAATTGAGAGGGTTGGGGATCTGTGTGCAGGGACTCTTTGCAGGGACGCCTGTCCTGGTCCCTCCAGCGGGTTGGATTAGATCAGGCGTCCTCAAACTACGGCCCGCGGGCCACATGCGGATGTTTTTGCCTGTTTGTTTTTTTACTTCAAAATAAGATACGTGCAGTGTGCATAGGAATTTGTTCATAGTTTTTTTTTTAACTATAATCCGTCCCTCCAACGATCTGAGGGACAGTGAACTGGCCCTCTGTTTAAAAAGTTTGAGAACCCCTGGATTAGATCTTGCCCTGGACACAGAGTGAGGCCGGGGCCTGGGGAAATGGTGCATGCAAGTGGGGCCCAGGGGCCAGGCAAGGGGTCAGGGTGCTGGAGTGGGACCCCGACTGGCCAGGTGTCTGGGGCAGTTGGCTCCACTCCCCGGAACAGGTGCAAAGGGAGGGGGAAGGGAAGAGGCTTGCGGGAGGACCCATCCCCCTCCCTGCGGCGTCCCTACGCTGGGCTCGGGGCCAGGCGTTCACTGGTGCTTTGACACGAGTGTCGATTTCTGTTCACCTCGCTGACACATGCTGTCCAGCCTCAGCTTCTCGGGGCCTGGGGAACAGGTGCAGTGGTCCAGCCACCTCGGAGCAGGCAAGGCAGCCTTCACGGGTGACTCCAGGTCACATCGGCGCCTCGGAAGTCACACCAGGGCTCCCTCTCAGCCACGTGATCACCTGCCCACCCCATAAAGACTTCTAGGAACCAAAAATGTCATTGCAATTCACACCGAGTTTACGGTGCGCTTATACCCCTCAATGTAAAGAAACAATTGATTTCGAATGTGATGTTTTATGGATGCAGGTTCGGTCTTCACAGGACGCACTGTTGTTCTCGTGACCACGCACATGCGTCATGTCTGTGACCGTCACAGGTCGACCAGTGGGCCGCGGTACCCGCCTCGTGGGTGCAGATGTCACAAACGGCGCCTCGTCACAGCAGACAAAGGCCAGGGGTCCGCTCTCAGCCTCCGGGCGGCCGCGGTGTCCCCAGCCTCCAGTGAAACATAAGTTGCAATTGACGTCTCCACGGTTACTAAGGCCTGGTCAGTGACGTTCCGCGTCCAGCCTGCAAACGGGCGCGTCGGTGTGACGTGGAGACAGGACCTGTCACTTCACACCATGCAGATGCGAATCCTCACGAAATGCAGAAGTCAGCCCTTGTGTGTCACTTAAAATGGCAGGAAATGTTCTTCAGAGTCTGGCCTGAAATCACTCCTCTGGCTGCATTTCTAATGCTGCCTGGGTGACGGCCGCCCTGCCTGGGCCACGCACTGCTCCCCGACAGCCCACGGAGGGGACGGCCTCTCGCCAGTGTCCCCGCTGAGCCCCTTCCCAGGAAGGCTGTGCACTACCTACGCAGCTCCTGCGCCGACCCGCCCAGTGCGGAGGCCCCTTCTCCTCCGTGGCTTCCGCACCTGCAGCTTGTGCAGGCGGAGACACACGCATCGCTCGCAGCCGGTGTGGCCTGACTGCGGAAACCCTGCTTAACTGTGAGCTTTATGGAATTAGGGGCCACGGCCCCGCCAATTCTGTTTAAATGTATTAAACCTATTCATAACCACCCCCGTGCGGCAGGCCCTGTGGGCGGCACCCGTGGTCCTGGGTCCGGGGCACGCGCACCCCCGTGCGGAAGACAGGTGAGCAGACGGCAGCACAAAGACCACGCACCGCGACGAACTCGGCACACACCGCCGTCACCCTCCCACGGACGCGGGCCCCTGGCTGCTTCCTAAACGGCAAAGAAGAGTTTTTCGGGTGAGGTTGTTGCAAGTAAAGAAAACCCGTGCACATACAGTTCATGAAGGGGGAGAGGACTCGACACAGCTGGAAAGCATGGCCGGAGTATAAGAAATGCAGGTGGTGGAAGAGAAGCAGACGGGAACGAGACTTGAACGGACTTAGATTTTTGTCTTGAAAGAACGTAGAATGATACTGGGCTATTAGGCTAACGGCTGTCTTTTAGCTTCTGTTTACTGCCTGCTTGCTGACCGTAGCTTACTGCAGGGCATTGTGGGCTGAAACAAAATGCAGGAGAAAGTGCTATTCCGGAGCCCGCCCAGAACAGATTAGGACCGATCAAGGACAGGGTGAAGCAAGAGGCTGAAAAGAAACGGCAGATAAGGAGCTTACCAATCACTGTAACGGGCAGCTGTGTGATCAGAATGTAGAACAAATCACTGTACAGGGCAGATGCATGATCAGCGCGTGGACAGCTATGTGCACTGAGTATAAAAAGCTCATACCCACCCCATCCGGGGTCCCTGCCCGAATAGAGGCCACTGCATTGGTGCTCTGAGGCTTGGACCCTAGCTAGCTAGATAATAAAACTCCTTTTGGTGATTACAGCCTCGGTGACTCTGTCTCTCTGTCCCGCGGTCCTGCGGATCTGGGCTCTAACAAGAACTTGGAAATTTTATAGAGCTGTTAGTGGATCTGACTTTATTTATCTGTGTGTGTGTTTGCTTATTTATTTCAGAGGCCACGGGGGATGGGTTTTACTGGGAAAGACCCCAGGCGGGAAGGTTGCTGAGCTGTGGAAGATTCCAGAGAGGAGGAGTCAGCACGGCCCGACCTCAGCAGGAGGGAGGAGGTTCAGGAAGGAGGGAAGGACGCGGGGCTCAGGCTCGGTGCCAGGCACAGTATCGAGCGCCGCTGCACGCGGGCCAGGATGGACGCGGTGAGGAGTCAGCCCTGACCCGGAGCATGAGGGCCCTGCAGATGCCCGCTCAGCACACAGCCACGACCCGTGGAAAGGACGTTTGGAAAGTGTTTAAAGTCTCTAGAAAGTTCCCGAGGGCACACAGCAAGGGACAGACCTTTATGCAGGGAGATCTACCCGGTCTCAGCGTGGAGGGCAGCAGGGAGAGTCCCGCCCGGTGTGCGCTGAGTCGCTGTCACCGTCACTTTCACTCACGTTAAGTGATGTTCCTCGTCCGGTTTCTCTTTAAGAAAATATTTGATGTGTCATTTTTATTTTTAGTTTATTTTCACATTTATTTTAACAACGGACCTGAATGTCTTATTAAAATAAGCGGCCAAACATTTATGATTTCGTACTTGGAGAAATGAAACTTGAAAAAGCAAGTCAGAAAAAATGTTCATATAAAAAAATGTCTCCATCGTTTTCTCCAAATGTGAATGTTGAATTTCAGTTTTGCTGCCGTGTTCCCATGGGTGTAGGAGCGAAGTGTCTATCAGCGAAACATCACGCTGGGCTATTCTGTCCCCTCCACCTCCCCTGGTGTCACCAGCCGCGTCACAGGTGAGGAGGTTTCATAGGGCGGCATTGTGAGAGCCGCTCCACCCCCTGTTAGTCTGTTTTGTGCACTGTCACTGGGCACTTGATCATGGACAGACATATATTAGCTCCTGGTCTTAGAGGCTGACAAGTCCGAGATTGAGGGGCTGACAGCTGGCGAGGTCCTTCTTGTTCTGCCGTCCCAGGGTGGTGGCCGGCATCATGTGACAGCAAGAGAAAGAGCAGGAGGGGACGTCCCTTCGCAAGGAACCCTCTCCTGGGACAACAACAATGGTCCATCCATGAGGGCACAGCCCCACCCCCAAACACTGCGAAAAGGGCTCCCGACACCTCTGCGCCGGGCTCAGGTGTCCAGGACGTGAACCCTGGGGATGCATTCCGACCACAGCACCGGTGCTTCCCAAACTCATGAATGCTGACCCAGATTCAGACTGAGCGTTCAGAGAGACACTCAGCTTCCATCTTCTCACGAGAGATGGTCCATCAGGAGAGACTGAGGACACCACCCCTCCCAGGCTCCAAGGAGCAAGGTGCGGGGTGAACAGGTGTGTCACTGTCTCGGGTTGGTCTTAATTCTGCGAAAGGCCACGCACAGACATTGACAGCCATGTTCCACCCTCTGGGAGAGGAAATATTCTGGGGCTTCGTCTCACAGAGAAGGAAACACCTGTGTGTGGGACAGTTCATCAGACTTCTGTCTGGAACATCTCTGACCACCTGGCCGCTCAAGGGCGCCTAGAAAACAAGAGCATCACACCCACAGGGACTGGCTCTCGCACGGCTCTCTGCAAGCCGTGGTGACAATGCCGTGTGAGTCCTGCAGAGCTCAGGAAGTAAAGCCTTGTGTTAGGAGCCCCGCAGCAGGCAGGCTGCCGAGGAAGAACGTGCCAGAAGGAATTATCGAGAACAGTGGAGAGCCACGTGCCGTTTGCTCCGGCGTGCTGCGTCCTCCTTGTGTTCTCATGGCGGGCTCCCCTCCAGCCTTCTGACCTGGCCCCGTCCTCGCACGTGGTCTCTGAACAACTGCTGTGGAGATGGATTATTCCTTTGCTGTCTGAATGAGACTTGCTGGCTTTAAAGAAATATTAAAGCTTACGAAGTCCCATGTCTGTCCGGCTAGAACTCGCTGCCTAAGTGTCACAGGACTGGGTGACACACCCTCAGAACTCATGTCAACCTCTTGTTTCCAGATAGTTCCATTAACCTCGGAGCTTTTCTTCTGAATAAGCCCAGCTGCTAACATCAGGGGCACAATCTAAGTATTTTTCACTAGCACTTTGGGTGATGGAGGCAGGAGGATTGCTTGAGCTCGGGAGTTCAAGAGCAGCCAGACCAAGAGCGAGACCCCGTCTCTACTAAAAATAGAAAAATTAGCCGGGCATGGTGGCGCATGCCTGTAGTCCCAGCTACCCGGGAGGCTGAGGCAGGAGGATCGCTTGGGCCCAGGAGTTTGAGGTTGCTGTGAGCGAGGCTGACGCCAGGGCAATCCAGCCTGAGTGACAGAGTGAGACTCTGTCTCAAAAAAAAAAAAAAAAAAACCTCAGGAGGTCTGAATAAAGAATGAACTTTAGATAAATTAATAAAATAAATAAATATTTTTAATAGGCAGAAAGCATAAACACATTTAGAAAGTCAGGGATAAGCTTAGCTTTCAACATAAATGCTATTTTCCATCCACATTTTGAAGATTCCACCTTTTTCACAAATGCAAGTGTATCAGGAGATCAGGACAGTCCTTCCCTATTACAGGGTATTTTTTCTTCTCTCACTTTACATTGAACATGTAAGAATATAACTGGAAAGAAACACACAGGCTTTTGCCAGATATACAGAAATAATTATTACTATAATGGTGAAAAATTGGTCAGTATATTTAATCTATCCGTTGTGGAAGTCACAAGTGATATTTTGCCCTCCCTGAGTAGCTAGTAAGCTACTTTCCTTCAAAACTTAGGAAAGCATCACTCAGAGTGTGCATTCTACTAACATAAATCAGTGAACAAACGAATTGCACAGTTAGAATTATGCTTTGATTTTGGTAATTAGTAGATACATCAAATAAGGTAAATTGCAACTTTAGCTCATCAGGCATCTGCCACAAAAGAGGAAACACACAACTTCAGCTGTGTCCTGGCTAAGATAACATACATACATAGCATACATACTCAGCTCTTTTCCTTTACATACTATTGGTTTATTTTTCATTCTTCTACATATGAGTTTCTAAATACTTCCAAACAATTTTTTTATAGTTGCTTACTTTCCATTCTTAAATAACTATTAACTACTAATTACTAAAGTACTTCCAGACAGGTATTAATGTTTCAACTAGCTGGCTCTGGGTCCAATCACATTTTATTAAGTATTTAAAAATATCTCTTCAAACATTGTGTGCTCAGACCCAGGTCGAGCATGTTCTCCAAATGGTGAGCCCTGTGTACATTACAGAAAACACAATCCACGTGCTGTGGATTAATCCACATGGGCTCATCAGAGTTGTTTTATTAGGACTTTTTGACACCTAAGAAGTCATTTCAGCCTTTTTTCTTAGCAGCCTTCCCCGGTACCAACAGTAAGAAAAGGAACTGAGTTGATTTCCATCTCGGAAACCACATGGTCTTAAGTAGATTCAAATCCAAAAGAAAAAAAAAGAATACTTTTCTCTTAATATTGGAAATTCATATATCCAGTTTTAGGGAAGGGTGAGGAGATCATGTGTAAAAACTGTTTTATATTAAAGTATTTTGTTTGGTCAGGCACTCCTTCCTGTTGGATAGCTTATTCCAAATAAATATCAAACAGTATTAAATTTTTTAAAGTGTAAACACAAAAAATATCAAAAGTTTTCAGAAACCAAAAGAACATGAGAATATTTTGGTGAGTATCAAGAGAGATGAAATTGTGAAAACACACCCAAAGAAGGCGGTCAACACTGAGTCATGTAAACACAATGAGAGCTGTTACATTTCCTTTCCTCACGCAGACCTTAGCTTTTTTGCTCACCCAAATTGCTCTGTAAACTTCAGAGGAAAGCGCGTCCATGTTTCTGAGACCACGCGTGTGAACAAATGCAGCCCAAGTTCGGTCTTGGTTCTGCGGGAGACCTGTGACGGAGACCCTTTGTGGCACTCTCAGTCTTTTCTGAGGACAGTGTCTACCTCTCCAGTACTGTCCCTTGTCAACTTAGTTGCCTTGGTCTTACCAAACCGTCAACTGTGTCATCTCAGCCCAGAGATCTTTCAGGTTCTGCCTGGTTTTTCCTCCCTGATCCACAGCTTGGAAGCTCTCCCTCAGCAGGGAGCAGAGGCAACTGCGAATCTCATTTCATTTACTTCTCACGCCCATAAATCCCTGCCTTCCACTGTCTGTGGTTCAGTGTCTTGAAAAACATTTTCTCTATATTTTGCCTGTCCAGATTTTTTATAGCTATTCCAGATGAAACTGCAAGAGAACAGTTCCAAACTTGTTTTATTAGGTTACCATCACTCTGGTATCAAAATCAGACAAAGATAGCATAAAAAATTAAAACCACAGATCAATTCTACTCAGGAAAATAAATGTTAAAAATATTAACTATCAAACAGTTAAGCCCAGTAATATCTAAAATAAAAATATGTCATGACCAAGTAGAGTTCATCCTATACATGCAAAGTTTATTTAACATTTATTATTTAATCAATGTAATGCACCACAGTAACTGATTAAAGGAGTAAAAACCATATGTTCATATGCCAAAAAAATCACTTAACAAATTTTAACATTCATACGTGATTTTAAAAAATCATCAGTAAATAAAAACTTGAAATACAAGATAAAAGCCTTAATCTGGTATATATAATCAACAGAAAATCTACAGCTATTGTTACATATCCTTTTTAATGGTTACACTACATATAACATCACATGTATTGATGAAATATTGAATGATTTCCTTATAATATCAACAAGACAAGTATATCCTGTCTTATCAGTTTTATTTAAAATTGTTTGGAAAATCCTTCTTATTGAAATAAGGTAATGAAAAAAAACAAAACCATAAAGATTAGGAAAAAATAAGAAAAATTTTTGATTATTTGATGACGATAAGACTGTTTATCTAGAAAATACTAAGAAACCTATAAATAAACTACTAGAATAAAATAACTTCTAGGATTGGCAAGATATAATTATATTTTTATATATTAAAAGTGAAATTATTGAAACAAAATAAATTTAATTCCATTTTTAATATTATAAAAACATAAAATAAATACTTAGATGTAAGTCTAATACAGTATATAAAAATACTTTACATTTAGAATTTTAAAATATTGCTAAGAGAAATTTTAAAATGATTAAACAAATGTAAATGGATTGACATACCATGTTCATGGATTATTAAGACTCAACATTGTGAAGATCTCATTTGTCCACAAATTGATCAACACAATCTCAGTCAAATCCTAATAGGCTCGTTATAGAAATTGATGAGTTGATTCTGAAATTTACATAGGAATTCAAATGACATAAAATAGGTAAAACAAACTTCAAAAAGAAAAAGAAAGTTGGAAGAGTCACACTGTGATTTAAGGACTGACCATAAAGCTACTGTGTTTGAGATAATTACCACTAAAGTAGCTCAAAGCAGAAAAGAAGAACTTTTCAACAAATTGTGTTTTCATATCTGGATAAACAGATGGAAAAAGTTAACCTCAACCCTTCCTAGCAATCTTAGAAACATGAATTAATGATGAATCATAAAAGCTAAAACTATAAAGCTTCCAGAAAAAGAAAAAGAGAAATGCCTTTTCACCTTTGGGACTGGCAAGGATTTCTTAGAGTGGACACAAAACCACTACTTGTGAAAGGAAAAGTTGAGGGATTGGACTTCACTGAAATGAAAAACTTCTGTTCCTTAAATGATATAAGTAAGAATGAAAAGGCAAGCCACAGACTAAGGAAAGTACTCACAAAAAATACCTGATGAAGGTCTCCTCTTCAGAACATGTAATAAGCTTCCCCAAATAAATGACAAAAAGACAAACAACCCTATTAAAGATGGGCAGAAGCCTTGGACATGTCTAAAAGAAAAATACACAAATTGCCAATAAACACTCAGAAAGTGTTCAACATCATTAATCTACAAAAAATGCCAATTAAAACCACAAGGAGATGCCAATTCACCCATCTCGGAATGACTAGAGTTAAAAGACCGGCAAGACCAAGTTTTGGCAAAGTTGTGGAGCAGCTGGAATTCTGGGAAACTGCGGGGGCAAGGGTGACGTCGTTGACCTGCTTTGGGAAAAAGGCAGAAATTTCACTCTCACGTTTTTACCCACGTGAAATGAGTAAAATAACTTATGTTAAGTATATTATATATAACTTATATATAACATACATATATTTATATTAAGTAATTGTATTAATATATATTAGTAAAATAACTTATATAACTTATATTAAGTATATATTAATATATATTAGTAAAATAACTTATATTAAGTATATTATATTATATATAGCTTATATATAACTTACACATATACTTATATTAAGTATAATATAAATATACTTATGTTAATAATAAATGTAAGTAAATATATAAATATAAGTAAAATATAAATAAATAATAATATAAGTTATTTTAATTATATATTAGAAAAGTATATACTTATTGTATAACTTATATTAAGTATATTATATGAATAACATATTAAGTATTATAACTAATAATATAACTAATACTTAATAACCCATCCATACAATAACTTATACGACATGTTATTGATAATAGCCCAAGGCTAGAAACGACTCAGACATCGGTAGTGTGGAGGAACAAGTTGTAGCGTGTTCACACAACAGAGCACACCCCGCAATGAGAAGAAGAAATGACTCGTGCGACAACTTGTGTCAGTCTCTAAAATGCTGTGTCGAGGGGAAGGACACAGACACAGAGTTTGTGCCGGGTGCTTCCGTTTACGTGAAGTCCAAGAGAAGGACGCATTCGTCTGAGGTGACAGAGGTCAGGACGGTGGTCGGCTTTGGAGGACGGAGACTTGAATTCAGGCTCGAGTGATTTCTGGAGGATCAACCGGTTCTATGTCTTTACTGGGGTGGTGTCTACAAGTGTATCTTTTACGAAATCAACACAATCTTTGCACTTTCACGGACCTAAATTTTATCTCAATTAAAATAAAAGCTGGAGGAAAGCATCTCACCTTGACAGGGCGAACCACACCTGCCTGAAGTCAAGTGGGAAATGTCGTGGAAACGACTGGGCAGATCAGCGCACGACCTCCTAGGAAAGGAAGGGTTTTCATAACAATTTGGGAAACATTTTGTAAGAAAAAAATACCATTCTGTGGTTATTCGTGGCTTCATTTTTAGAACTCTGGACAGAACTGCCACGTTGAGACATCGCAGGGAGAATGATGTTATTAGAGTCAAACGTCCACTGTGCGCAGCCGGCCACAGAGGAGAAACAGAACACACCGCCCGTGGTTTGGCTCCTGGAATGTAAGTGTGCGCCACGTTTCGTGGGCAGACCTGCAGATTCAAGGTTTGCTAATTATCCTGTGCGATTCATCGTATCAGCCTTTTCCACCTTTAAATAAATGGAGCTTATGGTGTTTGTCATCTGATGTCTGAGCCTGGAAGTTCCTGAGCCTTTCTCGACAAACCAGAAAGACGGTAGCCGTCCCGTCCTCTAAGAGATGAGGACAGTCTTCTCCTGGTGAAGATCTGATATTCATCTGTGCCTGCCCTGTGCCCTGTCCCGTCGTCTGTTCCCTCCCAGCGCCACGTTCCCCGAAGCCTCCGCCCCGGCACGGGAGCTCTACCGCCGTCTCCTCGTAACCGCCTGGGGCCCAGGCATCGGTCTCGTTCTTCCCGTTTCCCGGTGCTGACCTTTACCCCCCAGCACGTGGCTGCAACCCTCAGCCCGAGCCGTGGCCTTCTTGGACCCAGTCACTGATGGAACCGGGCCTGGGCCACCCTCCTGCCGACGGTGCAGGGGGCTCCCCTCCGACTCCTGCCACGCTCGGCCACACCCAGCTGAACCCCCCTCGGGCCTCCCAGACGTGGCTTTTCCTCTCTTCCCCGCGTGCTGGGAAGCTCCGGTCTCAGACAGCTTTGCTCCCTGAGTGTCAAGCCTGTCACACATATTCCCAAGCAGGTGACTCAGAGCCGCAGTGGGGAGGGAAGAGCAGAGAAGAATATGTCTCCTTCAGCTGGTGTCAAAGACACCCTCGGGCTGTGTCCACACCGTTAGCACGAGAAGATCCACACTGCGGGCAAAGACAGCGATGACCACGCCTCCCAGTCCCACGGTCCGCTCTCCTGTGATTCTTGCTCTTTTCCACGGCTGACCTGGATTTTCCTGGAAGACAAGAGAAGGAGGGAAGGTGAGCCACCAGACCACGTTGCGCACCTTCCCGGCGAAGGGACGGAGACATCTTCCTGCTGCCAGGTGCCGTGATGGGTAACCGAGGTTGGTTTGTCTTGGAGAAGAGCAGCTGGGGAGCATTCTGCTACCACGGGCGCTACGGGCACCGTACGTACCCTTCCCGACGTGAGGAAGTTTATGAGACATCCACTCCTGGGTAGCTTTCGGAAGTCCAGCCATTAACAGAGAGACTTTCATTAAATAAAAAGGCAAGGAGAGGTTATAATTAATTGAATGCACTTTTTGGCTAGTAAATTGATTTAGCTAAGACTATTATTAATGTTTGATGAAGTAGACATGTTGTCATTTTGTCTTACATTAGTGACCGACGTATAACGAAGGTGCCTCGTGCAGTCACGGTGTCTGGAGAATCTCTGGTGTTCAAGTTCTGGGAAAGGTTACAATTTGCTCATCATTGTAGCGGTATTTGCGTATCGGGCAAGATGTATTCGATGCTGAGTTTCCGGTGGCAACACCCCCCAAATGTATCATTGCAATCACTCTCTCATTCTGAAAGTTCAGGTTGCTCCCCCCACAGTCTAAATCAGCCCCGACGTGACTCTACTCCGCGCCTTGACGGCCGAGGCTTCTCTGACCTCATCCACGGCGGGCGTCTGCCCCCAGCCCCACCCGCCGCCCGCCCCGCATGGATCTGCAGACAAGATCATTGCTTCCCCGCCTCCCAGCCTTTTTCTTGCTGTACCCAGTGTTGGAATACGGTTTCCAGATCTATGCATTGAGTATCATAGACACATACACACACATACACACATGCACACACATGCACACACATACACATGCATGTGCACACATGTGTCAGACTGTGAGCTCTTTGAGGACGTGCTGTCTGAGAACTGCCCCTTAAGCTGTTCCTGGATGAGAGCTGTGTGCACAACACGGGTGCCTGAGCGGTATCTGCCAATGGAACGGCTACAAAGACATTTCTCGCAGGGGCCTGGCCTGACCGCAGCGGTTCTGGGCTGGCGTCCGGGACATCTGGCCTTCTCCGCTGCTGGAGATAGTGCCTCGGTGAGGAGAAGGTGGCCGCAGTCCAGCGTGGAAAAGCTCTCGCTCGCTGCTTTGCAGAACGGCCGCAAGAGCGACCCCAGCAGGCGCGAGTCCCCCGCGGGTGCTAATGGCACTTCTGTGTCTTTTATTGGGGCTGAAAATCAACAGCAGCTGAGGCTGCAGGCAGGCCCCCCGCCCCAGCCTGCACGTGGCCCTGGTGCAGGGGACGGAGACTGGAAGGACTGAGCGGTGCCGTGAAACCAGGACCGAGCGCAGAGCACAGGCTGCTCCAGCGGCCGCAGGGCCGTCCCGTGAGGAACACAAACGCTCAAGCCCAAAGGGCCTGTGGATTCCGAGACCAAATCTTAGCCGAGCTTCACACTAACTGCAGATACGTAGGGTTTTCATTGTTATCCTGCTGCCTCTGTGAAAACGAAAAGGGGCAGATATTGAACCTTTGACAAAAGGGAAGACCTTTCAAAAAATAAGTGCAGCATTTAAAAATAAATTCATAAATGGAATAAAACTGAGATATTTTATTTAGGAAAATGTCTGAAGTGGTGGCTACAAAACTACGTGAAGTAACCGACACTTACCTGGAACCATCTACACCTGTAACTCCATAAACACAGAAAATCAAGTGCCACGATTTTAAAAATAATTTTACATGGAACTCCCTTTTCACCTGAACAGCAATAGGGCAGCTGGGCCGGACCGTTCCCGTTAGTGCTCAGCACCTTCTCTGCGCAACCAGCAACAAGTCCATGATGAATGTGCCGTGGACCGAGGATGGACCTGCTGTGGCTGAGACACGGACGCCGGGGGGAGGAAAGAACACATCGCGGTGGAGTGGGTGGATTCCAAGGAGAGAGAAGAGGCGTAAACGATTTCAGCACCGAGCTGCGTGACCGTGTCCTGAGAGCTCAGAGTTAGACATGAATGAGAACTCAGAAGGAGAAGCAGGTGTCCAGGACACGTGAGGAACAAACCACATCAGCCACCTTCACTGAGAACCTGCCTGGGGCACCTGCAGCTTCCCCTCTCGGTACTTGGGCTCCTCTCTGAGACCTTGGTGAGTGGCCTAGAGCCTCAGAGCCCAGCCCAGCCCTGAGACACCCACACACCTGTGCTCCACCTGGGCCAGGATCTCCATCCACCAGCCCTCATGCCCACACACCTCTGCTCACGCTGGGCCATCACCTCCAACTTCCCAACCTGAAACCCACACACCTGTGCTCACTCTGCGCCATAACATCCATTCCCCAGCCCTTTGATGCTCACACACCTGTGCTCACCTTGGGCCATCACCTCCATCCCCCACCCTGATTCCCACACACCTGAGCTCAATCTGGGCCATCACCTCCTCCTCTAAACCTTGATGCCCAGATTCCCCTAACGGTTGATCTGCTTCTCTTTTGGACTTTCTCCAATTTAGAAGGAATATTTCCAGTGAGATTTAACACACAAAATAATTATGGCTTAAAGAGTTGTAAGAAAGCAAAGCATTGTTAACCCCTTATTATTGGCTCCAAATTCATAAATACAGCATTGTTTGGCATTCTACACTTTCTCCTTGATTTTAGCTGTAGTTTTCTTACTTCCTATCCTAGTTACAGATCAGTATTGAGGGTGAGAACTGAAAACAGATTCATATTCATCATTATCTATAAAGATATACATCTCCTGACTTGTTTCACAATAAACTATTACCAAACCATAATCAATGTCTATCAAAAATATCAGGCTATTTTTCCCCATAATATTCATAGAGTTTTAAAGTTTAAAATATTAACATGTAAAAAATTAGTGTAGATTTACTCAATGTGGGCAATGATTATAAGGCTCAGATGACTTCCAGAATTTTAAAAGTTTATAGAAATGAAAAACATAACTGAAATTATTGACATGTATTTACACAGAGTTAGAAAATCTCTGATGAATAAAGAGCATCACTTATTTCTTGTTTCATATTCTCTGACTTCCCAGGAGGGACTAGGAAGGTACAGGTGATTGTGCATATATCGGTTCTGGGCTATGGGAAAGAGAAAAATAAGTGAAGTGAGCTTTTTTTAGTAACTAACCGGCATAAACTTCACAGTTCCCAAAAGCAATATAACTGATGCATAAACATTTTCAAATGCTGGGTTTATTTCTAGAGCATCATGCAAAACACGGAGCCAAGACTGAGATGTCCTCTCTCCTCTAAGACGGAGAGAAATTAAGCCACATCCAGGCCTGAGTGTCTTGTTATTCCTGCCTCCCCCAAAATAAGAAACATGAAATTCTTAGTTTCTCCTGCTCATCTAAGGGACGATCATTAAGTCCTTACTCAGATGTTCCCATTAGTAAGAATTAAAAAGGAAAAATATAAAAAACACACGTATTCTTGAACATCCAAATTTACTATTTTTATCACTAAAATATTGTTTAAAAAACAGCAAAAGTGGTTATAAAATACTCAAATTCTCTCACCGTCTCCATAGCTACAAATACTTTTCAGGTAATTGGAGTTAGGACACACGTTATCTATATTTTGATAATAAAGACAGTTTTCTTTATCTTCTCAATGTGTATTTTGCAGATGATAAATTAATTTGTTCTTTCTTCTTCAGGCGATAGTGAACCTTGGTTACAATTTGCTTGTTTTCTTTTAGATTTCAGTATTTTAGAAGTCTAGCCACACCTTTCTAAAGCAGGACCTAAGGGGGCGAAGGTACCCGAGGAACAGGTCTTAGATCCGGGGCTCAGCACCAGGATTTTAAGTGGAGTCTGCTGTAAGTGGAGATGAAATTAAACTCCCTCTCACCAATATGTAAACAATCGAAGGCTCTCCTCTCTTTTGTCTTTAAAGTTCTAGTCAAATTTCATCTTTACAATGCTTTCTTCTTTTTTGTATGTTTTAGGAATTTGGAAACTAGATTTTCAAAAAGACATAAAGACTATGTACTACTTAAATGCCTTTCATACAGAGAGGAGGGTGATTTCATTTCAGGTCATCAGAAGCCGGCTCTATCCTACGCACCCGGGGATTTGTGCAGACTTCAGGCTTTTATCGGACCAGCCTTCTAAGTCCCTATTTGTGACCCTCGAAGAAATGAAGTTCTCTGTTTCAGGACACCTGTTGAGGGCAGGGACTGGCTCAAGTGGGCGGTTCAAACCCAAGCACCATCTACAAACAGTCCAGGTAGGTTGCATGTCATCTCAATTTCATTATCAGGGTGTTGATGGGAGAATCTCAACGGAGGACTGTCCTTATTATCGAATAAAATGTATAATTAAAAAGTCGATGTCATGATAATTATTAAATAAGTTCCAAGTCGCCCGGCTCTCAGAAGCATAGCAGACATTGCTCAGCGTCCCTGGGGGTGTTTAATCAGCCAACTGCAGTGTCTTCCCTCCCTGGTCCCTGCCTCTACGAGCCAGGGGGATTAAAAAAACAGCAGCCACCTCGTTTATTTGCCTCAAAAGCAAACCCAATATTTGTTTGAGGTTCCAAATATTTAGATAATTCACCCACTAATTTTTATTTTTCTTCATGTTTTGCACATCCTTTCGAGAAGCAAAATGCCCCCTTTCCTCCACTTTATTTGTTGATTTGAAGGTCTTATGTAAAAGGAAACAGTAACAGACGGATTTTTTTTTTTAATTTTAATGAGAACACTGTTGGACCAAGTGACAAACTTTATTTTTATTACCTCTTCCAAATTTTTGCTCATGGTACAAAATATTTAATAAGTGACACATCGGTATAAAAAGACCCATGTAGCTTGTAGCTCATCCTTTGAAACCAAAATAGCCAAGTGAAAAGTGAGTACAAATTCTTATTTTTACTTTTAAAAAAAATCAAAGGCACACACTGGAATTGAGCTGCTATGATCTTCTTCTTTCTGGAGCTGTGCATACGTGTTTTTGATAAGTGACACTCCGCCCCACCACGCCTGCACTGTCCCCGGCAGACGGTCGGGCAGTCAAGCTCCATCCTGCCTCTCACTCGTGCCGAGCTGGACCTTCGGACACCGTCGCGGCAGGAAGTCCCTACGGCCAGCCTAAAAGACCAGTCTGTGCAGGAAGGGTTTTCAGCAAACACGCACAGACGCGCTCACCACGCTGTCGGGACGGGATGCCCTGAGTCAGTCCCAGCACACAGCAGACGCTCACGGGCACCGGTCACACCGACCCGGAGTCAACACAGAAGCTACTTCTGCCTTCGTAACAGCAACACTAACAACGGAAAAGCATGCGGCGTGTACTACTCTGGTCCGCACGTGAGTCATCCTGGAAGTTCCAGGACCATAACCACTAGGTTAGCCGGGATATTCATCTCTAAAAACATTTTCCAAAAACAATGCTTAAAAAAGACTTCTGCAAACAGTGTGACTGCATCGGGGCCAACAGAAGACAGGGTGGCACGAGGACGGCAGACGTCAGGATGCGGGAGGTGACGTCCATGTGCAGCCTGCAGGTAGAGGGCATCTCTCGGTTCCTTCCTACAGCCGGGGGGATTCAGCACCTCCAGACGGGCAGTCGGCTCGAGTGACACCCCAGATACACGCTCACCAGCCCCACTGGGGCTGAAGGACTGAAACCCAGGCCCGTGTGAGAGAGCTGAGTGCACAGAGAGCTCCGTGCCGTGCCCGCTGGGATGCCGGGGAAGGGCCCAGGTGGGACGCCTGACGTTGGGTGGTCCACGGGAGCCCGACTCAACGGCAGCAGGGAGAGGCGTCTACCTGGGGAGGGAGGAGCAATGAGGCTGATGGGAGGAACAGGTCTAGGAGGGTCAGGTCCCAGAATATCCTGAATAAATACAAAAATTAAATTAAATTAAAAATTTGGTCTTGACCCAACCATGCTTCACCTGCATGAAGACTTGCTGGACTTGTGTCTTTCCAAGAGTCATTCTTCTGTCCCTAGCAGCGGAGCCTATTATTGGCTTGTGGGCCGGTGGTATCCAGAGTGACCCCTTCGCCGGCCAGAGGCAGGACCCAGAGCCGAGGACGGTCCTGGGAGGATGGTCTGCACAGCGACGTCACCTCTAAGCCACCTCTAAGCTGGTGCTGACGCCCAGCACCCTCGGATCTTGGATCTCGTCCGCTCATCCCTTCTGCTGCAGGCACCGAGGCCTCGGAGTCCCTCAACTAGACGCTCGTTTCCCTCACCCTCCCGTTATGCCTAAAGTGAACCGCTTTGAGAATGCCGGCAAAGCTGAGAAAGTAGTTTCTTGCACCACCTGAGAGACGGATGCCGCACCACGCTCACGGTTCGCTGCAGGGAGCTCGCACGCGGCTGCCACGCGTGGTTTTGGCTGCAGTTCTAAGGAGCAGAAGGAGAGGCGTGGAAAGCTCTGTTTAGAAGTTTTAGCCAGATGAAGACCAAATGAAATTGTTTTAAAAATCCTGTCTGAGATGATGATGTAAAGCAATGCAGAAACTGAGGGTGACAGCAGCTTCCCGCTGGAGGAGCCGAGGTTTGAATTGTCCTTGCCCTGCTGCACCCAGGGTGCCTCTGAGGGACGCCGAGGGTGGGGGCCGCCAACCACCCGCAGAGAGAAACGGAGCAGCCAGCAATGTAGGCTTAATTTTCACCACATACGCATCTAATCAGTCCCACACGTCTCCCCAGTGTTTGTTGGACTTTAATAGAGTCGCGCGTTCGTTTGTTCTGCTAAGTTTGCCCAACAGGGCCAGGTGCAGAGGACCAAAATTAATTAACTGCTTCAACCAAGGCAGTCACTTCTATGGAAAGAAATTGAAACCACAGTAGACATCGTGGACAGGTTTACTTGTAATTAGTTTCCAATCTCCTTGTCTGTTTTCTGCTTCACAAAGCCAAACCCTTGGTTTGTGTCACAGCCTTCACGATTGAATTAGTGAATTCACGGTGCAGAAAATGCAGAGCGAAGCCACGGCAGGGGCAGAGGCAGAGCGCAGGCTGCCCTGTGGGCCGTCTCCCGACACCAAGAATATCAGACATGACAAGTGTTAGAACGATTACTGAGAATAATTGCCACCTTCGTGAGAGACAATGGCTTGGTGTGTTTTACTGCGTGTATCACTCCCAGATGCTCACACGGAGGTTCCTTTGCAGATTTCGATTTTATATGAAGCTCTGTGTGTTATACAGAGCGCCTGTCTCCGGGAGAACAAACAGGTAGAACAGGCTTCTGAATCTTTTCCAAAGTCCAAGGAGATGCTATTTACTAGATCATCGGTGTTCTTTGTGTAAGGAAACAAAGTATCTGCACTATATAAATATGTTTCCAAAAGAACATATTTCTTTCTATTTTTGCAGGTAAATTTAAAATGCTTCTATTCTCGGAGGATTAGAGTGTTTGCATAGTTAAGTAGAAAACTTGCAGACACTACACTGCCCATGTGAAGTAAAGTGTTCTTTCTGACACCAGAAGGCATGCACTACCCTTCTTTTCTAATGGACTATTTAATTATTAGATTTATAATTAAATACTTTGTTGCATTATTATACTGTTTAACATTCTGCGAGTCTTTTCAAGACCGATAAAAATCTTAGTTAAATATCATTACATTTAAGTAAAAGCTTTCAGAGAGACCGTTCTAGTCACTTAAAAGGTACCTATGAAATTTGAATTCAAAATTCCAGGTAAGAGAGTAGTTACAGTCCACTTCTGCACGAAGGAGACACTTGGAAATCTGAGGGAAAAAGCAGGTAATTCGATTCGACACTGAATAACAGGCCAGAGAACAGTGTGAGGTGCCTCCGGACTGCGGAAAGATGAGAAAACGGCCACTCTTACCAGAACCCGCAAAATACAAAGCTCTTTTCAACAAATTTCACAAACGTTCTTTATAACAAAACAATAACAGCAAGAGTATTGCTTCAAAAGTTTTAAATGATTATATTTTATAATAGAAGAGAAAAATTAAATAGGCAAATAATTCAAAAATTCTTACTTTATTTCCTAACGTAACGAGGAGCATTTTATGGTTCAGAAAATGTACTGATCTCATAGAGCTTGTCGAGGGAACAGAAAACATTATGAAGCAATGACAGTGGACCCTGAGACACTGACCACATGGGCCATCGCCACGGGGGCCACCTGTGTCTCCCCGGATGGGCAGGAGTGGAAGGAAAGGAAACTGCGCTCTCCGAAGCCCCGCTCTGCGCCGGTGACGCTCACATACGTTTCTTCAGTTACTTTTCCAGCCACAGAGAAACTGGTGACGCCCAGCCACGAGCTCCTGTTAGTTAGCAAATGCAGGCCTAGAACCCACGATCACACCCCAAACTCAGATCCACGACCTGCGCAAGTGCACAGCTGTAGGATGGTCTTCGGCACACGGATGCAAAGAAACGCTGAGTTTACTCGACATAGAGGTTCTTGTCCATGCAGATGTGGGCTGGCTCCTTCATGGCTTTATTTTTCCCTAATGACAGATTGGAGTCAATTCCTTTATAATGTTTGCAAATCAACAAACGCATAAAATTGGCAACCAAATATTGGTCTTCAAATTAGAAAATCATGAGTCTGTGAAGTCACTAACTTAAGGAACCATTATTACTAATATCAACCATCTCTTGTACCCTAATGATTTTCCCAGTTACCAAAATACAAGCATTATAATTATTATTTTCATTGTATCCTGTGAGTCAAAAAGCAGACTAAATAGACGCACTTTTATAATGTGAGTCAGAAATGTTAAAACCCCAAACCTGCTCTTCCTACAGTCCTGGAAAATGGAATAATCCTCACAATTCAGAACTCCTAGAGAAAGCCCTGTGAGTCACGGTTGTGGTTTCTACAAAAATATTTATAGCTAAAGAGATGATTATAACGCTCCTGGTAGAATCATTTTGTCCATTTAGAAATGTGCCATGCAACTACTGAAATTCTAATCAGAGAATCGAGACACTGACTACGTTTACTGATTTCAGACAGGACTACGGATTCTTTAAGCATCACTACGAAGACCCACGTCTGTTGCTAAAGGTGGCATTATTGGCTTTGCAATCTTGACTTTTCCCCTATTTTTTTAAAGTGTGACAAAATAGCACAGTCCTCATCAGGGTGACAAATTCCACCCTGCAGCCCCTCCCGCCTTCATCCTTCCGGGGCAGGGGAGGTGGGGCCCGCCCCGGGCTGTGGTCTCCCCCTGACCCCGGCCCGGCAGCCCTGGGGGTTTTCAGGCTACACTTGTACTTTGCACAGGTGTGTTGTCACCTCTTACATATGTGGAAACACTGACAAGGCACTGAGAATTTGGGAGTCCAACGTGAAAGAAAAACTTAGAATGATTTGTGGAAGCCTGGTCTCACCACAGAATAGAGCCAGCAAACCCCGACTGCGTGCCCGGACCCTGAGAACCCTTCCGCTCAGGCAGCGTCTGTCCCGAGCCCAGGTCTGAGGCTCCTGGCTGCCCTGCAGGTCCCCAGACTTGCTCTGTCTGAAGCTTGTGTCCCTGATCTCAGAGGGGCCGCGTTTGGTCTTCGCAACTGGACAAAACTTGAACTCTCTGTCTATTGCAAAGACTTCGAGTTTTCGAAGAACACTCTCACAAAACTCATTAATTGTTTTATTCCTACTCAGCCAAGTCCAAAAGATGGAAAAATTAATTTAATTTTTTTTTAATTTGTTTCAAAAACTTACTCATCTTCGTTCCAGCACATCCATTGTGCTTTTTTTGATCTTCTACGGAATGTAGGTTGAGCTGGAAAATATTTGTGGGTTAGAAAATACGATTTTTTTTGGAATAATAAACAAACGGTTCACAGGGAATGCTTTGGAACCGTAAATATTTAAACAGTTGTTCAATGAGCTTTTTACCTACGGGAAGTTCTCCCTCCTCGCTGTCTCCGCACCCACTCTGTGTTCTCTCCCAAGTGCGGCGATTTCCCGGCTCCTCCCCGGGGGTCTGCGCGCTTAGACCAGGCAGAGAACACGCGCGCTGACCGAGTCATCTTCCCACACGCGGGTCTTTGCATGTCTGCGTGCAACGCGGTGCAGAATCTTTGCTCTCTCAGCAGACGGCAGGGGGTTCCCCGGATTTCTCTGAGAATGAGAGCTGCGTTTGGGGGGGTCCCCACTTTGGGGAGGGTCTGCTGTGCACAGCAAAGGGTGCCTGGGAAAGGCAGGACTCGGGCAGCTCTGGACTTAACCGCCTCGAGAAACCGAGACTGCTGAAGCCTTGAGACAGTTCCCCGGCGCCAGGAGATTCAGTGAGACCTGCTGTCGGGCGCCCGCGGAAGAGGGCTGGGCTTTGCTCTCGGATGGAGTGGCCTGGGCACTGGGGAGGGTGCGGAGACCCTGCCGAGCGGCAGGAAGACAGGCTGGAAAGCTGCCGACATCAGGCAGGGCTCTGGGCTTGCAGTCTCCAGAACTAGGGGTCCTAGCCAAACATACCTCCTGCTCTGAGGGGCTGGAGGTGCAGCCGTGGCCATCGTCTGAAAGGGATGTGGAGGCCGTGCCGAAGGCGCCCATGGGGCCCAGCGTCCTTGAGTCGCCTCCGAAAGCCACTTGCAGCCCCGGCAGCGGCGGTCCCTCCTCCATCGCTGCGCTGGCTGTGTGCCAGGGCCGTCCCCGCAGAGGACCGTGCGGTGTCCCAGATTTGGGTAATCCAATAACCACTTCTCCTCCCAAACCCCAGTGCCAGGTCTTCAGCGCTGCTCCACCCTCCTCCTCCCCTGCTCACCCCGGCCGACTTGCGAGAGGACGTCAGGACGGTCCTCCTGCCCAGGGAGCTCCTTCCCCCCAGCCGGGTCCTCCTGTGGCCCCCAGACACCGGGCTCTTCCTTCTCAGCTGGTGGCACCCAAAGTGCGCCGCCCTAGCGCCCTACCCACCGCCCACCTGCCGCAGCCACAGAGCACCTCACCCGCTGCTGAGCACGGGCCGCCCCGCTGCACCGCGTCTTCCTCCAGGGAGCCTTCCTGGCTCCCCCGTGAGGTCCCCCCTCTCCTGAGCACGGCGTGGTGGCCCCACGTTTATCACACACCCCCATCCCTGCGGCACAGGGGTCCCGCCCGGGGCACAGGCCGCCTCTGGTGTCCAGGACACCTCTGCTCTGCACCTCATGCACCTCGCCTCTGCTCTTGCACGAAATGAGAAAACGTCTCATTCACATTTAAAGTATTTCATTTTATTTCCCGGGAAACTCCAGTCTGCTTGCCATAACACTGCGATAGAGACCTGATTCGCAGCACGCGCCTTCGCTGGTCTCAGAGCTCGGGCAAGGGCAGACCTTCCGGACCGGCAGGTCACAGGGACGCGGCCACCTGCGCGGCCCCGGCCTCCGCGGGCAAGGAGCTGGCGCCTGCGCGAGACGAGGGACCAGCGTCTCCTGCTGTTTGCGTTCTCCGCGTCTGAGCGGTACCTGACCCGCAGCGCTGTCAGATCACAGATGAGTGCAGCGTCCTTCTCAACAGAGAGGACACAGCGTCCGGCGTCCGGGCCAAGCAGGCACCAGTTTCCGACACTTTTCTTTCTACTCTCGGCGGAGTCTGGGGTCAAGTTCCCACCCCAGTCAGGTGCCCGGGAAGCTCCACTCTGCAGTCACAGCCCACAGTCCCATCAGGGGCGGGAGACAGAAGAGGAGACATCGAGGAAGAGCGAGAAGCGCCGACCAGGATGGAAGCGTTCGCCTTTTTCCATTCGAGTCACACTGGGCTCAGAAAGGCAATTTTGGGAGCAGCGGGGAGTCGGCTTTCCTGTAACCGTCCCGTGTGCGCCGACAGGGCTGATGCTCCCACGGAGACGCAGGGGCT
Organism: Cheirogaleus medius; assembly: GCA_008086735.1. Lineage (NCBI taxonomy): Eukaryota > Metazoa > Chordata > Mammalia > Primates > Cheirogaleidae > Cheirogaleus > Cheirogaleus medius. Next base: position 107,298,468 of record VBSM01000361.1, on the reverse strand, counting down.
GCCGGAGCTGGGTGGTCCCAGCCCTGGCGTCGCGGCCCGGCGAGGAGGGGCGGCTGCGTGTGTGGCGACGTGGGGGCATTCTGGGCCTGTGCGCTGCGGTCTGATGCACAAAGGAGCGTTTCCTTTAATCAAGCGCAGGAATGCCGTCACGGAGCGTCGGCCGCTCCGCTCCCAGGGCCTGGGCTGGGCTGTGGGGGCTGGGGACAGCCTTGCCGGGGCTCAGCGTGGCCAGCGCCGCCCCGTCCCCTGAGCCCTGGTCCTCCCTGTCCCCTGCTGCAGCCGCCTCCCCGGTGGCCCTGGCTCGCTCGCCCAGGAGGCCCCAGGGCCAGGCTGTGACCTGCAACACCGTCTCCTCCATGTGAGGTCCCTGCCTCCCATGTGAGGCCTGGCCTCCCTCCCACGAGGGACGCTCGCAGGGGTGGGCTCCCGTGCCCGGCCTGCCGCCAGGCAGCTGATGTGGGGGAGACCCTGAGCCCCCCGTGACCCTGGGCACTTCATGTCAGTGGGCCCAACACGAATTCACGACGGGTGACAAGGATGCCGTCCTCTCGTGTTGGAGGCTGAGACCGCCGGGCATGGGCAGACCCTTGCCACACCGGGCTCTCACCACCACCAAGCGCATCCCCAGAGCCCTGTCGTGGAGGAGGGGCAAACTTCTGAAGCGCCGACAGGCAGGACGGGGGACGGTGGTTGCAGTCGGGCTCCCAGCTGCAGCCCACAGCCTCTGCAGAATGCAAGCAATGACCTACTTACCTTTCAGGTTAGAGCCTGGCAAATAATAATAATAAAGAGTAAGAAGGAACAACCATCTTCAGAATTTGGAACCCAGAATTGACTTGGGTGCAATGTCGGTGAGAGACGGGAGAAGGTGGCTGAAGGCAGAGGGTCTGTGCCCGGCGGCCGCTCTGCCTGGCGAAACGTCAGCTCGCCAGGGCGCCACTCGGCGCAGGGTCGCAGGGCCATCAAAAGTGACCCGCAAACCGCCATTCCCAGGCTGCACCTGTGCTGGGACAGCCCTGGGACCCGTGGAGGAGAGATGCAGAGACCTGCAGTTCTTGGGGTAAGACGCACAGTTTGTAACAAACACACCTTTTCTGATGCCTTCATTCTTTTGCTGTATCTTTAAGCTTATTAAAGGAGTCTGTGGCAGGAAGGAAGTGCAGGAACCCCGTGCAGACTGCGCACTGATAAACAGCACCTGCGACGCAGCTCGGGGAGGACAGGCATCTGCTCCGTAGGGAGAACTTGAGAGGACAACGGGGGACCCGACCAGGTGGCCCCTTCTCAGTTAAAATGCTGACATCACACCTGTCACATGTGACATTGCCAAGCCCGGGACCGGATTCTGGAGCCGCGTGTGCAGCGGAGGGACACGTTTTGCTCTTACTGATCGTTTATCTCGAAAACATCACCAGCAGGACAGGGAGCTGGGGAGGGGCTGTAGGTGTCGCTGGGACACCGGGCAGGCCAGCAGGGGATCCCATGTCCAGCCACCTCAGCTTCCAGGGGCCTGTGTCCTTGCGCTTTCTCTCCTTCCCTAAGTTAGCCGCACCGCGGTGTCATTGGGAGGACCCTGTCCTCTGACAGGGAGCAAAAGGGATGGGCGAGTGGCCCAGGCACTCGGCGCTGGGACAGCCGGGGGCTGACACGTCGCAGCTGGCCCCACACTGAGTGTCACCAGTGCAGAGCACACGCTGGGGTGGCCTTGCTGGAGGCCGGACCCACAGCAGACCACCAAACGCTGGGGCCAGTTGGGGAACGAGGAGTCTTGGGGCCTTCAGCCCAGAACAGGCAGACCTGCCCCATCTGCAAGTACGACAGCTCCGAGATCAGGCCGGGGTGGAAAGTCCGCCCTTCTCAGCAAAATGTGAGATGAAGGTGCGCCGGGCTGTTCTTCTACGACCTTTGATGGGGATGGAGGATGGTGTGAGGGCAGCCGGTCCTCTCGGGGAAGGGCGGGTGGGACGAGAGGCCTCTGCTCAGCCCCGCGGAGATTGCAAATGCCTGCCTCGTCACCAGCATCGTTTCCAGCCTCCCATGGTACGAATCACCTGGAGACAATGACAAGGTTCGAGCAGAACACCATGTCCGTCCACAGGGCCGGACGTGTGTCAGCGGGTGCTTCTGGATTGTTCTGTCTGTAAGCGTTTGACCTCACGTCTTCGTCTCTGTGCAGAACCAGGTTCTATCAGAGTGAAAAAGAATCTGATTTCAGCGAAGGGAACTTTCTAGAGCAATTGCTCTAGTCATCTCAGTGACCTACAGCAGTCGGAGCTTGCCTGGCGGTCAGTTCTCGCAGGAGCAAGCGTGGCGGAGGCTTCCGGATGTGGAGGGGAGCTGGGCGTCAAATCAGCCAAACTGGGCGCCAAACCCTCCGCCGTGATGCGAGCACCGCCCAGGCCCCTGCCGGGCTGCTTCTCCGAGAGCTGGGGGTGCCTGCCCCGCAGGCCCAGGTGAAGGCACACCTGGGGGACAGCCGGGCAGGGCCGAGACGGAGGCTGCACACCATACCTCCCCCGCGCTCCACTCAGACAAGACCCTGCTGTGCTGAGAAGCTTTTCTTATTTGCAAAGGCAAGAAAGGCATTGGGAATGCCTGAAATTTCAGAACATATTTATCTCAAATCTGATGCTTTCAAAACCGATTTTCCATGAGAATATGACTCATGCCCTTGAGTCCCCTCATGTACCCCTCCCCCACCTCCTACTGCCCCACCCCCACCTGCTCCACCCCCACTGCCCTGCCGCCTCCCCACTTTGTCCCTGGAATCCCATCCCACAGAGTCTCTTGGCCCACACGCAGGACCCCGGCTCACTGAGTGGTGTCTGCACCACCTCGTCTGGAAGGAGAACGTCCCCTCTGCTTGCCTGGGCCCCCAACTCCACGAGAGCCACCTTCCCAGCCCAAGCCAGGAGTGACCCTGCCCACGGTGGCCAGCCTGCGCCACGCCCTAGCTCTGGCCTCTGGGCTGACCCCTGCACCCCCAGCTCCGCCACTCTTGCTCCAGAGCCTCTGCTCCCCTGAGCCACGGCAGAGACCTCGGGACCAGGACTGGGTCCCCTGCTCGGCCCTGGGCAACCCCACAGGCCCCGGTTGTTCCCAGGCAGGCCAGGCTGACGCCAGCCTCAGGGCCTTTGCATGCGCCAGGGGTGTCTTCCTCACAGGCTGTGGACAGCTCGGTGAGCTCCACTGATGTGGCACCCCCATGCCCCCATCCCCGGCATCTGGCGTCTTTTGGGTGCATTTGTTGGTGGACTGTCCTGGTTCCCAGATCACCAGCCCTCGGCGTATAAGCCGTGGAGGGAGAGGCCTCCCCTGTCCCAGCATGGAACCGCCGTGACACCATGCCGGACACAGGGATGCCCTGGTGGGCAGACCCCTCACGCTTCTCCTCCATGCCTCCCACTGAGCAGAGACACGTCTCCTCGCTGCATATTAACTTGAAAACGGCGGCAATGAAGAGATATTGTTCCCAGAGGTAAAAGGCAGCTGAGACTCTGATTATGAATAACCAGGATAAGGTTTTCATTCCTTGCAAATGCAGCATGTTTACAAACACAAGCGCCCACCTTGCAGACGAGACGGCTTATTTTTATCAGTGTCCAATTATACTTAGGGACAGTCTGACCCTGGGCATGGCAGGGTACTCAGAGGACACTTTCTGAACTTGCTCTCTTTCTAAAGTGCATTTTTATTTCAAAATTTAAACTTAACAGGAGCTATGTAGTTGCCAGTGTCTCACCTAAGCAAGTTCACCAAACTGCAGACGAACCTGTCCCGGCCCGGCCAGCAGCGTTGCTTTTAAGCGCTTTTGGCGCCTCCGAAGAGACACGGATTTTTCCTAGGCACGGTTTTCATGGTCTCATTTTGTGGCATTTAACCACTTCAGTACCTGCGTCGACTTTAGCCGACAGCCGTGATATGAAGGCACACGGCCGAGCGTCGATTTTAGCCGACAGCCAAAAGCTTTTACTTTTATCTCTGCAGTTGCGGTGTGTACATTCAGCTAATAAGTGACTACGAATCTGTGACCTTTTAACAAGTCCTTAGTAGGAGTTGTTATAGTTATTTTCCTAAAGCTGCCTGTAAAGTAAAACAAATTTTCAGTGCTTTAAAGCTTTCCTCATCACACAAGAGCAAATGGATTTGTTGTCAGTGCACAGCACAAACTACCGTGCGGACTGTGAGTGCTGGCTGTGGGCGAGGTCTCGTGGCCGGCGAGCGCTGTACCGAAGTGGTTAACTACATGTTTGATGAAGAAACCACAAAACCTCAGGAGCCCACATGCAATAATGTCAGATGGAATACGCTGCTTTTGTTCTGGGCTTCGACATGGCCCTGACTCTAGTCAACACCGTACGAATTAAGACAAAAGCTACGCTGGAGACGGAAGGAACGGCGCAGAGCCTGCACTCCCGGCCGTGCACGTGAGCCCGTCCGTGCACGCGGGCTGGCCGGGAAGGTGGCGTCTCCAGGCCATGCCCCGTCCAGGGACCGCGGGCTTTGCCTCGAGACTGCAGAACAAAGGTGGTTTAATAAATATTCCGAGAAACAGGAAAGCCCAGCAGGCAGGTTTCCAGACCCGGCCAGGGTCTCCTTCACCTTCGGCGCAGAGCACGGCGGCTGGAAGCTCGAGGAGGCCTGGTGGGCACAGCCGCGTGGCCCGGGCCCTGTCTGGGGCCCCAGCCCAGCCTGCAGGGACAGAATCGCCACGCTGTGTCCAGGGCGTGGGTGGACACTGTGCCAACGCAGAAGCGTCATTGCGAAGGTCACTTTTGATTGTCGAGCTCCGTCCCCGCCTGGGGGGAAGCGGAAGCTGGACGCAGAGCCCAGTCTAGGCAGGTCTGCGCAGGTTTGCACGCGGCCTGCAAACACCCAGGTCCGTGCTGTGGACAGCGGCCCTCTTCATCAGAACCCTTAGGTGCTCGCATAATCAGGGGCGTTTCAATGATTTTTTTTCAATTTTCCTTCTTTAAAACAACGTCATGTAGGATTCTCCCAATTGGCTACCAATGGTGCGTGCCGAGTAATGTTTACTTTGATTGGCGGATGAATGATCTGAGCAACGAAACACATGTGCGTGGCCAGGCTCGTGGCTCACTTTTAACCCCGCGCTGTTTTGGGGGGCCGAGGCCGCGGGATTGCGTGAGCCTGGGGTTTTTAGACCAGCCCGGGCAACGTAGCAAGACCTCATCTGTACAGAAATAAGAAAATAGGCCAAGCACGGGGGCTTCTGTAGTCCCGGCCACGGGAGGCCGAGGTGGGAGCGTCGTTTGAGCCCAGATTCCGGGCTGCGGAGGGATGGTAGCGCCGCAGTACCAGCCTGGACGACAGCACAAGACCCCGTCTCAGGAGAGAAAAGAAAGGAAAGAAAGGAAAAATGTATTTAAGAATGGAAAATGAAAAATACTTCCAAATATCAAATATAACTGCACTTCCACAAGCAGTTGTTTGGGCTACACGTGCTCTGGCTATCAGGTACCGCTGGTCTCCGAGTCACAGCCGGGGCATGTTGGGCGGGAACATGCTCACGGGTGCACACGCACACGCGGTTCGAGAGCACTCAGATATGTTAAATACCTTAGTCTGCTGTGAGTGTCTTAAATAGTCATTAAGTATCATTTGCTGCTTCCAAACAGGAAATTTCAAATATTTTTACAAGTCAAAAAATTAAGTTTTTTCATTATCTATTCAACAATAAATAGCCATTTCTGGCAAATCCCTTTAACTTTCTCGGCAAAGGGCTGTGCTAATTTTGAGCCAACAGACACTGTGACTCTCGAAGGCTCACCTGCACCTTCACCCCTAGACACTGTCTAGGCAAACGGGAAGCTACTCTCAGTGGCCGCGTCTCAAAGGCAGAGCGAGTGGCCCAGTGCAGACTGCAACGAGGGCTCAATGGCTGCTGAGTCAGGAGTTGCTGCCTCTTCTCCGGATCTTGACACCGGGCTGCAAGCCAAGTAGTTAATCCCCCAGTCTGTTGACAAAGGGGTTGCACTTCTACCACTCCGCAGAATAGGTTTTAAGAGGAGGCGCAAGCCCAGCAGTGAGGCAGCAGGACCGGGGCAGGGAGGCTTAGCCCAGGGTACAGCCGGTCAGCCCCTGTATCCCCCAGGGTACAGGGGGGTTGTCAGGACAGACAGGGTGACAGCCCTAGTGCAGGTTTCAGCAGGACACAGAGCAATGCGCCCTCTGTCTTTGGTGTCTCCGTGGGTGGTTGGTTCGTGGTCCCCGTCGTCTGGGCTGAGCCACCCGGAGGGGTGTCGTTAGCAGGGTGATCACACAGGTCCTGGAATTCACTGACAATGTAAACCAGGTATGTCTGCGGGGTTTGTCAATGCCTGAAAATATTCTTTCTGAAATCTCTTCCATGCTTTGAAAGGCATTAAATGGAACTGCATCTTAAAAAAAGAATTTGAGAAGTTGCAAAACAAAGTGTTTTACCAGCAAGCAACACAGGTTGCTTTCAGAAACATGACTCTGTCTTCCAAACTTCACCTGACGGTGTAAGTCACCTGCGGATATTCCAGGGACACTTCACCAAGATCCAAAGTGACTGCGCAACGTTAAAGCAGTGGACGTTCTGTGGGACAGGAATGAGTTTGCTGAGCTCAGAAACAGACATCTTTGGAATCTGAAGGAAAAAAGACTAATTTTCAGTTGTCGCAGAAACAATGAAGAAAAGAAGAGTCATTTCCCTGTTCCAAAATGAAATTGATTTCGACTTGGTGGATTAAACCCAGTTGTTTCCCGCAGCGCAGAACATCTAAGGAAACGTGCTGTTAACACAGGAAAGGGAGGAAGGACATGGCCAACCTTGGCGGACAGCGTGGATGGCTGAGGCTGCGGGTTGGGTTCGGATCGGTGCCTGAAGTCCAACCACGGGTGACTTTCAGTCCTTACATCGTCCCTTTGTCCTGGTGAAGAAAGGGTGTCTCCAGATGGTCCCATGACTACATGTCATCACAGCTTGTTCGTGTTGACAGGAAATCGGCTCCAAAACATGAGGACAGAGGGACACGCTAAGCATCCGTAGGAGGTATGGGTCCCGTGGGAGATGTCGCCAGCCTCCGCCCGCAGCCCCTCCGCCAGGGCTCTGCGGATTCCCAGGAAGTGGGTGCTGCTGAGCCCGGGTGTTCAATGCGCCTGTTTGTAGGGGTGCGTTAAGGCCTGGAGCCCTCAGAAAGCTGTGGGAACCAGCATGGGCGCACCATGGGTGATGTGTGCTCCATGAGTGCTGGGCGCACCATGGGTGATGTGTGCTCCATGGGTGATGTGTGCTCCATGGGTGATGTGTGCTCCATGGGTGACGGCCCACAGCTAGACTTGCCCCGGCGGGTGTGTGCACACTTGTTACTAACTTCCCTCAGTGCGGATAATGTGACTTTGCCAGAGGAAGGCGTCCTTTGAAGAGGACATGCCTGGGAAGAGCACACAGGAGAGCAGCAGTGCCCTAATCATGCGAGGGGTGGTGGGAGCCTCGAGCGGGAAGGCTGCAGGAGGAAGGGCCTTTGGGCTGGGGCTGATACAGGGAGTCGCCCTCCCAGCCGGGGGAGAACGATGCTCATTTTATAGCTAATTGGAGAAGTATAGTGGATTTCAGGTACTCTGCATGGCTGTCATAATGTCAGGCAATACTGATGGGAAGACAGGAGCCAAGACATCCTGTCCTGAACCAGAATGCTGCCCTTATGCAGGGCAGGATCCCAGTAAGTCCTGAGACACTTGTGGGTTGGCCTGGTGGAAGGGCAGCAGAGTGGAGGAGAAAAACAATTTAGCACCTACTGTATGCAAAACACTACATACAGGGAGAGCCTGAAGTGGGGAGAAGAGGAAAAAGGAGGAGAAACTCAGGGAGTGGAGCAGAGAAGGAAGGAGGAGAAACTCAGGGAGAGGAGCAGAGGAGGAAGGAGGAGAAGCTCAGGGATGGAGAAGAGGAGGAAGGAGGAGAAACTCAGGGGTGGAGAAGTGGGGGAAGGAGGAGAAGCTCAGGGAGTGGAGCAGAGGAGGAAGGAGGAGAAGCTCAGGGAGTGGAGCAGAGGAGGAAGGAGGAGAAGCTCAGGGGGTGGAGTAGAGGAGGAAGGAAGAAAAGCTCAGGGGTGGAGAAGAGCAGGAAGGAGGAGAAGCTCAGGGAGAGGAGCAGAGGAGGAAGGAGGAGAAGCTCAGGGATGGAGAAGAGGAGGAAGGAGGAGAAACTCAGGGGTGGAGAAGTGGGGGAAGGAGGAGAAGCTCAGGGGGTGGAGTAGAGGAGGAAGGAAGAAAAGCTCAGGGGTGGAGGAGAGCAGGAAGGAGGAGAAGCCCAGGGGGTGGAACAGAAGAGGAAGGAGAAGAAGCTCAGGGAGTAGAGCAGAGGAAGAAGGAGGCGAAGCTCAGGGGTGGAGAAGAGGAGGAAGGAGGAGAGCCTCAGGGAGTAGAGCAGAGGAGGAAGGAGGAGAAGCTCAGGGA
>VBSM01000361.1:107179029-107289923 GCA_008086735.1 Cheirogaleus medius | reverse complement strand
GGGTGGAGAAAAGGAGGAAGGGGGAGAAGCTCAGGGGGTGGAGCAGAGGAGGAAAGAGGAAAAGCTTAGGGGTGGAGCAGAGGAGGAAGGAGGAGAAGCTCAGGGAGTGTAGAAGAGGAGGAAGGAGGAGAAGCCCAGGGGTGGAGAATAGGAGGAAGGAGGAGAAGCCCAGGGGGTGGAACAGAGGAGGAAGGAGAAGAAGCTCAGGGAGTAGAGCAGAGGAAGAAGGAAGCGAAGCTCAGGAAGTGGAGAAGAGGAGCAAGGAGGCGAAGCTCAGGGGTGGAGCCGAGGAGGAAGCGAGTGCAACTGGGGGTGGCACAGGCTTTGTGGGTGGGCAGAGCGTGCGGAAGGAGCGTGGGGCCTGAACTCTCTGCAGCTGCCTGGTGCCTGGCACCTGTGGGGCGCATCCCGGAAGAGGTGGCATGTCTGATGTCTGATGGCCCAGAGGGGGGACTCGCTTTCTGCCCAGAGCCTGAAGGCCGCGGGACCCGGGGTGGACACGCCTTTTGCCCTTTCAGAGTTAGACGGTGGGCAGCTGTCCTGACCAGGGGACGTCCCTGTGCTTCATCACCGGGCCATGGGGCACAGGACTCCGGGCTCAGAAGGGCCTCTGCCCCTGCTCTCGGCCCCCGACACGCCCTCCTGGCTCCGGCTCGAGGGTCAGGTGGTCCTGGACACGGAGGTGGGGCGTCTGCAGCCCCGCCCGCCGCAGCCCTCATGGGCTTCCATTGTCACCCCTCAGTCCTTGTAACTTGCATCTCCCTAGATTTTCTGATTAAATCCATGTGGATTAAATATTGGGATTTGGCAACTTTTTCCAGTCACATTTTATGAATAATTTGTTTTCACCTCATTGGAGGGTAGCATTATCGTTCTCATTTTAAAAACTGAAAATAATGGAATTTTCATTTCTCATTTCATATGAATTAAAATCTTCATGAAATTGTTAAAAAAAAATAGCCATGGAAAGGAACAGCAAGACACCCGCATGCCCAGGTCTGCGTCCCGGGGATCCCTGCCCCGGCTCTCCCCGCCGCGCCGCCCCATCAGCGGCCACTCACAGTGCCTGCTCCTGGCAGCGCCCGCAGCCCGCCCACCTGCATGTGGTTCTCATTTGGAGAGGCTGAGACGCAGCCGTGTTCCTGTCTTGGCTCCTTGAAATAAATACCCTCTCCTTGAAAACGAAGGAGACCCGTGAGAGGTGACACCCTCAGATCTCTGAGAGCCAAACATGGACACAGCCACGTTCATTCCTGCGGCTGCTGCCTGGCGCAAATGCAGGAGGCCCACCTGGGGAGGCTCGGTCGCCTGGAGCCCCACCTGTGTCATCCTACCAATTTACACAGAGCATGAATCCTGGAAGTGGACGAGCAAGTGAAGGGAAGGCAGGCACAGGTGACCTTCTGAGCTGTGTCCCTGCAGACGACCAGTAACCAGCTCACGGGTTAAGGTGTTCACTTCGTCACCTTCCAAACCAAACCCACGATAAAGGAAATATCTCTACTGCCACTGCAAGCGACTGAGACAGGACGAGGGGGACACATTCCTCCCAACCACGTCCCACCTCACGTGAACCCATACATCGCATCTCAGGAGGAAGGCCGCAGGTTTTGTGCCCAAAAGAGGAGAGTAAACAGGTTTCTGTGTTTCTAAGCGTGACGTGGAGCCAGCCTGCCAGGACACGCTCCAGATACGTTATAATCTTCAATATTGTATAAAAATATACTCAGAGTCGCAGCCTCACTCAAAACTGAGCTCCGCCTCCCACGACTGCCAGTGGAGAGCAGCTCGCGGCCGTGGGCAGGGAGGCAAGTTCTCCTCCGGGACGTGGAGTCAGCTCTGGGACAGGGCGGCCATGCCCGTGTGGGGAGGGCTCGTGCCAGAACCAGAAGGCGGGAGAGGCACCAGGGTCAGGGCCTGCACCTGCAGCCTCCCGCGGGGGTGACAGCTCCGGTCCGTCCACGTGAGGCTGGGCCCGGGGAATCCGTTTATCAAGGAGGGTGACTCGCTGGAGATGAGACACAAAAAATTCCCAAACGCATTCTGCAATAACATCGTAAAGGCCGATTTTCAAACACCTGATACATTTTCAAACTCACTTGAAGTTTATAGAAATTTTAAAAATGATCTGGAGACGATTTTAAAATATCCCAGGCTGAAGGATCGCCTGAGCGCAGGAGTTGAGGTTGCTGTGAGCGAGGCTGATGCCACGGTACTCTAGCCTGGGTGACAGAGCAAGACTCTGTCAAGAAAGAAGGAAAGAGAGAGAGAGAGAGAGAGAGAGAGAGAGAGAGAGAGAGAGAGAGAAAGAAAGAAAGAGAGAGAGAAAGAAAGAAAGAAAAAGAGAGAAAGAAAGAAAGAAAGAAAGAAAAAAGGAAAGAAAGAAAGGAAGGAAAGAAAGAAAGAAAGAAAGAGAGAGAGAGAGAGAGAGAAAGAAAGAAAGAAAGAAAGAAAGAAAAAGAGAGAAAGAAAGAAAGAAAGAAAGAAAGAAAAAAGGAAAGAAAGAAAGAAGGAAGGAAGGAAAGAAAGAAAGGAAGGAAAAAGGAAAAAAGAAAGGAAAAAAGAAGAAAGAAAGAAAGAAAGAAAGAAAGAAAGAAAGAAAGAAAGACATTTCATATTTAATGACTCGGAGTCTATGGGGCTGCCACTGACTCAGGGAAAAAAGTCACTTGAACAAAAGGGAAAAGTACCCCATAAATCTTTATTAAATCTAAAATAGCCACACCAGTTTGTCAGGAAATGATGAAAGAGCCTGCCACATTATTTTTCATTCTTCAGTTATCAGTACCTTTAATCACTACCTCTGAGAATCTTAATATGATTCTCCTGAGTGCAAACATGGGAAGTCTTACAAACACAGCACATGTGTCCACACATCAAATTCCTGTGACTCGTTTAGGCCCCCGGTAAGCCACCTTACACCGTGAGTAATTTTTAAGGACTTTCTAAAGACTGCTTCATTTGCACGGCCTAAATAGAATTGAATAGACATAGCAACTATTTTTCCTCCCAAATGTCTTCATTATGCTTTAAATATTTTGAATTTAGTCAGTCCTTGAACACACGTGATTAGGCCATATCTCTCTGCCCCGTAATCTTTAAATTCAAGTGGATTTCAAGGGCACTTGTGAGTCATATGTTTCTAATTCTCTTATTCGTACTGAGGCTTATCTGAATGTTTTTCTGCGATAGCCATCTGATGCCCGAAAATCTTTGAACTCTCAACTATTTTCCCGAAGCCAGTACTTTATGTTTGGAAAAACAATTAGCACTGAACCCTGCCTATTTCAACTCTGACCCCACGAGGTTTGAAATGACTTTTATACGCGAGCGAATGCCGTTGTCTACAGATAGCTGAGGATGAAGTCACTGACTTCCGTTTTTCTTGCAGCAGCAGGTGAGGGGAGGGTGTCCTGGCTTAGAGATGCAGCAAAGTCGCTTACGACGCCCGGATGGCCACGGCGTGGCCGGGAGGGTCGGACACGGGCCTGGCTCCTGTCTGGCTGAGTCTGCCGGAATCCCCGTCTTCCCGGGTTCCTCGCCTGCGTCCGCAGGAGAGACGCTGTTGCTAGGAGTGAGAGCTCGGGTCAGACGAAGGCTGGTGAACGGTTTTGAGCATTCAAGGGGCTTTTCTTTCTTTTCCTCCCCAACCAGGCACTTCACTATTTTCTTCCCAAATGCAAAAAAAGAGAAGCGAGGCTGTAAGAACTGGAAGTGCCCAACACCCTCCCTCGGGCAGGGCTGGGTTAGGAGCCAGAAACTCAGGCAACAAACAACAAATATGAAGGTGCCGCGCATGGGAAGAGGCGCTTCTTCTTTCCTCTTTATTTCTTCCGCAAAAAAATGCGTTTTCACTTCCAATAAAGAATGTGGGGAGTGCGTTTCTCTCAGCACAGGCAGGGTCCCTGTCGGCGCTCGCCGCTTCTGGCCGCTGCGATCTCCGCCGTGAGCCACACGTGCTTTTAGGCGGGAAGTGAAACAGCCCAGGAGCTCCGGAAGCTTCCGCAGAGACGGGGATGTCTCGGCTGGAACCTGGTGTCCCAGGGTGCCACGTCCGTTTTAAGCTGGACACCCAGAGGGAGAGGGATTCAAGAAAGAAGGCATGAGTCTGAGTCCTGGATACCTCGGGTATTAACTGTGACTTGGAACAAACAAACCTTCGAGCCCTGAGTCTCCTTAGTTGACAAGGGCAAATAAATAATACTTACCCGCCTGCTTCAACTATTATATACTCATAATAATTAAAAATCTAACATTAAAAAATACATATATACATTTTTTGATTGAAAAAGCATGAACCGTAGGTCTTGATGGCCTCAGTCTGCGTTCCCCAGAGCAGACGCTGAAACAAGGGCACAGCTGCAGGGGTTTTTTGAGGAGAGACCCAGCGTCGTGACCGTGCAGACCAAGTGATAGCAGGAAGGGATGGCTCGAGGAGAGTGTGTTAGTTCTGAGGACTCTCAGAGGAATCTTTAAAAGGTCCTCCGAGTTACAGCAAGTGTCACCGCGGGCGGTCCCGAGGACAAACTGAGCGGCACACGGAGAGTCGGAGAATCAAAGTTTATTCACTGTCGGGCTCAGAGGGGCCTCGCCACCACATTCTGAGCCCCATGTACCCGATGTTCACACTTTTATTAAGTTGGGGTGGTCCGAGGGGTGGGATATCAGGTGACTGATGCCCGCCAGATAATAGGTTAGTATTATGTTGATGCTCCAGGCCAGGTAATAAGTTCAATGTTATGCTGATGCACCAGGTAATAGATTAGTTGCCGGGCCAGGTAACAGGTTAATATTACGCTGATGCGGGTCTTCTGTGAGGGGTGGGAGTCTCAGGTGGCTGCGGCACCGCCAAGTACTAGACGGGGGTTTCCGTATCATTGGAACTGCCGGCTCTGTGCCAGGGCGCCGGGGCAGGTGTCCCCAGAAGCGGGACCTTCTGACTTGCATGCAGGGACTACGGCGTTTGGGGTCAGGAGGCCGCCCGGGGGCAGGGAAGCAGAGAGGTCCCGCACTGGGCCGGGGGGGGGGCGGGGGATGCTCATGGGAACCAGGACCCCAAGGACGGCCTCCCCCATATACCCAGGAGACGTGGGGACGCGGGGAAGTGCCACCAACAACCATGTCACCAACCGATGCGAGCCCGGCGCCCGGGATGCTGTCAGCAGAAAGTCTTCTCTTTAAAATGGGACTGACAGGGCACGAAAATATACACAGGTCCCAAGGGGCAGCACAGGAATGGAATCAAAATTTGGGGCAAGTCACAGGTTTATCTGACACCCCTTGAACTGAAAGCGGCGTGAGGAGACGGCCGGCCGGGGGGCCGTGGCCTCGGCACCTTGAAGGACGGTGGGTTCTGCGACACCCGTCTCCTCTTCAGCTAACCCTGAAGCCTTGGGGGTGGGAAACGGACCCGCCTCACGGGCCGGACGGGCTGCTCAGCCCCTGCCCGGCTGAAGGTGCCGCCCGGCGCCCACAGAGCTCCCGGAAGTCACTCAATCACTTCCATCCTCCCCTTCAATTCCGCACACACTCTGTCCAGCGAGTCCACAATGTAACGAGACAAAACTACACGTAGCGCTTAACCACGTTTGTTGCAACCCTGGCTTAATGCATGAGGGATCCAAGACATTCTTTGTGGATAAATCCCAGAACCACCAGAACGACAGAAGAATGGATAAAATTACCTAACAGACGCTCTCCTCCACTAATTCCTTTCATCTATTTGAAAGAAAACTAACGGTAGCGTTCGCTGCTGCGTCCGGTGGGGATTCTACACCCTGTGCAGGGAGGGGAAGCGTTTGCTTGTTCTGTGGCCGTCAGCAAAGCCGCGTCCGCCTTCCCTACGCGCCTCCGAAAAAGGCCGGGCGCAGGGAGGACGCAGGGCTACTTCATCCCTGGGTCTCTAGCGGGACGGGGTGATTTCAGAAGAGCAGTTTAACGTGAAACTAGACCTCAGGAAAAGCCGCGTCCATGCCCACGTGATAATTCAAGCCGTGTGTCTCCCGTCTTACATACATGTTGGTCTATGCCGGCCAACAGCGAAGCTCTGCTGAAAACAATCGAAGCTGTCCGCGAACCCTCATGCCACGTCTGCATGCTGTGAAGCATTCTAGTGAAATGTGGAGCTCAGTGTCTTCTAGCCATTTTCCTTTGTGATCCCACGATGCTGGGTGGCTTTTGACACGACCCACAAGAACACGCGTGCTTGGGGATGACTCGCACTTGCCTTCTTCGGTCCCACGCGCGCCCTGACCGCTATTGGTTAGAGAGGCCACGTGGTCTCGGTGGGTTCTACCCAGCGGAGTCCTGAGTGCAGCACGACATGAAAGCCTGCCCCCGACTGCGGTCCCCAGAGGAGAGGGACGGCTGCAAGCCCACGGTGCCCACGAGACGCTGCACGTTCTCCCCGATGGACAGACGGGCTCCTTCGGGTGAGTCCAGCACCGTGGGTGCCATGCACAAGCGGTGCCGTGGGGAGGAAGCTCTCGTCTGGAGGGTGGTGGGGAGAGATCTGCAGAAGGGGGGCTGGGGGGCACTTTGAGGCACAGGACGGGGAGCGTCAGAGAAGGGGGTGCCCGGCCCAGCGGTGGGCGTATCATGGGGGAAGCCAGGCGCGGAGCGGGCAGGGAGGAGGCCGCCCTCTCCCACCTCCCCCTTCTCTCCCGCCCTCCTTCCTTTCCTCCCTCCTCACAGCCCCCTTTTGTTCCTTGATGTCTTTCCTATTTGAGAAGCCACAACTTCGTGGGACCACATCTCACTCAAGGCGGGGCAGACCCCGTTCCGCGAGCCCCCTCTCCTGCAGGCCCAGTAGGGTGTGGCCGCAGTGGACTTCAGGGAAGGCCCGTGAAACCCGGCTCCTCGGAGTGGCTGCAGCCTCTGCAGCAGGGGAGGGACTGTCCGCCGGGCCCCTCACCGGGGAGTGGGCTCCGAGGGGCAGGGCTCTTCCCCGGCGTGTCCAGCTCCCTGGTGCAGCCGGCAGAGACCCTGACACAGCGCGGATCTCTTTGCTGCAGTGGCCGGTCAGACTGGATTTGGATTCGAGTTCTGCCTTTTCACCGGCCATGCAAGCTTGTGAGGTCACAGTCGTCTCCTGGCCCTCAGATGCGTTGCGCAGGGAGTGTATGGTGCCAAGACGTGATCTGAGAGAACTTGGAAAGTGGGAGCAGGCCGCGGCCACAGACGACGACAGCTGTTTTCCTCAAGGAGTTATGTGCCACGTGACTTTGCTCTGCCGGACGCTCTGTCCACACCTCACTGCCCCCGAGCCCCGCTGCCCTGGCCCCACTTCCCAGATGCGGAGACCGAGCCCGACCGCACAGCGGTGGGATTGCAGAGATGGCCGGGGCTGCTCGGGAGGTGGAAACGGAAACTTCCAGTTCGGTGCTGGCTTTGGGGGAAGGCGGGGATTTGACGCAGGCAGTGAGAAACATACAAGCTACGAGCCCGGGTAAACTTCTTGCTCATGGAGTCACCGGGTCTCGGGTGGCACCATCGGTCATGGTGATGCAGCCATCAACTTCCCATAAAGCTTTTATAAAAAGGGCCTCTGAGGGTAGCTTTTTGATAAAAAAAAAAATGAGTTATACAGAAACTTCTGCTTTAATGTTAGAAATTGAGGCTTCTTTTTGTTTTTGTTTTGCTCTGTTTTGTTTTTGGCTACTACGGACCAAGAACTTTTGGCAAGCACCAAAAAATAATAAAAATAATAATAAAGTGAACTCTTTGCTACTCTCTTTACCATCAATGTGTTTGCAGAATAAATAACTAAAACTTGCTTATTCTATCAGCCAAGTCATCAAAGGATGAACTGCTATCGGGAATGAAATGAAAATGTCATGGTATTAGATTTTACGTAAAGTCCTACGATATAAAACTTGCAAAGGGAAATTCGCCTGGACCGTGGTTCAGATTTCCTTACTCTACTGAAATCTGCTACTGATTTGGACATGGATGTTGGTTTTTCCTCTTAAGTTTTCATTCAGTGTCACCCAGCCTGCGTGTGACTCTCTTGGGGACCAGGGGCTGGTCTCCCCGCAGATGGTGTGAGCGCGGAGGTGACCGAGTGCCGAACAATAGCAGAGAGAAGCTCTGGATCTCCGGGAAAGCGAGAGGGTTGCTGATGGCTTTTAACTACAGGTGGCTGGTCCCAGTCACCCACCCATTTACACGGTTTGTGTTCAGTCCTTGTGGCCAGTCCCCTCCTCAGTATTTCCACCTGTTCCTCTCACCTGCCATCGGCACTATGCGCAAGTGCCAGTCACCTGCCTCTCTCCAGTCCTCTCTTTCCACAGTATTTTGCTGGAGGGACACCTGGCCTCCCACGTCCATCTTACGTCTCTCACTTCTCGATGGATTTGCATTCAAATGGTGCATGGAGAGCACCTGCCGTGGACTGGGTCGTTTCCCCCGAAATTCCTATGTTGAGGCCCCAACACCCCATGCGATGGTCTTTGGGGGATAATTAGGTTGAGATGAGGTCACGAGGGCCCCGCCCTTATAAGAAGAGACCGCAGAGAGCTCTCTCTCTGTCCCCACCACGTGAGGTCACAGGGAGAGGGCGGCCACCTGCACCGTGACACAGCCCTCACCAGCACCGACCGGCCGTGCCGGCACCTTGCTCTCAGACTGCCGGCGGCCTCTGGAACGGTGAGAGAAACATCCTGCTGTCTGAGCAACCCAGTCTATGGCGTCCCGCTGTGGCAGCCCAAGCAGACTAAGGCAGAACCTGACATAAGGACAAGCGGGTGGCAACTCATGTAAATAGTTACGACGCCTTTTAGAAGCCAGGTCAACATCCTGATGTTTAAAGTGGCAAGTCAAACACGGTGCTGCTTCCAATTAGAGTGATACATGGACAATAATTGATATGCGGACAACATTGCATATGTCTTAAAGGCACCCGTGAGACCTGGAGGGAGCGAGGACTGCTCGGGGCCTCCCTGGGGCCTGGTCACCTGTAATCCTGTGGATGGATATGAATGTTCTCATTTTCCAGGGAAGAACCTGAAATTCAGAGAGGGTATACGATGTGCCCAAGGTCACAAACTAGTAGATCGTCCCTTAGGGTCACACACACCCCAAATCAATTTAAACCTGTAGGAAGGATTCCGTGCAACCTTACCTCCTTTATAAAAATGGCACCATTCATTCATTCATTCATTCACTCATTTATTAGCATTCGACACACATGACTGGACCCCTGCATGTGCCACACCATTGCACCAGAAATGGGGAAAATGTTTCAAAGAGGAAGATTTCATGGCTGCACACAGGAGAGAAAGGCTGGACTCTACCCGGTGTCCCTTACACACTCACAGGAACGCGGGCAGTGAGCTTGGGAAGGCGACCACTGATAGAAGGAGGTTTTACGGCTGGGTCCACCTCGCTGTCAGCACATGTGAGTCCGTTCTGCAGGAGAGACCGTCCAAAAGGAAATCGCTTTAATTGATTGGCAATGCACCCAACGTATAATCAAATGAGAATACTCTGGGCTCACAGCCAGAGGATGTCAATCTTCGGGGCTTCTCAGTGCCCTAAAGGTGACCAGCTGGGTTTGCTGAAAGGTCTTCCTTCCCAGGTTTTATGTAAAATAATGAATTTCCTTTCAACGGTCAACCCACGCTTCATCAACAAGGCAGAGCAGCCCTCACGCCTTCCTCTGCAAAGGAGCAACAAAAACTCACGGGCGTTCAGCGTCCAACAAAAAGATAAGTTCTTCTACATTTTCTTCTTCAGGCCTGAAAGCCCAAAGAACGTGGAGAGCAGTGTCCCTGCAAGGGGATTAGATGGCATTTCTGTGTCACGGTCAGAACCTGAAGGAAGAAAACGCGGAAGACAAGAGTTTTATTGACTAAGATGTAGCTACAGACAATGGAAACAGACTTACCGAGAGGACGACAGATTAACTGAATCATGAAGGAGATCTTCATTCACAGCCAACCGTGAGGCACAGACAATTCTTTGGTGACTCTGAGGGCTTTGAAATGGTGGCAGTCGTGACCTAATCCAGGGACATAACTATTGTCTGTAAAAAAACACGATCTGAGGTATCTAGAGGTACATCATCTATACATACACTTGGAATGCGGACTCTCAAACTCAAAAGAAGAAAGAGCTGGTAAAACGATGATGTGTCTCTTCACATCAAGACTTGCAATCAAAGGAGTGTCCGGCAGTCCCTCAGGATCCGCAGCGAATGACAACCTGGCTCCACCAACCCGCGGCGGCACACCTGAGACACAAACACCAAGCTCCAGGAATGGCTGATCCGGGGTAGGAATAAGTCTCTATTGCTCAAAATTCGGGTGAAAGAATGATGCAAGTGACGGACAGATGTGGAGAGCTGCTCCTGAGGTAAGGGTGGCAAAGAGACCATGGTCTTCATGTGAGGAGCAGGTTCACAGCGATGGGGGGCGTCTCTCCTCCCTGCCGAGCTGCGAAGCTGGCCACTCTGGGAAGTCTCCTCACGGAAGTTTCCGGTGCTCCTCTGTGATCATCATTGTCATCCTGCCTGGAGCATGTCTTCCTGATGGTGAGTAATGACAGGATAGAATTTATTTCTCGATGCTGCATTTAATAGACACATGTTCCAGGCAAAAATATTTGGAGAAGTCAAAAATCACTGTCACTAAATCTAGAGGCGGGACAGGAGGCGACGTAGAACACAGTCTTATTAAGACCCTGTTACTGGGAATCTCTGTGGGCCACATGGGGTCATTTTCACTCGTCCATGGAAACAGTAGTTCCTGAGAGCCTCTTTCACGTGATTTTCAGGTGCCACGGGCAGGAGGGAATATTTAAATTGAAAGCTCTGCTTCAAGGTTCTTGCAGAATATGTGCACATGCATAGGAAGGATTTCCTGGCCAAAGATGCCGTGTTTCTAGTTTATTCCAGAACAGGCAATGGGGGGGGGGCTGCTAGGAAGAGCTGCCTGCCCTTACAGACCAGAGTATCTGATTGACATGTTCTGCCTTTGCTTTTTTCCTCTTTCCCGAGTTAGATGAGGCATTTACCGCAAGGCCCAGTGTGTGTGGTCCAGGGTCAGAGAGCTGGGGGTGGCTGTCTGACGTCAGAGGGAACCAACCTGTCGAGAAGGGATCACCCGGCTTAGACCTGAGTCTTCTAAGAACCAGAACTGGTGAGTCAAAGCCACTGTTTCCTTGGGACATTTAAAAAAAAAAAAATCAGGCTTCCAAGTCAACATTCTAACTCCAGCTTAAAACACATTTAAATGATTAAATTTTACTTTCAGAAATACATTCTTTTTATTATAACAGGGCCCAGTTAATAATAGTATTTACCAAATTAGAAAGACCATTTTCCTAGATGAAAAAGTAAGTTGTTTGACATGTTTTAAATAATACAACTTAGCTCAACGACAATAGTATGAGAATCATGAATGTGTAAATTTGCAGCAAAACATTCAGGACCTTACCTCGGGGCACACATAAAAGACTTCAGAAGCAATAAAAAGACGTCTTTCCTCCTGACTACAGCACAGCAGTAGATTGAAAAGGCAATGGAATAGTAGGCAAGTAGGGAACATAAAAACTCCGTCTTTTGCAACAACAACAACAAAAAAATCTATTTACTGAACATGGGTAAGAAAACAAAATATGTGTACTGAAGTTAAAAAAAATTAACACTATATAGAAACCAGTGCTATGTAACACACATGAATGGGATTAACTGGTCGACTTTTCCGGTACTCAGGAAGCGTTCAGATGTCCAGAGAAAGTAGCCGACAAGAAGGCATTTATCTTACGTGAAAACAAGATGGAATGGAAGTGTTAGGTGTCAAACGTTCCATCAAGCCTGAAAGGGTCCCTGTGTCCAGCCTGGCCGGCCACCTGCCCAGGGACCTGCCCCTCCCCTGCCGCACTGGCAGAGCCACCTGGGCAGCAGGTGTCCAGGTAAAGCTGGACATGCCAAGAGGAGATGCCGCTGGCAGACAGCACGCGTAGAATTCTACCAGCTGGGACTCGGGAGAGCTGAAGTCATGGAATGTGCCACAATATGCCTTCTGTCCCCAGCCCCGTCTGGTGGGGTCGCAGGGACACAGGGTGAGGACACAGCCGCCCTCCAGAGACGCCGGGACGCACGCAAACGGGCGGGTCGCCGCTGGCTGCATCGGCACACAAGCGAGCGTCTGATCTCTCCCCGTCTTCTTGTGCGCTGAAAAAACCAACTGTGTGCGCAGGCCACTATGATCTGGTTTCCTACCTTCTATTTCCTACAAACTAAGCCGATTCCTAGCAGTTCTGAGGGCTCAGAATAAATCCCCTTATCTCCGCCCTTGGAGTTTCCTTCTGTAGCCGTTAAGGCCTGCGGTTCTTAGCCTGGTGCGTACCACTCGGGGACTTGGGCTCGGCTTTCTCTGTCCTTTATGCCCTTTTCAGAGGGAAATTCAAAATCGTTTGATACAAAACAGTTCTGACACCTCGGTGTGGGTTCATAACGCCATTTGTTGCATGCCTGGTTCACATCAGCCATTTGGTATGTGCGATCCCCTATTGTAGTTACAGCAACTCCAAGGATGAGGTTTGAAACTCCTTTTGATGGCCCGGAGGCTGACGTCGAGGAGGGAAGGAACCTGCTGCAGGTTGTGCTGATGGCACGTTGAGACATTCACAGTTCCATTCTCATCCTGTGCAGTGGCCTGTGACTTCCGGGGCCTGAGGCTGCACCCGAGGAACACCCCTCCCCCAGCCTTGTGGCTCTGTCAGCGGGAGGCCTGCAGACACCTCAGTGCAGGCTGCACTGGGGGGGGGGTGAGGTGTCATTTCGGCAAGGAGTGTGCTGCACCCGCAGCCTGCCGTGCCTCCTGGCGCGGACGTCCCTGCCCCGTGCCCCGCCCTGGACCATGTGGTGGGCTTTGGCCGGTAGGTATTAGCGGTCAGGTCACAAGTGCAGGCTTGACCTGTCTTGTGCAGTTGAACTTACTCCTCGTGCATCAGCCACAGCTGTGGGAGAACGTGCCCTTGCCCGACAAGTCCGGGAAGGAGGAGAGACGCAGCAGACCTGTGCCCCTCGTGAGGCCCAGAGCCGAGTCTGATGAGCTCACACAGACGGACCAAGCCCTGCCAGCACACAGCGGTGAGAAAACAATAAACAAGTGATGTTTTAAGCCACTGAGTTTTGGGGTATCTAGATCACAGCATTACAGTAGTAGGTGGCTAACACAACATTTTAGAAGGAAGAAATGCCAAAATACAGCTAAATATCCAATTAGTCAAAGATGTTTTTCAAATTTTGGTCTATGTAGTAGTGTGTGGTATTGGGGAGAAAATAATCTTTTTCACCATCACATCATCACCATCATCACCATCATCATCACCTTCATCATCACCATCATCATCACCTTCATCATCACCATCATCATCACCATCATCATCACCTTCATCATCACCACCATCATCACCATCATTATCATTATCACCAACAAAACCACCATCACCACCATGACCACCATCATCACCATCATCATCATCACCATCACCACCATCACCATTATCATCATCACCATCACCATCATCACCATTATCATCATCACCACCATCGCCACCATCATCATCACTATCACACCACCATCACCATCACCATCACCACCATCATCATCACCACCATCATCACCATCACCACCATCGCCACCATCATCATCACTATCACACCACCATCACCATCACCATCACCACCATCATCATCATCATCACCATCATCATCACCATCATCACCACCACCATCATCATCATCACCATCATCACCATCATCATCATCATAGGACCTGAGTTTAGCTTTGGACACACTCATACAGTTTTTCTGGAATAACCTTGTTGTTTGCACGATTTGGTTGTACAATTGACCATTTATGATTGTGTCAGTCATTTCTGTACATGGATTCCAAAAAGCTGAAATCTCTCACCTTGATAATTTAAACACATTCCAAGTGTGGCATTCATGGGCGTGATTTATGTGTTGGCCGTTGTGCTTCTGAAATAACCCTCCTTCGAGGAGATTTTTGACAAGGACGCAGGGAGCCTTCACACACAGGCGAGGAGGGAGGGAGGCGTGGGGCGGAGGATCCTTCCCTGGAAACAGCCGCGCTGTGTAGGTGAGGGACACGTTTCTGTTTTGGATTTGCAGTCTCGGTGCTCTGCGATGGGAACCATCTGCGCTGGCTGGCGCCTTCCACGCCGCCATCCCCACCCCCGCCTTTGTTCGGCTCTTTCAGCTCGTGGCCACTCTGTCCCCTCACCGGCGCAGACCCAGCTCCAGCCCTGCCCCTGTGGCAGCGTTGCCCGAGGCTGCTGCCTCCCAGCCCCCCGCAGAGCGCCGCACTGCACACGCCAAGAGTGGGTGTAAAGTTCACTCCTTTCTGGGAGAGAAAACTGTGGGAGGGGACTTGGCAGGAGGGAGCGGGGAGTCTTGGAGAGGCCACTGCAGTGGTCCTGGTGGCGCACAGCAGGGCCCAGCGGGAAGGGACAGCGGGTGTGCGGTCGGAGCTGTGAGGGTGCCCGAGGCCTCTGGCTGGGCGATGCTGTGAGTAGACCCGCCTCTGATCAAAATATGAACACTCTCTCTGTTTCTTCGAAAGCCCCCATAACACCCGGGAACATAAGCACTCAGCAGTGCTGAAGTGTCACTCACTGACGCGTGGCTGCTGCACGCAGTAGGGGCGCATGATCACACATACACGCACACACACACGTGTGTGCATAGCACACGTACACACACACGTGTACAGCACATCCAGGTGCCAGGCTCTAAGCGCTTTACTTGTGTTATCTGTGTAACTCCCTCCCCGGGAAGTGCGCACGTCCGCCACCACCCTGCTGCACAGAGGGGGAAACCGAGGCACACTGAGGTCAGGCGAGGGTGCAAAGGCAGAGCCGGGGTTCACACTCATTCCGGCCACGTTGTGCCTTTACCTCCCCGATGGAGGACACCTCCAAAACAGGGCAATCACAAGACTCTGCATTTAGCTGCACAGAAACAACTAATTACAGTTTCAATAGCATGTTTTATTTTAATCTAAGAAAAGTGATTAAATTCGAAGGTCAGAAATATAAAAGGTTATCCAAAAAGTTTGGGATTATAGCTGTCTCTTAAACAACCTTGACAAGTACTGGGGCTGGGCTGTGGCTCCAAAGGCTCGGCTTTTGCTTTTGCACAGTTTAAATAAGAAGCCCCGTTCAATACCGTCACGCACATCCACAGACAAAACTCTACGCGTCGCGTTTTGGGTGATTTGGGGCCATCGAGATGTGTTTCCAACCAAAAGTCTGAGCTGCGATGGCCTCAACCCGCTGGCCCGGCTCTGGGACCCCCTCTGGATGGCTCCACAGGGAGGGTGCTCGTGGTCCCGCCTCTGCCCGGGTCCGAGGCCGGCAGCCGGAAGCTGGTGTGCACGCCAGGCTGGTCCCGCTGTCCTCAGCGTGGGTGATCCACTCCAGCCGTGTCTCACCAGCTGCCACCGGCGAGTCCTTGAGGCCTTCAGGACAGAGTGAAGGAAACCGTGGGCCCTGCAGACACTTCTCCTTGGCTGCCAACAAATGCCTGGGGCACGGCTCATCCCGGCTGTGTCTCACTGTGGGGGGGGCTGTATAATTTACCTCCCCTCGGGGCCCTGGGGTGGGCTGAGGCAAGAGGGAAGCGGCCACGTGCGGGGAGCAAGGCGGCAAGCCTGTAGGGCGGCACAGTCGTGCCACAACCGGATTTTCTCTCCTGCGGGACGGGCCCCTTCTGGGCTGGCTCCCAACAGCAGGAGCCGTTCTCTGGAAACTTAATGGCAGGATTAATCTGAGCCCAAGGCAAAACTCAAACAGAAGCTTGAAATGGAAAAATAAAGACAGTTGGAACCGAAATATCACACCAAAGACAGTTCGAAAATATTCTTTCCTACCAGGGAGCTACCTGTATTTAATTGGATTGCTTTAGTGGTTGGATAATTCGTTGTGTGAGTGCCATTTCCGGAAAGCAAAACAAAACAAACACAACATCCCAAGAAACAAACCAACCTGTGATTATTAACTGAGTCATGGGTCGGCAGCACGTTACAAACTTCCATGAAAACGTGAAGCTCCCAACGCAGTCTAACGGCGCTGCAAGTACCGCAGACCGTGAGTGACGGCTCTGGTTAGGGGAAAGATGCAGGACTGCAACCAAAGTGCCTTACGCTAAGATTTCTACTGTTAAAAGGTGTAGGACGGAGAAATTAAGCTTAAATGCATTCAAAAATTCGTCTCCACCAAGCACAGATTTCCAAGGTCAGAACAGGGCACATACATTGTATGTGATTAATTTTGCAAAGCCAGCTTTCACAGATCAAAACAGTCTGTTTAAATAGCTCATTTCTACAAAGTGAATTTACATTTAAAGTACAAAGTGCAAATACTATGTGTTTTTGTTTTTTAAATTGCTCTTTGGTGAGGGAGTTTCCCACATGTCTTGGAACTGCCTTGGCTGAGAGCGGTTCATCCTTGCTTCCTAGGCTGAAAAACACAAAGACAAAAGAGGGACATGGTTGAAAGAAGTTTGCATCACTCATCTGTGCAGACCGAGGCTCGCGTTCTAGGGATCAAGTAAGCCTGTGTGGCAACAACGCAGGAAAAGCGATGTTTTAGAACAGACTAGAGAAGAAAGAGCTCTGTGCTAGTCATTTTAGTTGTAAGGATTCACAAAAAACAACGGAGAGGTTTCTGGCACTGGTAACTTCCTAACACTTCCCTCCTGGACAGAATTAGAAACACCAGCAACAATATATCAGTGGAGAATATTAGCATTTGCTTCAAATACTGTCAGTGGACTAAATATATTCAATGTTCCACAGACTCTCCTATCACCATCCCCATGGATTCATTCTGCAAAAATAATTTTAACAATGTAATTTAGGCTTCAAATTTGATAAGGGCACAGCTGACTTTTTAATGTTCTATTTCATCTTTTCCATTCACTATTTTAACGTTCTAAGAAGAAATTTGACCTGAAAAGTTTGTGGATATTGATATATGACTTATTTTTTCCAAATGTTCCAATTCTTACAAATGTAAGTCGATCCATGCTTCTGTTTTGTTTTTTGTTTTTTTTTTTTTAATTTAAAGCAATTACACTTTAAAGTTTAGGAGACTTCTGGGTTGGCTTTTATTCCCATTGATAAAGATCTTAAGAGGTGGTGAGGAAAGAGAACATATCTCTACACTAAGCTGGCGAGAATCTCTGCTTTAATCAGTTACGAAGAAAGACAACGCGTCCAAGTATTTCACCAGCTGCTGAAGAGCGTCAGAATTGTTGGAGGAGGGGGACTGACACATTCACCTGTATAAACATTGGCTTGATTGTGTGGCTCCGGTCACTTCTGAATGGTGACAAAAGCGGGAGGTCAAGGACGGCCGCTCACCTGTGATTAAATACTAGCTCCATGCCCCTTCCACCAGCCCTTCACTTGGCCTTTCTCCTCTGTGGTTATTCACACAGTGAAAGGTTTGGTGGCTGGTGCTACCTTACTCTTCAAAGAGACGTTTATTGTCTGCAGTTGTCATGCATAAGAAAAAGAGCCGGAGAAACTGCTCTCGTTTCTTTTTCTGGGAAAAAGCAGGAGAGCGGGGCTCGTGCTCTGAGCTGGGTTTGTTTAGGGTTGCGTGGTGCACTCATGTGCAGTGATTGCCGTTACCTAATGAAAGCAGCCCCATGGAGGTCTGTGGGCTGGGGGGGGGGGGTAATCGCTTTCAGACCAGCCCTGTTTTACAGCGCGAGTGATTTGCGGTGAGATGTAAAATGTTAAAACCATAAACATTTGCTAAACAAAGGAAAACGTATCACACATCTCCCCTAATGAAATGGTTTTAGGTTACATCCAAGGTGTGTGTTGGAGGTCTCCACTTAAAACCCACCGCAAATCCAGGGGCTTGCCTTAGGAAATGTCAACCTGACATCAAACAGGTGCAGAATCAACGACAAATTGAGCAGCGCCCCAGCGAGAGGAGGGATTTGCCCCGGCGTGGGTGGAAGCAGACACGAATCCACTCCTGTTTATCTTGTGGAAAACGTCCTCGCTGTGACAGGTCGTGGCCTCAGTCGCTGCCGGTACCACAATTGCGTCCGTCAGTTGCATATGGAAGGAGAGACTCAGGAACACAAGCCCGTGTTTATGAACACTCACAGCAGGAACCGAAAACCCCTTTTGGATCCCAACATTGGTCTCATTAGGATTAGAAGAAAAGAACAGTCACTTGTGTGCCCACATCACAAACACCCAGACGATGGCTTAATAAAACAACCATTTCCACAAAGCAAGGGCACTCAAATTTTCTTTAAAAAAAAAAATAGTAATTGAAATTTTAAATAATTAAAAAAAATAGGGCAAAATCTTCACGTTAAAGATTCGACAAGTTGACGATCTCAGATAGGATTTTGCGAGGCTGTTATAGTTCCCACGGGGGCTTACACGGTGCAAGTTGCCGGTCCTGGACTGTGTCTTCTCTTGGAAAGAACTATTCTTTTTCAAATCGACTTAACGCTTAATTGTTATTGTCTATAATTAAACCAGCAAATTATTAAGGCTAAAATAGAGACATACTCACCTGTCTATTGGAAGTGCTTTCAGCATTACCTCTAGGGGCTAGCAGGGGGAAAAAAAAGATATTATTAAAAATCAAATATTCTTCATTTAATGAAAGGTTCACTATAATTTCAGGAAGGGGTCCATGTCGCTTTACGAAGGTGTTGTCAACCGGCAAATGTCTTTACATGAGAAAAAATATCAGTTGTCCCTTAGAACCTGAAAGGAATTGGTTCTAGGACCCGGCACAGCAAAATCTGCACCTTCTCCAGTTCCCCATATAGAATGACGACGTAGAGTTTGCATTTAACATGTGCACACCCTCCTGGATACGCAAATCATCTCTAGGTTCTTAACACCCTGTACAAAGTAAATGCTGTGTAAATAGCTGCTATACTACATTCTCTTTATTTGTATTATTTTAATTGTTGTGTTGTTATTGTTCGTCTTATTTTTTCAAGCATTTTCCATCTTCAGTGACTTGAGTCTGCAGAAGTGTAATCCGGGGGTATGGAGAGCTGACCGCATGCACGTGGAGCGTGGGTGACAAGTAGCGCATTGCTAAAGTCACCATGTAGACTGGTTCTGATACCACAAATGCACTAGTCCAATATAGAAGAAGGTTTCATTCCGCCCCAGACTCTAAAGGTATATCCACCGACTGTGGAGAGTTTCTTGCAGGTGAGTCCCACACTTTCCCCAGAGGACAGAGGATTCCTGCCCCTGTGGTTCTGGGAATGAAGCCCTAATGCACCAAGGGACAAGTTCTTTGCAGTCTTTCAGTTTTATATTAAGATCAGGAAAAAAAGTAACATGTTTGGCTAAAAATAATTTTTCCCAAATCTTCAAGTAAAATCAAAGCCAGAGGGAGGCTTGGGGCTAGTTCTGTGGCTTCCCTGCCCAGGGTGGGATGGAGCAGCCCCTGCTGGGTCTTCTGCTCTGGGTCCAGCGTCCATGCTCTGTCCCCACGGAGACGTGCCCTGGAAGCCCGGGCCCTCCACTGCCCTCCATCCGGCGACTGTCTCCAAGCTCTTCCCTGCCTGTCGGCAGCAACCCCTGGCTGTCCACCTGGCTCCCAGGCTCTCCGCATGCTGGACCGGTGGGAGGACAAGCTCTGTGCAGGGCTGCGTCCTCTATACCTGCCCCTCACCCTTTCCAGCTCCTCCCCTCCCTCCCCTGCCATCGCCCCCGCAGGGCTCCGGGGCCTCATCTCTGTCCTGCGACACCCGCCCACTGGGGTCTCGCTCAGCCTCGCGCTGTTCAACAGTGTCTGCTCTCTCACGGCTCCCCAGGGTACAGATGCCAGGGCCTTCAATCCCAAGCCGGAGCCTCGACTTCAGTATGTCCGTGGGGATATCTAACAGGCGGCTCAAAGGAAACTGGAAGGTGCCCGACTGTCACCTGCCCTTTAAAAGCCACTTCCGTCATCGTCCCTTTTCAGGGTGCAGCCTTCCCGCTCTTGAGCTGCCCAGGGCACACTGTTGGTGGCCGCCACTCCTGTCTGCCCACGCTGCCGTCTCACCTGTGAGCAGGTCCTCTGGGCTCTACCTTCAGGAACTTCCAGCACCTGCTGCCCCGCCCTGGCCTGACCTTCCACCTCTGCCCCAGAGACCGGCAGAGCCCTCACCCCACCGCTCTCCTCCCTCAGCCCTTCCCATCTGTCCTGCACACCGACACGGCAACACGGGACCCTTCACTCCTGCACGCCCCTCCCGCAGCCCCCTGCTTGGCGCACAGGCCGGACTCCCCGGGTGCTGCTGGGCTGGGCGTGTCCCCACCTCCTGTCGTCCCCAGGCTGCTTCCTGCTGCCTGTGGACTCCTGTCTACTCCTGCAGCCTGCGGGCACCCGCTGTCCCTGCAGACTGAGCCCCACCCGACACCCCTGGTCCTCCCCTGTGCCTGTTCCAGTCCCTACCCTGGTGGGCCTCTCTGCCCCTCCCCGTCAGACGCCAGCCCGCCTTGCACTTTGCTAGCTGCAGTCCCCCACGAACCACGGCTCTTCTCACTCATCGGACGGCCTGTTTTCCTGCCACGGCGCACACCCCAAACAGGCAACATGCGCGTCCGTCCTGTTTACTGTATTGTCAACGTCTGAGATGGCCAGTCCTATGTGACTAGCTTCCAGGTGGATGGACAGGTAACGGGGAGAGTCCCGCATCCCAAATTCCTTGCTATTGTGTTCATTTCTATCTGCTCAATAAAAAAAATACAGGGAGAAGAGTAAAATTATTCTATTTTCCAAATCTGTCTTCTCTTGTCAAACAGAAACACAATGTAAACAGGTGAAATACAAATGTATTAAGTAAATTGCAAATATATTAAACAGTAGCTACATCTATTATTTTCTTCAATTGTAGGTTTCAACGATCCATTTGTCAGAATACTTGCTGTACTCATCCACATTGTTTTCCTGAAATCAGCGGTCCCCAACCTTTTTGTCACCAGGGACTGGTTTCATGGAAGACAATTCCTCCACCGACGGGGATGGGGTGGGTGGGGGGAACTCTGCGACCTGGTTCCTAACAGGCCCAGGGGGGTTGGGGACCACAGCCTGAAATGATTACTTTAGAGAAAAAATAGGATTTGTGGCTAACGGTTCAAAATTAAAGAATATTAAAGTCATACTAGAATCCATTCTGAGCCCATTTGGCTACTCAGCAATTGCCAGTTTTTTGTTGGATTGTTTTATGATGAATACCAACCTCCCTGATACTGTAGCTGTAGATTAAAAATAAGTTACAGTAAGAAAAAGTTAATATTCTTATGTGTGAGGAACAAAAGCCTTGCTATATAGATGAAAAAAATATAAATTTCATTAATGACACCTGGCAGACTATTTTATGTAAGAAGCAGTAGGAAAAAGCACTATTTAAAATATATGAAAGGAAGGAAAACAATAAATTATTAATTAATCGTAACGGAGCATAATGTAAATCATCAAAGTAAATATGCAACAATGTTACATTAATAAAAATACATTTCAGTGAGGCTGCAGGAGAGAGAGACTATGTATCTCACAACCACCTAAATAAAGTTCAGAACCAGTTGGGACTGTTTACATCATCTGGTATCAAATGACAGTGATTGTTTCCAGGTGACTTTGCAAACAGCAACGTGGCTTAAGGAAATATGCCCGAAAGGCACGTAGCTAGCATGATAATTTGGTTGAAAAAGATAATTTGGTCAAAAATGAACATTTCCTAATGGCTGAGTTTCTGTGTAATGGTAATTTTGGAGAATTATGAGGGCACATTGTAATCTTGTGTAATCTCATTTTTTTCTGAATTCTTCAGAAATATGTCCTTTCTTGGCTTTATACTTTTTCAATCATTTTCAGGCAATTATTTCTCTTTTGCCCTTTCAATAGCAAAAAGGTAGATTAAACTTTTCAATACTGTGTCTTAGTTGCAATAACTTCAATGCAAATTGTTTTGTAATTGCTTAAAATAAGTGTGATTAATTTAGAAAGTATATACATTATGATCCCGTTTTGTAGGGAAAAAATCATAGTACATATATACACATGTATAGAAATATTGTTTGGAAAGTTATGGAACTAGGTCTATTTATCTCTGAGAATTAAGGTCAAATGTTATGTTTTCTATTTGATTTCTCAGTTTTTAGAATAAAAAATGCACGTTCACTTGTGAGAAAAAATACAGGAAAGAAATGAAACTAATACCAGTTTGAATATTCAGAGGGTCTCAGCCAATTCCCTCCTGCGTATTTAGGTTTTCCTGACTTTTCACTGTTTCAAACAATACACAGTAGGAAAAAAATAGCTAATAATAAAATGGGGGGGGAGACACAGTAGGAAAAAACATAGAAAAACTCTGTAAAGAAAATGAAAGGGTTGCAAGATCAACTAAATATGCGTTCAAATCCCCAATGCTCGTTTTTGACCAATTTGCTACTTTTACCCAATTGTAGCTTATTTTAGGGGTAGATCATGTACTTTCTCTTGGTTACTAATAAGACAATAAAGCAAAGACATATCCAATTGCTCAGAGCGACCTAAAGAAGCTAACTCAAAAGTCTGCAGTAATTTAAACCCTTCTAATAAGTGACGATAACAGCAAGAGTGAGTTCCCTGTGCCCAGTCACTCAAGCCCCCTCCCTGTCATGGCCCGTGCCCGCCTTTCCTGCCCCTCCTGCACTGCCCCTTGTGGGCCACACAGCACCCCTGGCCCACACTCGGCTCAGGCCAGCAGAAGGGTGAGGACGCGGCCCGTTCCACCCGAGCATCTCTTCACCTGTCGTTGTGTGGGTGGCCCGGCCTCTCCCGCTCTGTCTTCCGCCAGGGCAGCATTTCCCCAAGAAACTCAGAACAGAGTGGCAGCAGCCTGCAGCCCTTATGTGACACTAATCAGAAGGAAATGGAGAGTCCTGAGCCACTCAGACCCTGTGGTCACCTGCTATGCATTGGGACCAGGAACGATGACCACATGGCCAGTGAAGCGTGAGTCCATCTGTCACTGTGCGCAGTGCTGAAGTGTCCCTCGCAAGAGGTCACCCTCTGCGGTCGAGAGCGGCACGTGTTCTTCAGTGGCGAGTTTCTGCTCAGCCTGACCGAGAGCAACATGGGACGGTCTCGGGGAGGTGCTGACCCCCGCACTGTTGAGTCGGGACGCGTCATCCGTAGCAGTTACCTATGGGTTATCGCCGACCTCCAAAGAGATTGTCTGAGGGATTTGGCTTGTCGGTGAAGAGCCGTATCGTTCTGTCCGAATCAGGTAAATGGGCCGATCCCCTGGCGTGTGAACCACATCTCTTATTGTATCTGACGCTTTGGCATCTGAGCCTCGCTGCGGGAGGAGGGGGATGGGGAGGCCGCCCTGCAGGGGCAGCCGATTCCCAGAGACAGCGAGGAGCCGCCTCTCACGTGCAAATCAGCCCACACCTGCACCCGCTCCCAACCCGCCACCCACCGCGCCTGTGGGGGCAGGGGGCATCTGTCCGTCACTCACCCCGCTTCCTGGGGAGTCCACCTCACTCCAAGGCCCCTGCCCAGTGCCCCCCATTCCCATCTCCCGCTGGCCCTGCCGGCACACCTGCCCTCTCTTCTGGGGTCCGTGAGCAACACACGATCTTCCCAGGGGCAGCTGCCTCCCCTCTGTCGGCCAAACGACACCTCACGTTTTCTATTAAAACGCTACATGTTAAAGCGGGGACACGTGGATGGATACGGCACGCTCCATCTGACTCAGGGCCCCAGTGTCTGCAGGGAGGTGGAAATTTGAAGCAGTTCCCCAGTTCTCCAGGACGCTGGGTCTGGAAGATTCTGCATGAAGAGGACGTACTCGGTGGAGAAACCTCTCGCTGCCTTTCCACAGTAAAGGTCTCCTAAACTTTGACGCAGCTCAGACCCTCTGCAGCTCCCCTTCCGTGAAGCCAGTGAGCACACGCACCACGCACAGGGCTGGTCTGAGTGACACCTTTAGTCAGATGTTCTGGTATACACACACACACACACACGCACACATGCACACATGCATGACACGTGCACAGTGGGCGTGTCCTCACACTGGGGCACCCTCTAACCATGTGACCCCCAGGGGACTCACTCCTCCTTCATGAAAGGTCTCTCCAGCGCCTGCTCTGTGTCGGGCACAGTTCTGGGGCCAGAAGCACAGCTCCTGTGGGCCCCAAATCCCCAAGGGTGGAAAATGTCATGAAACAAGACACACAGGTAGGATACAGAGAATGGTAGAGTGCTGGGGGAAGATAGAGCGGAACAAAGGGAGAGAAAGCGTCGGGCTCCTGGGAGGAGCAGTTTTAGATCAGGAGACCGGGGAAGCCTTGGATAGAAAGGAACATTGTGTGAAGCCCCACAGGGTGTGGGAAGAGAGCCACACAGGTGTCTGGCGGGACAAGGTTCCGGGGCAGAGGCAGTCCTTGGGGCAAGGGCACACCTGGGGGATGGCACACCTGAGGAAGAACATATCTGGGGGTAGGCACACCTAGAGAGGCAGGGAGGGCACACCTGGGGCCAGGGCACACCAGGAGAGGCAGGGAGGGCATACCTGGGGTGAGGGTGCACCCGGGGAAGATCACACCTGGGGCCAGGGCACACCTGGAGAGGCAGGGAGGGCACACCTGGGGTGAGGGTGTACCCGGGGAAGATCACACCTGGGGCCAGGGAACACCAGGAGAGGCAGGGAGGAGGCCAGGATGGGTGGAGGCTGGGGACAAGAGAGGGCAGAGAGGGACACCTGGAGGTGTGGGAGGTGAGGGGACGACATCAGGTAGAACTTAGAGTTACTGGAAAGACCTTTTCCTCCTCAAAGTGAGACGTGACTCCATTGGGACGCTGTGGTTATAGAAGGACGTGACTCAACTTTTAACAAGAGAACTCTCGGTTGTGTGAAGAGACCAGTTCGCAGGCGGGGGAGGCAGGGAGACAGCCCAGGAGGCTATTGAAAGATTCCAGATGGCAGCAGTGGTGTCTGTGGCTGTCTTCCTCCTCCTCCTCCTCCTCCTCCTCCTCCTCCTCCTCCTCCTCCTCCTCCTCCGTTAACCCTTTCTTCACCAGACCACTCTCTGGCCCCACCCGCTTTGCTTCCAACCTCTGGTCTGTCCGTCTTCCGTCCAGACTCCGTGTTGGATCCTTCATCTTCCCAACCTCCGAACTTCAGCATGGTCCAGGCTGGTCTCTTCTCTCTTCGAGTGCTTGTGAAAGGTCTCTTCCCGCCCACCGTCCTGAAAGACCATGTGAGCTTCCTCCTCTCGAATCCCACCTGCATCCTGGGCATGTTCTCTCCACCGAGACCTCACCCGGGGCCTTGGGGGGCCGGTGTGAGGAGAACCCACGGCGGCTGCTCCGGGTCCCCTCCTGGCGCTCACCGCGGTAGTGACCAACCCTCTCCGGGATCTCTGATGTCCCGCCGGCCAGAACCGAAACAACTGGCGTGTTCAGGAAGCTCAGCTTCCCGTCTCATGCCTCGTGTAGGCGGCCACTGCTGAGCTGCGTCACGGACCCCTGAAGGCGGCTCCTTCTCGTGCGTGGTCACAGGGGCTGGTCCAAGCGCCGCCACCCCTGGGAATGGTTGCACAGTTGGAGTCGATGCCGCTGTCTCTGACTGTGTGACTTCGGGACGCCCAACAGGACTGAGGTGCTAAGTGTCCTGCAGGGGCCAGTCGTGGTGTCCGGAACGTTCCCCGTCCCCCCGGCAGCTGCGGAGCTGCCCTCAGACCCGGCACATCCTCTGAGCCTCCCCGAGCCCTTCCCCAGAGAGCCACACCCTCCTCAGCCCCGGCGGCACTCTGCACAAACCGCTGTTCCTTCATCGCTTTATGTTACGACAGTTTAATTTCTTTCTGCACACCACGAGATCCGGAGACCCTGCCCCTCTCCCCACTCCTCCGTACCCGGCAGCTACTTGGCGTTTTTATCAAATGGGTGAAGTATTAAAATGGCCTCGAGATGGAAGCAACTGCAGAGCAGAACCACACGCTGCTGAAACCGGGTCCTGCAGCTGACGGTGGTGGGAGGTTTCGCCGTCGCAGGCTAGTCCATCGTTCCTGAGTCTCCGAGTCCACAGGTGTTCGCGAGCCCGCGAGCTCACCGACTCCCGGCGCTACGCGTCCTCGGCAGGGCTCAGCACGGACTGCGCCGTGCCCTACGCCAAGTCCCGGGTTGAAACGACACACGACCTCCACGATTCAAGCTCTGAGTACGACCCGTCCACACGGCTCCCGGAAGGGCACAGTCTGGCTGCGTCTTCAAGGTGGAAGCGAAACCGGGGAGGGGTCCGGGGTGGGCGGCGTCTTCCGGAGAAACTTGCCTCACCGCGTGGATCCACCTTGAATCTATCTGATCCCGACTCTTTCCAAACTCTTCACAACATTTGCAGCTCTGGGCCGTCACTCTATCTGGAAACTGGCCGATCGCGGAAAGCTGTCGTCCTCCCCCTCCTTCATGCACAGAGCACCTGCGTGTGCTGCAGCTGAATTTAAGCTGTTTGTGGACAGCGTGTGGCCCAGCAGGGGACCTCCTGCCCTGGGACCCTCAAGCGGGAAGCTGGGGAGACGCCGGCCAGCAGCCTGCAGGAGGGGTCCCCGTGGGAGACGGGCCACCCTGTGCCGCGTGGAGAGGGATGAAGATTACAGATGAAAGAGAGCAGATTCCACACGCGCTCTGCCCTTTCTCATGAGAGTCACAAGAATCAGCCTTTTCCTGCGGAGGAGGAGTCACAGGCGGCCGCAGGGCGCGGCAGGGGTGGGTGGGGCAGCGGCAGACACAGGTGCTCCGTGGTGGGTCACGGGTGGTGCTCGACACCCACTCTGTGCGGCCACCAGGGACGGAACGGGAGGACACTGTGGCCTTCCTGGTCCTCGGCTGCAGACCGGGCAGCGCTGACCTCCTCCCCCCATGTCACCCCTCGGCCCCCAGGCTGACCATGGGTGTTAAGCCATTAGTCTGGGAGCCTAAGCAGAGACCAAAACAGCAGCAAAAGCAAGGGACGCAGCGAGGACAGCCGCCTCTGTGGTTGAGCGTGTCCCCCAAGTGCTGTGTTGGGAACTCGAGCCCCAGTGCGGAGGGTCAAGAGGTGGGACCGTCCCTGGTCCCATCTGAACAGATCCCTGTGTGTAGGGGTCCCGCACAAGGACAAGTTTGGCCTCCTCCTTCCACTTCTCACTCTCTCTTTGCCTTCTGCCTTGTGAGGACGCAGCAAGAAGGCCTTCGCCGATGACGGTCCCTCGACCTCAGACCTCCCAGCCTCGGGAACCGTGAGAAATGTGTGTCTGTTTGGGGTCCGGTACCCAGCCTGGGGCACTGGGTCACAGCAGCACGAATGGGCGGGAGGACAGTCCCCATGCAGGAAGGCGAAAGCGGTGCCTGACAGCAGTGACAAGTGCCGGGAAACCCGTGGTGACAGCATCGGGAACATGGAGGTGCAAGGCAGGGGCCGCTGCCGAGAGTGGGCGCCCGGCTGTTCACCCAGGGCCAGGCGGCTGCAGGTCCCTGGTGTGGATCGTGGAGACCCAGCGGGAAGAGTGCTCTGAACTGGGGACAGTTCCTCAGGGCTCTGTCCCCGGCTGCGGACGGCGCCCGGGAAGGAAAGCTGGGCTCAGAGGCCAGCGCTGCGGCACACGTGAGTGTCTCCATCTGTCACTCACAGTGACGGCACGGCCGTCCTGCAGCCTCATCGCCCAGGGGCGGCTGTGAGTACAATGAGGTGGGATTGGACCCGGAGCCCCCTCCAGCCCTGAGGGGTTTGGGTTTAGTGCCACCATCTCCGCAGTGTTGATCGGAACCCGCCTGCGCCAGCCCTGGGTGATTCCTGTCCTGCTGGTCTCGTTCAAGCCCAGCCCCTCCCACACTGGCACAAGGGGCCTCGCTAGGGACAGAAGGTCTAGAATAACCATGGCACTTCTCAGTCTCGGCCTGTCAGACAGCAGAAGGGCCACCACGTCCCGCACACGGAGCAAAGCCAGGTGGCCTCGTGGTTGCCACGTGGTCTCCAGGGACAACGTGATCAGGACAATGGGCAGTGCACGTGGTCAAGAGAGCCGGGCAAACATCCTCAAAGTAAGTGAGGCTCGGTTTTCCAGAACTGGCTTCTTGCAGAGAAAGCAGAACAGAGCGCTTCACAGTGACTCAGATCTAGCCGGAACCTAGTTCAGCGAATGACATTGAGTGACTGTCAGGATAAGCACCGTGGACATAGAAGAAAGCAAAGAAATGCATCATTGCCTTATAGAAGCCTCATCAAGATCAGCTCCAAGGGTCCGCATTTCGCAGCTGAGAGGCGGCACAGGCTGGTCGCAGACCGCACAGAACGTCAGTGTTCCAGGACGGACACACACATGTATACACACATGCGCACACACATACACACACACGTGCTTTCCTGCCACACGGGGCTGCCAAAGGTGACAATAGAATAAAAGAAGCATAAAATACCAGTGATGGGGCAGGACTCCCAGCCCCACCCAGCACCCTACTGTTCAAATGAGGAGACCGAGACCCCCGTGGAAGCACCGTGTCCAGCACATGCGTGCAGACAACTGTCTGGCCCTGCGGCCCCAGCCTCGGAAACCTGGCTCTCCCACGCATGTTGCCCATGTATGAACATGTGGGCTCTGGCTATGGTAGGATTCTCTCTCTTCTTGTAACCATTGCTTCCTTAGGCCAGGCCCACACACAAAAAAATTCTAAAACCACTGCAATAACTGCTCTGAATAACAGCAGTTATTTGACTGCCTACCCCCTGGCCTGATTGTCTGGCTGGAGTCCAGGGTGGGCAGTTACTTCCCATGACTCCCAGGTTTGCACTTCAAATACCAGGAGACTAAACGTGTTTGGAAATTGGGCCACTATGACTCAACACTAAAGACCCACCTTCAGATCGGCACTCAGCTCATGTGCAAAGGCACACGGAGCACTCCTGACCCGGGCGCAGGCTGCTGGTGGTTTATTATGGACTATCATTACCTTTGCAGGCAGGTGACCTGCAATTAAATGGCCTGTTTCGTTTTTCTTGCACCCTCAGACCATAAGGACAATCTGTGGGATGCAGGGAGTAAGCCACACAGGCACCAAGATCTGACACATCACAAAGGGCAAAGTTAGTTAAAAGGGTCTTACTGTGGCGCTTCTTTGTGTTGGCTTTGCCTTCTTCTTTCGTGACGCCCAGGCAGCCCATCAATTCCTGTACGGAGAGGGACTTGTCGTTGTTCACATCGCAGTATTCCACAAACTTCTTCACACATTTTTTGGGCTTTGATTTTTTCCGAAGGAATCTCTTGAAGGGTTTGATTTCCTTCTTGCCGATGTCCCCACTGGAGTTTTTGTCGAGGAGCTTGAAATACCAGTGCACCACTCTCTCCTCCAGCGTGTGGCTGGGGTCGGGTTCGGAGAGCCTGCGGGGAGCACAAATCGGTCGGGACACGGGCCACATGGCTGCCTCTCCTCGGCCACGCCTGTCCCCAGGCTCAGTCCCCCTGCGGTGGCTCGCACGGTTTGGAGTCTAAACCTGCGTGTATCATGTACTGATCATCAGATACGACAATTTGTAAAAATTATTTAGAAAATGGATTTGGCGAACATTTTTTAAGTTAGTTTCAAAATTGCAACTGATGCAGTGGGCATCTGTGCAGGCCAATGGTACAGACACACTGTTGCCAGCTCGGGGGAATATCTGATCCTCGAAACTCCACAGCAATAATGCTCTGGCAGCCCCACCACCGAGCACGACCTGTAGCAGGTGGGCAAGAGCCGGAGCAAGCTCACCTCCGCCTACCGTGGAAGGGGCACCAACCAAGGTACGTCTACTAAGTACCCAGGAAAGCACGTTCAGGTTTCAGAAATCATATTTTGAATAGTGTGAATGTAACTGATCCTACTCAATCATACATTTGAAACTGGTTGAGATTGCAGATTTATGGGCTGTATATTTTGCCACAGTAAACAAATCATATTTTGAGAACTTCAAACATTTCCATTCGAAGTATTTAAAACCCAAGCTGTGACTCTAAAATGCAATTCCAAAGCACACAGCCACGGGAAGGAGGCTCCTTCCCCCCTCCCTCCTATCCTCTCCAGCCTCACCCCACCACCTGCAGGGACCGTGCCCCTGCCCCACGGAACCCCTGGGAATCACGTGCGCAGGGCTCTGCCCCGAGGACAGCGTCCTCCGGGATTTAGATGTGTTACGAGAAAAACATGCTACTTCATGTTTTTGGAGAGAGCACCTTTTTTTTAGGTCTTACTGTGTCAGAATAAGCTGACAGGGTCTCAGATATCTAAGGGTTAGACTGAATTGGAACTTTCCAGATTTCCCTGAATCCTGGGCGTCTCACACTCCCTGCGTACCTGCCAGATGGGGACGAGGGGTTGGAGACAGCGTGGACCATGTCCGTAGACAGCGCGTCCAGAACGCTGGTCAGAAACTCATGCTTTTTGGCACCGGGACAACCTGGGGAAAAAAATGTACATGTTTTCATACTTTGCAGAACTCGCAACATATAACAGATGTTTTCTGTAATGGAAAGAAATGTTGTTTTAGTATCTGGAAATGATTCTGTTGGACTGCCTTAATATTAATAAGCTAATCTGAACACTGACAAACACATTGCAATATGTATATACAGATTTTGAACCCTAATTGTTATTAACAATATCTGACATTTTTTGAATTATTAGGTGAGACTAAGATTCACGGGCATTCAGAGCTCATTTATCTTCAGAACAGCAGCCGGGGGTCAGTGGTACAACTACCCTGCGCTATGCACAAGGCACCTAAGCATGGAAGCATCGGGAGCCCCACCAACACCCCAGGGAGAGAAGACGAGACTGGTGGTCCAAGTGGGCCTGAGTGCAGCTCACCCCTTCCCCCGCCCTTCCCAGAACCGCCTCACTGCTCAGGAGATAAAGGAGACGGGGGCTCTGAGCCTGATCCCGGTGCTCACACAGTTTAGCAGGTTTAGCGCCTGTGATTCTGAGCTCAGAGCTGACCATATACGATCCCCATGGTCCAGGGGTGATGCAGTGACTCAGTTTATCCAAACCTAACATTCTGTGACAGACCTCTCCGTGCAGACGTCCTTTGACTCCCCTTTCCCTCTCACCCAGCCTTCTGGAATTCCCTAAACTCCATGCCTGGGAGAGTCTTCTCTCCCCGAGTTCAGGATAACTTTGTAAAGAAGCCGCCAGCTCGCTGTGCGGTCCTTCCCACCTGGAAGCCCCTGGGAGTGCGCACTGCAGGTGGCGCCTGGTCGTGGGGCAGCCTGCGCAGTCCTCGCGCCCAGGACGGGCGCCACGAGGAATGGGAGCTGTCCCCACCGTGGCTGCCCTCCGGACGTGGAGAAGACACACGGTGAGTGTCCACGGGATAAATACGCAAAAGAAAGACAGAAGGCGCCATCCTCGTTCCACAGAAGAGCACACAGGGTTTAAGGAACTTGGTGGCAGAGAGCGGGAGGCAGGGGCAGGGCACGTCTGCGGATCCCGCCGGCTCTTGGCTCAGCTCGATGCAGCGCCCGAAGGGCTGCGTCCTCCCTTTCCACCCGTGCATGGGCAAATGTCCAAGGCGCAGGCGGCAAATTCGCTCCTCATCATTTACATTTTATCTAACTAAATTGTTTGCTAAAAAAGACCTTAGAAGAGTTTGGTTGAAGGAAGAGAAAGATGTGAGAGGAACGAATGAGAGAAGCCAACGGGGTCAGGACCGAGGGGACGGCCAACGGGCCTGCCCTGCCACATGCCACGTGCCACGTGCCTGGCCACGAGCCTGGGCAGGCCACCGTGCCAGCTCTGGGCTTCCTCAGGCTCTGCTGTGGCTGCAGACGTGCCATGCAGGTGCCCAAATGTCCAAACCTCCCGTGTCAGGGCGTCTGCTCGGACCACCCTCGCCTCGGCAAGAAGGGAGTTCACACCACACGGTGAGCGACAAGCTGACTTCTGCCAAATCTAGATCAATGTTTTAATTAGAAAAGCTTTAAATGGTCCCTCTAAAGTCTCTGGTGTCTGCTCAGGGGGTAGAAGACAAGAAGGTCTGCAAAGCCCATGGCAGAAAGCCGTGTCAAGCTGAGAGGAGGGGCCCTTCCACGACCCTTCCCAGTGGCCCCAGGAGGAAGGAAACCGGAACACGAACACGCTCTCCCAGGAAACCGTCAGAGCACGGCCCACGGGGAGGCCGCGTGTCTTTCCGGGGCTCTGACGCAGTAGGAGAATTGGGCTGGGCCCCACGGCGGCCACGGGGAAGGCGGCCAAGTCACGTGGAGACCAACATGCTGATGCAATTAAAGTCATTCTGGTTTTCATCAGTTCTCTTTTGACACTTGAGTTTTGTTATTATTATTATTCAAGTATATGCTCCTTGCCTATAGCAGGAATCCACTTATGCCTGTTTTCACTTCATTAAGTGCACACATCAGAAAACAGATGTGCACGGTGAAGGGGGTGAGGCGGAACCTGAGAGTGACAAGGCTGGTGTGTGCCCCCTTTGCACACAACCGAGAAGTAGGTCACAATCTACAGAAAAACCCACCCCCGTGGGGAGAACGCTGCTTTCCAAGAAAAAAGTAATTTATCTCATTAGATACTCCCTCGGAAAGAAGCAGAAGCCGTGGGGTCCAGAGGCTGCAGATGGCCGGTGGCTCCGGCCGCTCCCGCCTGCCGCCCGCCATGGCCTGAGGTTGCCCAGCGGCGGGAATCCCACCAAGAGGAAGGAGCAGGGACCACAGTCCCAGGTCTGAGGACGACTCCCGGCCGCGCTTGGGAACACAGGGCAGAAGCCCAGCAAGGATGCCACAGCTGCCGCGGAGGCTAGTCCTTGCGAATTCCCAACCCTCTGTTACCCTCCAGAGACCCCCGAAGGGATGCAACGAAGATGAAGGAAATTCCATTGTCTGTGAAAGGCCAGCACATTTGATAGTTCTCAGCACCGAGAGGCTTTGAGAGAGAACCGTGCTTGTATCCGGTGCAGTGAGGATGTCGCTGGGGATACAACAAGGGATTTTTTTTGGCTGTTAATTTAATCATATCCCCCTGGTGAGGTACAGCAACGCAGTACTTTTAATTAGAAAATAATATATATCTATTATAAAACACAGGGTTAGCATCCTATATAAAGCTGCAGGATTCTACTGCAAAAAGGAAAATTTAACACAAAAGGTATAATCTACTTTTAAAGCAAGAAATACTAACTCAAGCCTGCTCACGTATTTCTTTAAATTGTGGTTTAAGTTACATGTTGTGAAGTGCACGGATCTTCCTGCTAAGGATCTCATTTCATCGGGGAGAGGTACTTAGGATCCAAAAAGAGAGTACTTTTTATTTTCATTTGCAAAGACACTGAACATCATTTTGAGTAAAGAAAAGGGAAATATGAGTTAGGTTCAGAAAGGCAAAGCTGCCACATGTCCATGACATGCAAGGTCATTCTGTCTTGTGCTTTACGGAGACATGCATGTGGTTGGCATGAATAGTCAGAGGCCACACACATGAAGCCCACTTTCCCTGGGAAACCCTGGCCGGAGGGTCCCCTCACCCCACAGGTACCGGGAACCTGGCAGAGGCACCAAGACCCAGGGCTGAGCGGAGTGTCCCGGCACCTTGCATCACCTGACCAGGTGACAGGGACGTCGGCTCACCTGTGCCTGAGAAGCACGGCTGTGGCAGCTGGGAGGACAGCTGAGTGTGAGGTGGGAACAGCCTGTGTCACCCCCAAATCGGCTGAGATGCTAAGCAGGGAAGTGGTGGCACTTAGGGGGACTTGTTTATGAGAGCGCGGATCCTGGGACATGGGGTGGGAGCCCAGGGGAGGGAACAGAGCGGGGACCTGGCTGTCCAGGTGTCCCCACGGAGCCTCATCTCCCATCACTCAGCTCACGCTTTGACACTGCCTGATATTCACAGAGAGCCGAGGTCCCTTGTCACCTTCACCCCAGAACCTGGAATGACGCTTCTTTCACTATGAGGGTGGTTGTACTTCAAAGCTATTCTGAGGGGGGAAAAAGGCAAATAAAAATGTAAAAGGAGATGAAATCGGAAGGAAAAAAACCAAAAGAATCCATGAAAGTGAATTCTCACCATACCGGGAGCGACAAGTGAAAGTTCCGTCGCCGGTATATGCCCGGATCTCGCAGACGGACGAAGGAACGATGCGGCTTGAAGCAAAGAAGGAAACCACCCCTCGGTATCGGGGTTCCCACTGCCAAACCTGGGGAGACGTGCAGCTCCTCCTGACAGCTCAGTGACGAGGCAGAGACCCTCGTCCCTCGCAGGGGACCATCCCCCGCGCCTCCCGCTGTGGCTCCCACTGCCCAAAGTCGCCCCTCCCTCGGGCCCTGGGCGGAGGCCGGCTGGGAGGCACTGGGCTCGGTTCATTCCCGCACCCGTGCCGCCCTCCCTGCTCGAGCAGCGACTCCTGGGGAAGTCGAGGCACCTGAGACACAAAGAGAAAACTGCACAGGGAAGAGACGTCCTTAAACCAAACCCCACGAACACATGTGATCACACATTTTTCATGTTCGGGCTATCGGCACTGCTGAATTTGGAAAGTCTACTTAAAATCATGAATTACCACCAGTTAAAAAGTACCCTGATCTCAGGGGTTCCATGCCCAGCCAAAGCACACAGCTCTTTCTGCTTAGCACCTTCCTGTTCATTCAATGTTGAGCTTCTGTGTTTTAGTCCAGGCAGAGATTTTCCCCGAAGCGCTATTCGAGGATGGTGTCCGGGGCCTGTGGGGCCCCATGACGGGCTTGGCACAGCATCACTGCCTGACTTCACATGAACTTCACGAGTGCGGTTGGTGCAAAATCTCCGACACACAGCTTCTACCCAGCCCACACCCAGGCCTCACCGCGATCTGGCAAAACTGGCATTTGAGAGAGAGGAGGGGAGAGAAATTGAAGCCCAAGTCACACACGGATTTATTTAGTAGAAAATTAAGATTTCCATTGCACTTAATAGCTATGACCTCATTGGGGTGCAAGAGGACAGCATTGCACCCACGGATGCATCCGCACTGAGTCCTTGCGGAGCTCTGGCCACTGGTCCGGAGGCCGCCATGCAGCAGGGAACAAGGGACAGGGCCTGCCCTCTGGCCACCCCTGCTCTGGGGATGGGGCAGTGGCATCAGACACAGGAGAACCTCCCTGGTGACCCGAGAAGTCCACTCCTCTGCCCAAGTGACCACGGAGGGCAGAGAAAAAGCTCCTGCCAAACCCTGGGCCTGGGAGCACCCACCGTCCCCCCGAGCTGCTCGGAGCCCAGGGCAGCCAGCGTGAAACGGGTGGGAACACAGCGGTAGGGCGTGAAGTGGGGCGCGGAGTGGTCTCATAAACTTGTGGGACTCTGTGACTCACAGACAGGACTTTGTACTCGATCTGAAAGCAAATTGGGGCCGGGCGTGGTGGCTCACGCCTGTAATCAGGAGTTCAGGTCAGGAGTTCGAAACCAGCCTGTGCGAGACCCCATCTCTACTAAAAATAGAAAGAAATTAATTGACCAACTAAAAATATATACAGAAAAAATTAGCTGGGCATGGTGGTACGTGCCTGTAGTCCCAGCTACTCGGGAGGCTGAGGCAGGAGGATCGCTTGAGCCCAGGAGATTGAGGT
This sequence comes from Cheirogaleus medius, assembly GCA_008086735.1. Classification (NCBI taxonomy): domain Eukaryota; kingdom Metazoa; phylum Chordata; class Mammalia; order Primates; family Cheirogaleidae; genus Cheirogaleus; species Cheirogaleus medius. Next base: position 107,254,293 of record VBSM01000361.1, on the reverse strand, counting down.
TGCTGTGAGCTAGGCTGATGCCACAGTACTCACTCTAGCCTGGGCAACAAAGTGAGACTCTGTCTCAAAGAAAAAAAGAAAGCAAATTGGAAGCCGCCGGGATACTTGGAGAAGGGACACCATAATCTGATTTCTGTTCTCCGAGTGCCAGGTGACCCAACTGCAGGTCACGGACAGACGGGCCCAGGCCGGAGAGAGCCCGGAGTGAGGCTCCTGCGTGGCCCAGGAAGGGGTGGCCCAGGCTGAGCCCCGAGGGGGCCCGTGGAGTCCGAGTGAGACTGGCTTGGGGGGAATCGCGGAGGCAGAAGGTCCAGCATTTTGGGGATTCGGCTGTGGCCACCGTGACCACTTTGCCTCCTGAACAAGCATCCAGAGACAGTCCCGGGCAGCCCGGCTTTGAGTGCATCCCCAAACCCATTCTCGCAAGAGAGCCACATCCCATGTTTCTGCAGCCACGGAAACGGGCATGAGCTGATATTTCCTACGTGCCCCACTTTCTCCACTAAGCACCTCACGTCTCCCGTCACATCTAACGTCACATCTAACACGCAACTTTTAGCTAGTTGACTTTCTGTGCAGGGCAGACGTAAGGAAAACTCACGCAGGTCAGGAAACTGTCCACAGGCACTTTGGTTCTGAGGTTTACCAGGTGCCTGCAGCTTATCCGAGGCCTCCCCGTGGAGCCTGGTCCTCCCATCACCTTCCAGAGTGACGGCGCCGGGACCCCGAGGCCCGGCTGTGCTGAGAAGCGCAGACGCGAGTGCCTCTCACAGGCGTTTGTTTCCAAACAGACCTGCTGTTGCTATTCATAGTGACAGATGTGCTTCTTAAGCACCATGGGACAGGGAAAAGTCCCAGCCCATGATGGTTAAAAGCACATCGGTCGAAACTTTCTCACACCTATTTCTACTTTTTACAAAGGCACTAAGGAAAAAGCATGAAACTGTTCAAACTTAAGGGGGAAAAAAAATCACTATTCTTGTGTATCAACTCTTTCTATGATTTCAATATTCATATATTCTCTGCGTTTATTTTCATAGTCCTAGATTTTTCATTTTTTTATAATTCTATAAGAAGTTCATAGGCTTTAGATGGTGCTTTGATGAGTCAACGCTGAGTATGCATTGATAAAAATCAGCCCTTACCGGGAGCAAGTACCTGACAGGAGTCAGGAAGTTACTTCGGTGAGGATGTGGCCGGAGAAAGTGCAGACTCCACGAACGGACACGCCTGCACTGGGCCCAGCCGCTCCCACCCGCCCCCCACCGCCAGGCCGACTCCCCAAGGTCTCCTCTCACGGCCACATTCCGAGAATGCTTGGCCTGTGACTTCAGTGCTCTCTGGGTTAGGTCGTCCAAGCCCGTGATGTGCATTAGGAATTTATCACAGCTAATAAGTGAACTGTGAATGTTTATCTCGAAGACCACTGTGTATGTTCCTAGAGCCATCCCACCTTCCTCGGGGACGTTATGTCGTTCGAACATTTACCGGATAACTATTTATTGACAACATACTTAGTGAAAAGCACCACTTTTGCCCTCAAGGAGCTTATAAAACAGACGGGTATAGGAGTGAAGACTGGAGGGTTTACGGTGAGGTAAGTAAGATCAAAGTCAAATGTGCATTAACAGGATGCACGGGCTGTCCACAGGTTTTGAAATTTGAGAGCTGCATGGTGCTGGCGTTTTGGGAGAGACCAGGGCCCATGTCACGCCGTCTGCGGAAGAGTATGTGTTTGAGGACAGATGTTCAATTATTCGAAGGAGGAGTTTTCTCCAATAAATACTTCTGCCACATATTAGGATTTTTTCCTGGTGCCCTGCAAGGAGCACCTTCTCTGATTTGCAGAAAACTTTGTTCTCACTCTCAGTGTTACTCAGCAGCACAAAACAACCACCGCTGCTTGGATTTTTCTCCTGAGCAAAATTTACGGGACAATTCCAAACTGACAACGAAATTTTTAGGTAGAACGGTGCAGAGACGACTGAAAAACCGTAACTTTCACTGTTTGTTCTCAAAACATTTGAACACTTACAGCCCTTGAGGAAGCCACTCTCCCCCTGGTGTGTTATGTGACCGAGATGCTCGGGTGCCACCCGCAACCCCTGCGCACTAAGACGCAAGACCGAGCGGCACAAGGGGACAGAGAGCTCGTGCTTCACTCAAAAGTAAGGACCCAAGAAAGGGACGAAAAAGCCCATGAGAGCTGGCGCCCAACAGGAACGAGGCTGCACTCACATGCTCAGGGCATTTGAATTTCACAAGACACCAAGATCTGTGCATGTTCATGTGATACTTGGAAGAAGAATTACGCTGCTGCGCTGTGCACAGTTCGAATCTATAAAACAGCTCTCCGTGCCCCTCACCCTCACCCACCGCTGAGGGATTGAGCAGCGCAGGCTTGCATTCCTGAGGATGCTTCTGACTGTTTCTGAAGGTACCACTGCCTCCCTGGAAGAGCAAAGCCAGGGCTGGACACTACTATATACACAGTTGCTAATCAAAAGGGATTTGAGGTCTTAACAAACCAGTAATAACAGTGTCACTAACGTTACTGCAACAAGGCTAACTAACGACAGCAACAATGTAGCAATGTAGCCCACAGCTCTGAGTGCTGAGTTGCTGCTTCTCCTACTGCAATGGGCAGGTGGCTGTTTCTGCTCCTCACCTAGCTGGGTCAAAGGGAGGTCAGTGGGGCGGAGAACGCCTCATTCTTCTCGGGCTGCACGACCCGAGCAGGTACCTGGCCAGGTGCAGGTGAGCTCTGCCTGCAGACACCAAGGCTGGCAGTTCACACACGAAGCCATCACCCACCCATGCCCTGCCCGTCCGGGTGGGAGGAAAGTCCCGGCAAGTCTCTCCAGGCCGGATGATGGCACCGAACAGGCACAGAACAAACAGCCCAAAAGAACTGAACCAGGTCCAGATGAGCAAGCAAAGACTTGTATTTTGTTTCTTTTTTTCCCCCCACACATGTAGTTTAAGGAATGCTTTCAAGTCACAGAGAGAAACTTTCCTTTCCAAACTCCTAGTGCATTTAATTTTACTTTCAATAGTGTGCTCTACGATATTGCCCATTTTGTATCTTTTATGAGCAATTTAAGAAAGAATAGAAGTATTAACAACAAGATAGACTATTTATTTAAAAACCACAAATCTCCAAAAATCCTTTTACTGTTGTTATAAGAAAATAAGCTTCCCCTCTACGATGTGCTAGTAAATTATATTTTGTAGCTGCGATGGCCTTGATCTGATTTCAGACGAGGTTACATTTTACAAAACTCTTAAAATGTTCAGAGCGAGTAAGTGTTTCCTGAGCGCAGGGCAGTGCTCAGCGAAAGGTCGATTACTCTGTCTTCGTCGGTGCCAACGCGCAGCGAGTTAGAGAACCTCCAGTGCCGCGTGCCCGGTGGAAGCCTGGAAGTGGTGGCCCCACGGCCCTCCCAGCAGCCCTCACACCCACGGAAGCGTCTGGCCTCACTGGCAGCCACTGCATCCCAACTGCCCGGTTCTGCCCGCCCCGGGGCACAGCTGAGCTGGCCAGACCCCCCCACACCGCCAAGCCCTCTCATGGGAGTGGGGTGGACGGTCCCTCAGAAAGGACCAAGGAGCCGACCACACAGTCTGGTGTGGGTGTGGGTTGCCAGGGACTGGCGGGAAGGATGGCTGGGGGTGGGACGGTGACAGGCAATGGCCCCTTGCCCCCAAATCCATCAATCAGTGATCCAGGGTTTAATGACCCAGGTACAGGTAACAGTTACCTCTTCAGAAACCCAAACACAAAAATGAAGCCGTGCCAATCCCCCCTGCCTCCTCGAAAAAGAAGGAGGCCCCCAAGAAACCCAACCCGTGCTGCTCCTGGGAGAAACAGTCCGCGGGAAGTCGAGGCTCCCTGCTCACACAGGCTGTGCCGGCCGCATTCCAGTTTCCGGAAATCACTCCAGAAGTCTGACAGCAGGTGACGGGACCATTTCTGCAATATCTGTAACTGCTTGATTTTTTTTTTTTTTTGAAATTTTGAGACAGAAATGAAGGATGAAAGTGGAAGTGGCTCCCTGAGCAGTCGGACCAGTTAACCACCCTCTGGAGTCTGGCCAGCCTCAGGGTGGAATCGAGCTCACTCCGAATATTGCCACAATTTCTGGATTTTAAGAACAGTTCCCAGTTCTAACCAATTTCCAGTGAAAAGATTAACTTGAGCTACAGTTAGAAGGAGCGAGCTCTGTGTCCCACAGCACAGCAGGGAAGGCATAGGTAAGAAGAACACATCGTGTGTTATGAAATAGCTGGAAGGAAATATTTGCAATATTCTCAGCAGGAGTGAAAGACAGATATCTGAGGTGACGGGTACCCCAATTCCCCTTATTCGATCATTACACATTGTATACAGGTGTCAGAATATTTATAACCCGCACCACAAAAATATGGCCAACCATTATATATTAATGCATTTTCTTAAAAGTATTTGCTTCATAGATTTTTCTTTTTTCCCCCATGGAATAAAGGCGAGTCTGCAGTGATACACACAAGGCAGGATCCGGACAACCCACAAAAGGTCGGGTCTTACCGAAGCGGAAGGTCTGGCTGCATTTTGGAAGTGACGTGAGCAGCATGTTTTAATTTTTTTCTTTACCTCTATACACGCCACACAGAGCCAAAAACGGTGGACTCAGATGACAATTTGATGAATGGGACGTGAAACTACGGCTGACTCTAAACAAAGAATACTCTATACCGAAAATTTCTGCGTCTGAAACGTTTCTGGGGTGACAGAACCACACCCTTAGAATCCTACAGTCTGTTTATTAAAATTCTGTGGTGTTTTTTTTCTTCCCCATGTAGGTCTGTAAATGAAGCCGGCTCTATACAAAGTAAGTGCATGTGAACAAAAACATACAGGAATCATTTTCCCCCTAAAAAAGGAAAAAGTCCGTTTCTTCCTCACGTCATCTCAGCCCTCTGGCCCTTTGTCTGAACTTCGAATCTTTTCTCTGTGTGAGTCACAAATAGCACGATCAGCAAGAGCCTCCAGAGCCGTTCTCCTGTCCGGGACCGAGACATGTTTCCAGCCCCGACACACCAGCCCCACCCCCGTCCTCGCACATCGCCTTTCTGGGTCATCTAGCTCGAGACTGGACACTGCGGGAACTGTTTAATACTAGAATACTAGTATTAAGTTATACTGGTATACTAGTACACTTTTAACTTATACTAGTTATACTAGCCTTTTAACTTAATACTAGAATACATTCTCCCCTCCGGCTGGGAGTCCCGACCACGTCCTCCCAGAACCCTGCTCTCGAGCACGTCCTCCGAGCTCCATCCGCCCTCCCGGGGAAACCGCCACCCTGACCCGCTTCCCGCTGCTCCACGCCGGGAATTCTGACCCCGCTCCAGGCTCCCGGCCCCTCCCCAGAAGTGAGAGGAGAATGAGAGTGTGAGGGGCTACTTTGATGTTCTATCACAAGAAACGTGAAAAACCGTAGTTTCTTAGTCTCTGACTCTGTGTCACTCCCTTTTTAAGCTAAGGTCCTGACGCAGTGCCGCACGGCGGGAGGTGGGTTCCCAGCAGTGAACACCAAAGTCAGAGGGGATCCGCCTTTATACTCCTTATTTTTGTCAAAAAAAAAAAAAAGTGCTTATGTCATTCTGAGAGAACACCACTTCTCTGGGGTCTAAAGTCTTTGGCCCAACTCTGAAGAGTGTCCCATGGTCCTTGTCAGGCCAGTTGCTGGCCAGGGTGGGACATGCCTTGGCGAGGCAGGACACGCCAGGCTTTGGCTCAGGGTCTCGAGAGCATGTTCCGCATAGACTCAGCCACACGTGTGGCCTCTGTGGGGGCCACAGGCTGCCCGGGGTGGGGCAGAGGCTGCGCCTGAGTTTTGGGCAGAGCAGGGCCGCCGGCGCCCCACAATTCTGTTTGGAAGAAACAGATTTAAATGAAGGCAACTACAGTGGTCTTGCACAAATTGTGCTTACTTTAGGGATTAGATTGAATCGGTAGACTCTATGGCAGGTTCCGAGTCTAGTGAAGGCAAGTAACAGAATTTTTCTCGTATGGGAAAATGCCCGTCAAATATTCTCCAGCCCAACTGTGCGAGGTTCCATGGCCCTCTAACAAGCACGAAGTGCTACAAAAATGTACATTTATTTCTTAAAAGAACTGTGATGTCGTTGCTTGCATAAGAAGCAGCAAGGAGTAGAAAGTGTAATTCTACTAAATGAATTAGCTCCCCTGCCGCCGGCCCATGATAGGGGATAGGACACAGGATTTCGACTGTCCCATGACTACAAGACCCGACCTGTTCCCAGGAACGCTGGCCAAGGAGCTGCACAGACGTCCCCACTGCCGAGCACACGGCCCAGCTCCCAGGACGGCCCCGCTCCCGCACGCGACAGCCATCGGCAATGCTTAATGGGCCGTACCTGACTTCTCACTTGGCGTTTTCATTCCTGCTTTCTCTGTCCTTTTCAGACATAGCTAACACGCTCATGTGTCCATCCCCAACTCCTTAGCTTTGACATTGCTAAATGTTAGATCCTCCATTCCCACGTCCTCAGTTGGAAAGATAAAAAAAGTAGAAACAAGAAACCTCTCCTGGTCTCCCTTGCGTCTCGAGGTCTGGATTCCGCTGGCTCTGCAGGGACAGGGAGGCGAGAGCCATGCCCGGCCACCACTGCTGCCATGGCCAGGACGCCACACTCAAAGGTGACAGTAGCCACAGACTCAGCCTCCGGCTCTGGGGCAGCCGGGGCGTGAGCGGTGGTTCTGCCAGACAGCGGCAGCAGCAGCACCCGCCGTTCCCTGCCCTCGGAATCGTAGTGACCACGTGGTGACCAGCAGGCTTGACCTCTGTCCCTCTGTCCTTGCAGTGCTGTTGTGAGCGTGCGCCCCTTCGTGCCGAATGCCTCCGCCTGGGGCACCTGCCGTGCCTTCTAGTTCTTGAACTACCGCCTGGCACATGTTTAAATAGGGAAACCTATCCGAAAACATGATTATCAAATATGTGACCGGCTAGCCATGTGGCTGACCTCAGTAACAGCCTCTACAACCAACACACCTTGTCAGGAAAAAGAAGCCAAAATTTAGGAAGAGGCCAAGTGCAACCTGTTCCCATGGTGTAGTCTGTATCTTGCTGGGAAGACTCATTCCGGAGAGACGGGTTCTGGGATATAAAATCCGTCTGTTCTGCTGTCAGAGCCGCTGTGTTGCCGTGATCAGTGGGGTCACCCACCTGTGCTGAGCTCGAGAATGTCATCCCTAACTGAATGCCGCTGACAAACGGCTCCTGGAAGTTGGTGATACTGGTCAGACCACACTGCCGTGTGCAGACGCTGTTTTCCGCAGGCCGTGTGCCGCCTGCATCCGTCACACGGGGATGGGGAGCCATCCCTGTGGTTTCACTGCAAAATGTCGATTCCATGTAAAACTGCTTTCATGTTAGAAGAATAGAAGTTATTTAGTGGGCAAAATGTTTGTTTCTTTGTATCCATCTCCTGGATTGAGGTGAATGTCCTATGTAAGTCTCATCAACTAAGCTATTTGTTAAACCACTAAACATTCTACTAGCAAGATTTAGGTTTTTCAAAACTACCTTTGGATAAATGCACTTATAAGATACCTGCCTCTAAAAAATAAAGAGTTTTTAACGTAAAGGCTGATTAAAATATAAACATGGAATGCAGAGGCTGGTGGGGGCTGGGTGCCCGCGCTGAGCCCGAGGACCCTGGATGAAAACCCAGCAGGGAGGAACCCAGGGCTTCCTTTTCCTTGCTCTCCTCACGGACGTGCACATGAATGTAAGATTGCACGTTGACACCATGCTTAGCACATGTCAAGTCTCCCGGGCTGAACGATAAACCACGCTAGGTCAGGAGTAGCCTCATGGATACGGGTCCTCCTGCCTTTAAGTCATTCACCACCTAGACCAGAGTGGACCACAGTCGGAGCACAATAAGGTTCTTGGTATATTTTTCGTTGCCTCTGTTGCACCTAAGGAGAAATAGCCCTAAAGTTTGAAACAGAAGAGGATTCCCGAAGCTCGAGATGAGGGCTGTTCATTGGCGCCTTAGCCGAGCGCCACACCCGCCGACACCGGGAGTCACTTACGTGTCCTTGAAGACGTCAGGGCCACTAAGCTGTTCTGCAAATGAGCATCTGAAAATTGGCATCTGAATGTAACGGATCCCCTGAGCCAAATACAATGTAGTCTATTTTATAAAACCACAATAACGTGGTGTTCAAACGATGCTTAGAAACTGACTGCAAGCCACACACGCTTTTTAAAGAGGAGGAGGAAACCGGAAGTCAGTCTGGCAGCCCTAGCAGTCTGCTGTGCCTGGAATTTGAGCAGAGACCAGAGACAGTAGCACCGGAGGTGGCCTCTGTCTGTGATGCCCCGAAGCATTTAAACAGCACAGTGTCTCCTACAGGGAACATTCCAGAATAGGTACAGTGCTCAGCTGTCTGCCAGTTTTGGTCTTACAGCCTAAGCCTTGTAAAATCAGCTGCACTGTGCGAAAGTTTTAGCTCCCATTTCAGTCACAGGACTTCTCTTTCAGAACCATATATTTCGGATATTCTGAAATAACATTCTCTTTGGGCAGGGCTATCTGAGTTGTCCGTTGCAGACTTGAGTTGGGCAGGGAGTGTCAGAATTCTGAGACCTACCACCCACTCCTAAGTCTATTGACTCCCTTAGGAGAAGAGCCCTGTACAATAGCTATTAAGCACATTGATTTTAATGACAGCCAACGCTTATGCACAATTATGATGTGTGCAAAACCCTGCGCCAAGATTTACAGACACAGCCTGATCCAAATGTCACAGCCCAACAGTCTAGGGGGTTGGCATCATTCTCTCCTTACCAATGAGTAAGAGGTGAGTAAGCGGATTCAGTGATGGACAGCTGGCCCCCGAAGTCCCCTACCCAGCCTGCAGAGCCCGAGCCACCACCACACACCCTGTCCCTGCAGAAACTCAACCTAAGCCCAAGACAATGGCGCCGCTGCCCCGAGAACACATTTCTGCTTTTGCACGGTGACTTCTGCCCTCCTGCGCCCAGCGTGGAGGACCCCTCCCCCGTTCTGCACAAATGGCAAGTGGCCACGCAGTGCACCGTGACGGCTGTGCACTATGCACCATATCGCTGTGCATTTGGGGCGATTCTTAACCTATTATTGAGTTTGTCACATTTTTTTCCCACTTTCTAGACTAGAATTCAAACCCTCGTGCACAAGGATGAGCGTGTACCTCCCGCAGCTCAGAGTTCACGGGGCAGAGCAGATGCTCACCCAGGACGTCATCCTGGGATCCCCCACCCCGTGCCTTCCTGGGGCATCTACAGTGCTGTGCCGATTTGTCCCCCAAAATTAAGCACTGGGGGAAACACACAGCAAACTCCTTGGGGAGGGGCGTGACTGACACAATTTCTGAAGGTTTCAGATACCAGAAGATTCCGTGTATACACACTTCCCAAAGTTCAAATGCTCATCTGAACATAGCAAGTTTTCCAAAGTTTACTTTCCGGTCTAGCTACACCCCTGCTTATTCCTGGCAAGAGGAGGGAGACACAAAGGCTCACTGTCCACAGAGGAAAACTGAAGTTATTTCACTCTGACGTCCTCCAGGAGAAGTGGGATTGGGTTTATCTGGTTCCCGTCAACATCTCCGCACCGGAGAAGCGGCCGGGCATCCGGAGAGCTGCCCGTGGGCACCCAGGCCGGGGCGGGAGCCCTCCCCACCTGCCGCCAGCAGCAAGTGGCACGGCACCCATTAGGAAACGGGACCCTGCGAAGAGGGGACTCTACGGGGTGAACGCGGGGGTGAGCGTCGTCCTCCAGTGGAGGACGCCACGCTATAAGGCCCCATCGGTTGACGGAATGACGGATCTTCAGGGGAGGATTTATGGAGCGTGGCAGCACCAACAGCGGGAGCCCGTCAGCCCTGCACACGCGCCAGGAATCTCTCGGCAAGGCCGCGACCCTGCTAAGTAAGCAAACCGAGCGCAGAAGTGGGGATTTACGGAGAGGAATATAGTATAAATAAAAGGATAATTTATGTTGGAAACAGCCTGCCGGGGTCGCATTTTCCAGCTCAGACGACTTCTCCACATTGCTTGCTCCCTTGCTCGTTTCTCAGGGCTGAGATTATTGATCTGCCCAGACTTTCCCCAGACCCCACGCACAGCCCGCGGGACAGACCGCCACAAACCGGGGACGGCGCGGGACATGGAAACCCGGGTCCACTTGGGAATGAATCGCGCTCACTTCACACCTCCATGCTTTTTCACGTATTTCACATTATATTAATTAATGGCAGAAATATTTTCTACAACCCTAGACTTTCATTTGTGAGGCAGCCGCAGGACGGCGAACTTTTCTCCCCCGAGGCTAAAGTGGATGTTACTGCTCTGCTTCCAACAACTTCTACGTCACGGCTAGGCCCTTCGTCTCGTCCTAAAATAACAACAGGGAGAGGCCCCCCTGCAAAACGAGTTGATTCGGGAATGATCAGGGAGTGCGATCCTGGAACACGCGTGGATGGCAGCCACGGCTGCAGGTGGCCACAGGTGGCTGCTAGTCACAGCCATGTCTCAAGGCACAGAGGAGCCCACTGCACGCCCTCACTGCACCCTATACTCTATCAGAGACCGACCGGAGCTGCAGGCTGCTTTAGCCTCCTGGGGATCATGCCACCCACCCACCCACGGAGTGGGAACAGTATTTAACCCCATCCCTCGCTTGGACTGGATCACATTGAGCAACTGTCGTAATCACCAGATTGCGTACTTTTTGGTTGTTTTGCAATTAAGGGACACATTTTTCCCTTCTCCGTACTCAGCCCTCAGATACACAAACAACCACCTCAGCGTGAAACTGTCTTTCTCCTGACTTCACTGGTGTCCTGATCCACACACTTCGCGTCTTCACTCTTCCGGAATGTACCAGAGTCAGTAGATGACGCCACAGTCTTTACAGGACGGGTAGAGGAGGGCGGCTCTGTGTTTCTAAGTATTTGTGTAGGCGTGCATCTGCTTAGCTAATCCAGGAAGATGTTAAACACGTTCCAGAGTGCATGCACTATTGCACAGTAGAATTAAATGTAAAATAAATGCAAGGAAGTTACATAGAGAAAAATCGTAGAAAGTAAGAATCAGGCTAATACACAAAATGCATATTTGGTGTAGATGGAGCCACAAATTTGACTTTGGCAGCCAAGGGAAGAGTGAAAGCTGATAGAAACAAAAACTTCAGAAATGATTGAATAGCAGGAAGATACAACACCATGTCTTTATCCTGAAGCCAGCGAGAAACCTCCCCCATGCCTGCAGTGGGGGTGCCGGCTATGTACTGAGGGACCGGCACTCTCCCCTTCGTCTTGGCAAACAGTGTGCAGTTCTCAAAGGGCAGCTGTGTAAGCCGCTCCAGTTGTGGGCCTGGGGCATGGCCCTGAAGCCGGCGACATCAGCCCCACTGGAGGAAAAATAGGTGGTGTGTGTGTGTATCATGCACACACAGACACCATATATATATATACACACACACCACCATAAATACACATGTCTCCAGCTCATGCTAACCCGAAGCCAACATGCTAGCAGAAGAGGAACTGAGGATGTAGTTCTCACGTAGATTTTCTATGAATGTCTCCCTTAGGCTGAGTTTGGGCAAATATCTAGCTCCTCCCAGGCTACAGGGACCTGGGGCTTCTCTCTTCTCTGAAGTTGGCTAAATGAATAGCCGTTTGCCTTGAGAGTCACATGAACTGAGACGCCTAAGGAAACACACCAGAGGGAAGAACGCCCCTCCCTTCTGGGGCGTCTCCGCAGGCCACGGCGACACAGGCCACGGCTGCACAGTCCACGGTTCCCAAGGTCCACTCGTGCACAGGGCACGGGCAACCCCAGTCCTGAGTGTCTATAACCACATCTTCAGCCTAAAAACATTTTAAGCAGGCATAGCCAAACATACCCTTCAGCCACGCCCTAAAATCCGAGTCGAGATCAGCGGGTTCGGAGAGACGCGACTCCCCCCGCGGAGGCTCCAAGATAAACAGGCCAATGACGCAGCTTGGGGACACCGCGAGCCGAGTTGCTATTCAGGTCCCTAACTACATGTGTGCCAGCAAATGACAGCGTTCCATTGAGGAGCGACTGACCTACAGCCCTAATTAGAGAGTAGGGACTGTGCCTTTTATGGCCCCAAATTATGTCGAGCAGATTGCAGCGGCATGTTGCAGACAGCAAAGACAAACCCCAGTGCCCACAGGCATGTGTGTGAGAATGTCACGGCCGAGTTCTCCTGCTGGCCGCGTCTCTCTGGTGCTTTGACAGAGCATGTATGACATGCAGTTGTGCCCACACTTTCGGGGACAACCTCAAGAGGCCTGAGCTGAGCCTGCAGGAATCTCGCACACGGTCCCTTACCCCCAAGGACAGGAACGGCAGAGGCCAGGGTGGGAATTCAGTCTGTCCTGGCTTCGTCCCTCGCACCCAGGCCACGGCGGCCAGGACTCTGCCTCCGCGCACGCCGTGGAGATGGGGAGTCAGGCCTGGGTCCCTGTCTGTGCGCGCCCATCACGGGCCAGTGAAGCCGGAAAGTGAAAAGAATTAATTCCTCGGGGATTGAGACTGGGTTTCTCTAACCAGCGTAAGGAACGGGCCTCTTTCAAGTGACGAGACTCCTCTGTCCCATCTGGCCGAGCCCTGTCCTTGGCAGGGCGGTTTGAGTGATTCTCCGGTCCCTGGGTAACAGATAGCAGGTTTCTGGTTTTCTCCACGAGGCAGCTCTTATCGCAACGTGACCTCGCTCACTGCGTGGCGGCGAGGCCATGCCAGGGTCTGACTCCAGCACCCAGGAAGGTGCCTGACGGGCTGTAAGACGTGTGAGCATGGAGGTCACCGCCTCCCGCGAGGGCGCAGGCCACTGGGGAGAGAAAGCCAGCACGTCTATCTGCTCCTCCGGGCCACACGCGGGCTCCCTGGAGCCGCACCGGGTGTGGGACCTGCGTCTGGCTTCCTCGGCTCCCGTGGCCCAGGCATGGCGTGGCGCGGACACTGCGGCGCGGCCTGCCTTCGCCAGGGGCACGGCCTCGCAGAGGCGCAGAGCAAAGTTAGACTTTCCGGGAGACGGTGCACAAGACCCGGCAGCGAATGTGTGGCCAGGCGTTTGCAGCCTGGATTTGAGTCTATTCCGTTTATTTTTAATAAGTAAAGAACACAGAACGTGAGAAATAAAACCACCAAAAACAAATGCCAAGATAAAAGGAAACTTGAACGCTACAGATCACTGAGAAAGGAGTGTGGCCTGACTTTTAGCCCACACTGGGCCCGGCAGGCTGTGTGGCCTTAGGCAAGTCACCTGACTTCTCTGGGCCCCAGACGCTCATTCTCAGAGTGCGGCTTCGGAGGGACACTTCCCGGGTTCGCAGTCTGCTCGACATTCCCCCATCTCAGGCTTCTGTCCCTGGCAGGTTAGGAGCCCAGACAGGCACATGGACGGAGGGCCCTGCCCTGGGGCTCCGCGTCAGCCTCCCGAGGGACAAACAGGACATCCCCGTCCCCAGTGCCCGGGTCAGATTTGAGCCTTCCACTCGACACGACCCACGCTCATCCACACACCTCAGCTCTCCTCTGTGGCCCGGGCCACACGCCTCACTACGGGGAGAGCAAACCCTGCGCGGCGGCCGGGAGGAAACGTGTCAACTGCACCTGCAGCAGGTGAGGGACACGGGGGGAGGGGTCAGAGAGCTGCGCTGGGCTGGGGACCTGAGCCTCGTCCACACTGGACAGATGGGGCTGGTGCTGGTGGGGGGTGTGCGTGTGTGTCTGTGAGCGTGTGTGTGTGCCTGCATGTGTGCATGTGTGTATGTGCATCTGTGTGTGCGCCTGTGTGTGTCTGTGTGCATGTGTGTGTGCCTGCATGTGTGCGTGTGTGTGTGTGTCTGTGAGCGTGTGTGTGTGCCTGCATGTCTGCGTGTGTGCGTGTGTGTGTCTGAGTGTGCCTATGTGTGCTTGTGTGTGCATCTGTGTGTGTCTATCTGTCTGTGTGTGCCTGTGTGTCTATGTGTGCTTGTGTGTGTGTCTGAGTGTGCCTCTGTGTGCCTGTGTGTGCGTCTGTGTGTGCTTGCATGTGTGTGTTTGTGTGTGCCTGAGTGTGCCTCTGTGTGCTTGTGTGTGTGTCTCTGTGTGTTGCGTGTGCCTGTGTGTCTGTGTCTGTCTGTGTACCTGTGTGCGTCAGTGTGTGTCTGTGTATTTGTGTGCGTCTGTGTCTATGTGTGTATGTCTGTGTGTGTCCGTGTGTGCCGGCATGTGTCTGTATGTTCCATGGCACAGGACGATGCCCGTCTCGCTCCCTCCGTGATCGTGGGCAGCGGCCAGTCAGCAGGAGCCCGGCCCTGCCATGTGCACCACAGTCCAGAATCCGGTTCTAGAAAGATTCACCTAAACACATGTGTGTTCACGTGTAACTGCGATTAGCCTCCGTGTGATTTAGGGAGGTCACTGCTGTGCTGCGCGGGACCCTTAGTCACACAGGGTCGCACGTGCAGTGTCCACACGCTGTCCGTGACGTGAGCAGGACACCTGCTCCCAGTGGGCCGCCGTAGGTGCCGCGCGCTCGGAGCACGCAGTGCCGGGACCAGCCGGGTCCTCCGCGAACCCTCACTTGCAAGCGCCGCGCCGGCGGCCATGGCTGCTGCTGTCACCTCCACCCTGCGCAAAGCTGGCCCCTGCCCCTCCCCCGGCCCTGCAAGGCAGAGCCTGCTGGCGTGGGGGCTGCCCCCAGGCAGGCGAGGCCCCCCAGTGCTGCCCGGCCTTGGCCTCAGGAGGGCCCCTCCCACCCCGCTCCGCATCGCCACCGCACACGCAGCCCGGGCCACAGCGCCGCCCTTCACGCCGGCACGCCCAGGCGTGTGCATCTCTGAATCGTCGTCCCGGACGCTGTCAGAGTGACTTTTTAAAATAAAAAATTAATTATCCACTTCTCACCCTCAACTATCCCAGGATATAGTTCAAATTCCTCACTAGGGCGTGATTTGCATCCTTGCAAACCTCCGCCTGCTCTGTCCTTCCCGAACATGGCACAGTGACCTCGGTCTGCTCCGTGACGCTCTGCCAACTTCGTGGGCTTCACGCAGTTAAAGAGTTTCTACAGAAATGCCCTGGATGATAGAGCAAGAAGGCAATGAAAGAGACCGCCCCATCGGCATTCATAGGTGTGAACATAGAACTGGGTCCCCGTCCAGGGGGGCTGAGATACGGAAGTTAGCACCTCTTCCACCTACAGGGACGTCCAAAAGAGACCACAGCACGGCTCTACCCGTGTGTGCCTGCTGTCGGCCCGGAAGTTCCATCTCACGCACAACCTGAGTGCGTCCTGCTTTCGACAGCCCGTCCCGCCCTCGGAGGGAAGGAGACATCGCCAGGCCTCAGAGGGACGTCTGGCACTTGCTTGTCCCTTCTGTGGACCACAGGCAGCAGGGACAAAGCCATCCGCTCTGGCAGGAAAGCATTTCAAATCTCAGCCTCTCCCTGCGTGGAAGAGACTCTCTATGGAGGTGTCGATGAGAGAGACGGCATCGCAGAGTGGAAAGCGCTTTGAATTAACAGTGGGAAGACAAGGAAGCCGGCCCTGACCCTTGCTGCTCTCTTGACATGGGGCAACGTCTCACCTTTATAGACTTAGACGTTAAGTGGCCAACCAGAAACCACGCAGAAGTGGACTCTAGGGCTGGTGCGTTCTGGGAAAACAGTATGTGCAAGAGTTGGTGCACCAAACAATAAAGAGCAACGTCAACAAATGACAAGTCATGAGGAGGAAAACGGGGAAGGTGCACGGTGTTTGGAGATGCAAAGACATACGTAGCGTTGTCTTTCTGGGGCGCATTTTGTTCCACTCTTTGCTTCACAAAGATTTATCCACTGGAGAAATTACGAAGACAAGATTCCTATTCTGTTGCATTTGAATGAACAATTTTACCCCTATGTAAGGTAATGAGTGAGTTACTATTTAACAGTGTAGAATGTTAAATAAAACATCGGCTTTACCTACGTGTTTTAGAGTATATCAAGGGGTAACCCCAAAGTATCACTTTATGATAGACAAGTCATATTTCCCAGGAGTTTAAAAAAATATCTCAGACATCTACCACTTCTTAGATTCGAGACACCTTGATGACAATGAAATCTCACGTCAACCAGCGAGACAGGGAGCTGCCTCAGGTTCCCTCTGGAAGTGAAGGGGCGATGCATTTTAAATAAGTCGATTCAATAAGGAACAGCATGGAGGAAGGACGGATAAGTGGGACAAGAACTCGAAACTCTAACATGAGTGTGCCACAAATCACTCAAACGATTGATCTCAGGAATTTCTGAAAGTTAATTAATAACTAACGGGCAATGTATCCTTCTCTGTCGGAGAGGGAAGCCACTGAATTTTTTCTGGAAAAAACCAAAAAACATTGAATTTTTTTTTGTCCTTTATTTGGCAAGTCGGAAGAGAACTAAGAAAAACTTAAATCATGCCGCCAGGGAAAACGTTCTAGAAGTTTCCGTGGCCTGTTGTCATTCATTACACACCATGTTTTGAGGCATTTTCCACCGTTATCGGTCACCCAGGAGGGTCCAAGTAGCCTGACACGCGGCTCACGCAGTGGAGCACCGTGGTCTCGGTCTGTGCAGTCAAATTCTCAAAGCGCAGAGTTGTCAGGAAGAACGCAACTCAGTCCCTGCTACCGGCGGTGCCATTTCCGTGAGTCTCGATTGCTCCGGCCGGTTTCCCACCTGGGTGAGTGGATTCCGCCTGTCTCGATCCCCTTGGACTTCACGTCTTCCGCAGAGGTGATTTTTCACCCTCACTCCCTCGAGCTGCTCACGCCCGGGGCCCGAACTCAAGCAGGGCCGTCCAGGGCGAGGCTGGGGTCCCCTGAGGTTGGCATCAAACCTGGAAAGTGGCTCGTAAGGATTCTCCCATGATGGTTTTAGATATAAAGGGAAAGTTTCAGTATACAGTAGTTTCCGTTTTCCCAATATTTCTAATTGCTCATAATGTCGCTTTCTATCTTCAGAGCAGCCGTCCCGGGGCAGTGACACTGTGGCCTCCGCTGCCACATCCCCACTCCTGACACAGGCCCCGACCTGCCAGGGCTCGCACCTGCCGAGCACCTGCTAGGCACCTGCACGACAGGCCGGTGGTGGACATGTGCACACGGCGTTTAAGAAGAAATGAATTTGTAATTTAATGAGAAGATAAAACCGAGAAGGTGCGGCGCGGTCTTGGCATTCCGAGCAGCCTGGGGTTTAAAGACGTGGAGATTCAGGAAAATAAGAACCTGCCGGTGAGAACACCACAAATGACTCCGCAGCGGGCTGGGACTCAGATGGCCTAAGAGCGTTGCAGGCGTCTGAATGGCTCCATTTGGTGAGAGCCGAGATCAGAAGCAAATACCGGGAGCAGGTAACATCTTATTTCACGTCTGACCCGCCCTGGGGTCCTCCGAGGACCTGGGGGCCGTGAGCTCGGCAGGCGGAGCCGGTCGGGGAGACGAGACCAGCGGCGGGGGCGACCCGGGTGCGCCGGAGCAAGGCCCGTGGGAAACAGCGGCTGCAGCTGTGTCCACAACAAAGGGATCAGAGGACGCAGAAGATGTAAAATCAAAACGGCAAACCTTCCATCAATAACTAGGGCAGACGCTCACTGCACAGGGACAGAGGGCTGTGGGGACCTCCAGACCCCGGGCGCAGCCTCACCTGCCTGGACCTCCTGACCCTACCTCTCCCTGTGGACCCACCCTGAGAAAGAAGGTCCGTCCTGCACACGTCACGCTGGCCTGTCATTGACGAGCCTCGCCCTGCCGGAGGGTTTCATCTGTTTGTGCAGAGTCCCGATAAACTCAGATGAGACTGAGGAATGTCCACATTAATAAAAATGAGTTGTGAGCCCATAAAAACAAACTTGCTGCTTTCAAGTGCTCGCTATGTCTGGAAGGTTTTCAGAGTGGTGAATTATTTCAGATAAACTGCTTCGATAGAGAGATAGGAATTATTTGCAACGGAATAACAAACTGTTTAGCAATTAATTTATCGTACTTGATGGTGTTGGAGAACAGTTTATTCTCTCGAGCTATTGAAACTGTCACTGGAATATTGCTTACACTGTTGATTTGTTGGCAGATGCTTTTATCGTGATTCATATAAATTTAAGACTTTATTCCCTCTCTCTTCTGCATAATCATAACTTGCAAAGTAACCAAGGCCAAACTGACCAGATTTCGCTACACTGAGGTCACAATGCTCCCTGCCGTCTTGGGGAGTTTTTTAAAAAAAAAAAAACTGGCACTTTAGGTTCAAAAGTTTGGCTTTGAAGGAAACAAGAAACCAACTCAAGTCACATTTCCTCTGTGACACAAGTGTCACCGGAATCGCCCAGACCCAGGACACTCTGGTCCCTGCTGACGGCCACTTGGGTCAGGTCACAGGTCACCTAACGCTTGGTTCTCTGCTATTTGGGCAAATTCCTGGGTATTATGAGATTATGGTATTTATTGTGCTATTACGTTGAGAACCAATACATCAAATTAGAGCCTGTGAATTTTAGAAATTTTAAAACTTTTTTTAAAAAAGCTAAACATCCTCTAACCATTTGCAGTGTCATTTTATGTCCCTGGTTCTAGTTTGCTGGCGTTTGTCTAGTTGCAGCCTCGGGGCATTCCGGCGTCCCTGCCACGGCGTGTCTGCCACGTGCAACGCTCACGGGCCTCTGCTCTTCCCCAAACGCCACCACGCTGGTCACTGTTCTTTGCAATTAGATGCCACCGAGTGAATCTCATGACACTTGCTACACTGATCAGGACCAGCTAGTCTGCACGGCCCAGCGCACAACTGAGCACCCAGGGCCCCGGTTCTGAAACTAAGAAGTTCACGGTGGTGACGGCGGAGCATTGAAGTGGGTGAGGGTCCCGTTGGAGCACCCCAGGGCCGGCACCTTCCCAGAGTAAGTACCGCAAGTGATCGCTAGCGTCTGCAAACCTGCCCACCTTCTCGGATGGGAAATAGACGAGTAGATACATTGTGCACACATCTCAGATGATTTATCACTGGTGGACCCCACAACCTTGGCGACCCATGACAGGGCGTCTCCCAGGTGACAACGTGTGTCCCGCGTGCCGAAGCGTGAGCGGCGCCCATCCTGACGTGCCGGAATAGGACAGGCAGGGCGGCTCAGGACGCAGAATGGACCAGTCTGCCTAGATCAGGAACATGACCCCGTGACCACCCCGTCGGGCTGAGGGACACGTCTCGTGAGCTGGAGACAAGAGGGGAACTACTTCTGGTTCGTCTGAGCAGGGAATCTTTACTGGCAGAGACAGGAAAGAAACGATCGCTCCGGCCACCTGTCTCTTCTGAGCTGTTTCGCTCTAACGTGTGAGACTGTCACAGACTGAGATCTCCGCGCACGCCTGGGTGGCACATCCCAGCGTCTGAGAGCTCGCCTCCTCGTCCGCGGCCAAAGCAGTCGGGAGAGATGCGCACGCACCAGCGACTTTCACCCAGAAATCGCAGTGTCAATAAACAGAAAAAGTGCCCGACACCGTCCTGCAAATCATTTAAAAATTTCCGGTCGACATTTATTCTTCTTTCCTCTGCGTGTGAAGGAAAAGGGAAAGCCGTTGTCTCCTTAACTTGTCTTTATTTGTTCTTACATCATCGTGAATGACTGATTCCCACAATTTTACCCCCAGCCTTCTCCATTTCCTCCTGACTCTTGAAAATGCAGACAAAATATCAACTGGACTAAATATTCTAATAAAACTCTCAGAATTCTGCCAAGCACAGCACGATCATTACTTTTCCATTTTCCCCTCTTTTATTTACCCCTGCGAAGGATTCGCGTCCCGTTAAGTTTCTTTGAGAAACAGCCAGTGCCGCGTAAAGGGCCCGAGTAGCAAACGCCCCGTGTCTGCCAGGCCTGTTCCCAGCTCCGTGTAACTTCCTGTAGCGGAGCTGCGGGATGGGACTACATGTCAGGACGTTCCTACAGATGCGGTCACTGGAGTGTCACATGTTCCCAAAGCCACGGGACCTGCCGTCTGGCGTTTCTGTCTTTACGAGGCCTTCAGGGTGGACGTTGCATGTGTGATTCTTGAAACTGACTTTCATTCACAGCCGTCTGCCCTCAGCAAAACTTACGTAATTGTCCATTTCTTTGTTATGCTTTCTACAAGGATGCAATTTTCTTCTAAAGGGTTAGGAAGCTTTCTCATCTACGAGTTTAAATGGTCAAGCCTTGTGTTCCAAAATAAAATAGTGCAGGCTCAGGTCCCTCTTCCAAGTGTCCCCCTTCCGGACGGTCCCTCGCACGTCCAGAGACGCAAACCTGAGTTCACGACATCACGTCACCACGTCACCAAGCAGTGCTCTGTAGGTGCAGGGCTGCCAGGCAGCTCTCAAAAGCAAAAGGCTGTATTTCAAACGTCCACTCTCGCACACAGCACATTCATCCTGACCTCCTGCCTGCCCTGGCCTCGCCCCAGCATTAGCGGAGGAAGACCACGAAGTGCTTTTGGAAACGCGCCTGCCGTGGGCACGGAACGGGGCTGCCATGCTCCCAGGACCAGAGGCTGAGCGTCTGCAGCAGGACAGCCTGTGCCCAGCTCAGCGGGAGTTGGCAGACTCGCGTCTATGAATCCAGCATTTGCTCTGGCGCTGGCATTTCTAACGGGCAAACACTGACATCCCTTCCCGTTTCAGGAAGGGCGTCGGAGGCTGTGGGGTGAGCGCCACGTGACTGCCTCCGCCCCGAGGAAAGGTAGACGCCGCAGCCGTTACGTGTCACGCAATGTCTGGCCCAAGTGTGCAGTTCGGGCCCTAATTACCTTTTGGAAAATACCTTAAGCTGTGTTTAGGGCGAGGGAGGGATCATTTCATGCTGCCTCAGCAAATCATAATTAATTTTCAAAAAATTCTGAATAGGGCTAAAATATTGCTTGAGAAGTCCAGAGGCTGCCTTTGGGGTTTCCATTGGAGTCGAAGACTATCCTGCACCTGCCACGGCGCGGACCCTGAGAAAAGAGCCACTCACGGCTGCAGATGTGAGGCGGCTTAGTGCCGCGGCCGGGCAGAGGCCTGGCTTGTGAGCGGGGGCTGCCGGGCCCAGAGAGCTGCCAGGGCACTCCGGGGAGAGGCTGTTTGACCAGAATCAGCGCCACACCGCACCCCTGTGCCAGATGGAGAAGGCTCTGGCTGGGGGACGGGGCGGGAGGGGAGGCCATCCTCAGGTTGGCAGGGACGCCTGGGACGTTCTTTGCATCCTGCCTTCTGCATCCCGCCGTGGTCCGGAGCTTAGCATGCACCGTGACGCTACAGAAAGGCAGTGTGGTCCCCACCCGCACTGATGGAGGATGGCAATGAGTGTCAGGGAAGGACTCAGAGCCCCATGCAGCTCACCTGTGCACAGAGCTTCCCACCTGCGCAACCTGTCTGGGCCACTGCGTAGACAACGAACGCCCACAGGTATCACCTGACTGCGCTGCAAACACCGACAAGCGACTCGTCTGTTAGCACAGGTGAGATGAAGCAAAGGCCCGGAGGAAAGGGAAAGAGCCTGTTTATTTGACTAAAATTGCACCTGAGGATGAGCACAGCCAAAAATTGCTCTTAAGAATGAAAGATGCGATCGTCTGATCAGCACAAGTTATAAGAAGTCATAAAATCCAAGCAGAAGAAATAACTCACTTTGACTTCCCTGCAAACACGAGTCCCACCTGTGCCAGCTCCCTGGGCCGTCCCCCACCCTCGCCGCTGCCTCCCCAGGGCAACCATCTGCCTCTGCCTTTGTCTTTCCCCCGTCTTCCCTCTGGCCACGTCTCGCTGGCCTTCGAGGGGTGCGGCCGGCACCCCAGGGAGAGAAGAGGGGAAGGCTTTGCTGGCCTCGCCCTTTCCTGGGCAGACGGAGCCGAGGACGGGTGCAAACCCAGCACTGTGCTCTGCAGGTTGGAGGCCCGACCGTCCCCTCCCACACTGGAGACCCCACTTGCGACTGATGCTACAGGCCCACAAATAAGCAAAGCCACGTGGCCAACGCCCAGCAACCTCACTCTGTACAGAGGAGCCAAATGCCATTACAGTAGGAAAAGAAAAAACGCTTAGTGTCATTAATCCACACGTTTTTGGGTAGTGGGAACACTCCAGTTCCCCGCCTCCACCTCCCAGGGGACCACACGAGGCCCAGGGCAGAGCTTGCAGGTCCACACCTGTGGAACCTGCTGTGTCCCGGCTGCCCAGCGACGGGCGTGTGCAGACGGACAGCAGCCCAATCCTGAAGGACGAGGACAGAGTCACGGGAAGCCTGAGAAGGGCGGCCCAGGAGGGGAGCAGCCAGCAGGACCCTGAGGGACCACAGCGCAACCGCAAGTGGCCCTGCAGCCGCACAGGGCCCAGGAGGCCGAGACAGAGCAGGTGGCCGCTGCAAAACACCAACCGGGGTGTGACCAGGGAGCCAAGGCAGAGTGACGGGGAGATCTGCAGGGAGATGGTGCGGTTTGATGCCTTATTTAGAGTTTCTACCGCACAAGCTTTAGGCTTCTCTCTAGAAGATGAGACCGTCCTACAAGGAAACTTACATAATAAAGTATGGATCTTCAGAAGCCAAAACGATGGCTCCAATCTCGACATGTAACCCCGTAGGCCGGGCCTTCGTCTCTCGTTCAAAGGGCAAAGTGCTGGCCTCCGGGGATCCAACGACCATTTGCGGTCAACTGGGGTGAGCTAGAAAACCTGCTAACACCCCTCATGTGACAGGGACACATTTGGCAGCAAATAACCGCCCCCCAATGGTGAATTATGTGTGAGAAGATTATCAGCTTTACATGGAAAATAAAGGACCTTTGTTGGACAAAACTTAGAAAAGTAACCTCAAATGCAAACTGTGCCTTTTAAGAAGAAAAGGAATCAGCCCGTGTGGGACTAGAAGAATCTGCCTGCCCAGTTGTTGCTATTATTTTGGAAATAGGTTTCTCCCGTTTCCCAGAAGAGAAATCTATTTCTTCCTGTTACCAAGAACAGCCTCTATCCCGGAGTTATTTTAAGACCTACTTGTTTCTTTCCTAATAAGGATAATCATCTCCAAATAATCAAACTGATCAGGTATTCACGAACAGCACACTCCCAAACATCTACGATCACGGAATCAGCCGAGCTTTGTGCGGTTTGCATAACGTGGCTCTGATGCCTGAGAAATCTGGGCTTCATCTGGGCTGTGGGTGAGGCGTTCACGTCTTTGGGTTGCCAGCCTAATCGTCCTCCCCTTCCCTGCATCAGCAGACAGGAGCCTGGCTCTGCGGCTCTGAGTGCACTGCTCGACACCGGAGAAGACAGCAGCGTCATTTCACATTTGCCCACATCAGGGACCGTCTGTTCCCGCCAGATAAACGACCAATTCAGTCTTTAGTCAAGAACCCTGGTCGAGGGCTCTCTGCCTTGATTTCACCACAAGAAGACCTTCCCACTGAGTGCAAACACAAGAGGTGACAGAAGTCACCTTTTGTCATCGTCTCTTTTACCAACGAAGAGTAAAGCTTGCTCATTAAATATCACATTCCTGTTACCTGTGCAAAGACAGCAAGAACAGAGCAGCTTGGCAGAAAAGTAATGCAGCTTTGTATAACCAAAAAAAAAAAAAAGTTAAGCATTTTGGACCCTTTAAGAAGCATGCTGGTGGCAAAGGACAGATTGTTTGACATTTAGATGGCATTATGAAGACCAGTCAAAACCAGCAAACATCTATCTATCTCCTGCGGGTTTTCCATGCAACGTAGTAAGCTCATCATGTCTTTGCAGGAAACATGTAGCCCACCAGTGTTGAACTCTGACCTCAGAAGCAAGAGCAGACACAGGTGATGGGACAGAGGGTTCCCTGCCGGCAGGAGGCTCACGGAGCTGGTGACTCAGCTACGAATCCAGCACCTCAAGGACACGGCAGACCCTCCCCTAGGGATCCGCACGGTGTCAGTGTCTGCACCGTTAGGGTCCCGCCCCCCGCTCCCCGCACACCCCCGGTGCAGAGAGAAGCCTGGCTCTTGAGCAAAAGCAAGTTGATCACGCACACAAAGAAACACTGCAGAGACAGGGCAATGTATGTAACCTTAACGTTTGTACCTCCATAATATGCTGAAATAAAATAAAATAAATTGCAATAAATTGCAAAAGCTTGATTTGAAAACTGAAAAATAAAAAAAAGAAAAAGAAAGAAACACTGCAATGAAAATAACACCTCAGAGAGATTCCTCAAACCTGCCCCAAAGGAAGACACAGGTGGTGTCCCGCTGGGAAGGGGACAAACACATCCCAGGACAAGCAGAGGGACTGAGGGGCCACTTGGCTTCGGTGCTGGTGGAGAAGTCGTGTTTTGCTTCCCCGGAACCTCTTCCGCCGTCTCTGCCTCCTCCTTGTCAGGTGTTTTCATTCCAGATGTTGTCGGACAGACACAGAAATGTAGGGATGAAGAATTTACATAATGGATAGTCTGGTCGTCCTATCTTTGCTTATAAGCAGAATTATATCTTTACCTTTCGAAATGTAAACCCCCTTTATCAACGATAGTACGAATGACGCAGGGACCGCAAGTTCTCTGCCAGGGAACTTGTCCAGACTCAGAGTGAGACCAAGGACAAAAACCACGCTCGGTGAAAACGTTACAGGGTGACGTTCGTGGTCTCTGAGACGTTGGCTAAACATTCACAACCTTGAGATATCTCATCCACAAAGTGGATCAACACGAATTACAACAGCGAGTGGCTCTGAATCGTCTGACCGATGGCGTCCAAGTCACCCCATGATGCCAGAGCTCTGCCTCTACCCACCCGATGGCCCAACGGGAACTGAGCTGGGACCTCGAGTGCTGTTTCCGCCAGGGCTCTGCACCCGGGTAGCCGTTTCTAATCCACATGAATTCCTACAAGGATGGCGGTCCCATAACAGTCTCTAGGTTCAACTGCTAAGGAATCATTTTGGTGTATTGTTTTTTGATGAAAGAGAACATCTCTGGACCATCTTTTTGTGAGTGCTTTTTGCGATCATTATAAATTTAAACTCACTGCTTCTGTTTAGTTTCAAACAGAGTTCTTTGCAGTTGAACTCACTGGATACATAGATTGAGGTCATGTTTTATTAAAATGTCAAAGAACGACATTTAAATTATTGCTTTCTTTTAGGTAGAATACATAAAGGATCCTTTTGGCTGTGTGTTTCAGAAACATGAGGCTCTGCTACGGTAACTGTCTGATTTTAGCGCAGCATTTTTCCTTCTCTTCCATATCTGATCTCACACTTGGTGGTTTCAGGACTTTGCCAGCCACAAGTGACAGCAACCTGGGGAGCTCCCTGAGGGCTTTACCTGTGGGACCCTCTTGGTCTGTGCTGAGCTCAAGGTCCCAACCAAGCCCTCTGCAAAGTGGAGCTGGATAAGCTTGTTTTCCCTCTAGATCTGCAGCAAGTCTCACGGTGGGGCAGCTGGCGCCCACCCCAGCCCGCCGGCCGTCCACTCACCCTGCAGCTGGCGGCCCTTGTACAGGTCCCTGGCTCTGGCCGGGTGCGCCCGGGCTGTGTTGTCGCATTTTGGCTGCTCGTACCTGAGGGCGAGGAAAGAGAAAACACCTGGTTGGAGACCTTGATACAGGTATTGTCTTTCATGTGTCTGCGCCCATCCCTGACCCCAGCACAGCAGGTGGCTCTGGTGTGACAACACCCGGGACTTGATTCGCTGGAGCATGGTCTAGTGGGCTGATTTCTCACGGTCACAGGGAGAACGTGCTGAGACTCCTGCCCTGTGGGCAGGTCCCACTCTGGGTGCCGGTCCCGCTCTGGGTCCCGGTCCCGTAGCCGACCTCACACCCGCCGTGGCTGCCGGCACCAGCACCTCCACCTGCCGTTCACGATTTTATGGAAAGTGCGGGCAGAGCAGAGGAGAGGAGGAGACGTGAGAGCGAGAAACGTGGGTGTGAAGGAGGCAGCGGGCTGGCCACTCGCCCCAGGAAGGACACGGCATCACGACAAGAACCTCAGAAGGTGAGGCTGACACGCTGCTATAGGACTCGCTCGTTCTCGGTACAATTCACGAAGCTGTGAAAAAGTTTATCTCAGTCAGTGCTCAAAGGAAAATCTACTTCTGGTCTCGGCATTGACAGAAAACTGCAGAGAAGCCCGGCTGTAGGGGGCTGACGTCCCAGCAGGCAGGTGGCCGTGGAGGTGAGAGCAGGCACCCGCGGGGCTGCGGGGCTGGCGTGGGAAGTGGCACCTCAGACCCAAGTCAGGAGCGGCCAGTTGTGCCCTGGTCCCTCCCCCTGGACAGGTGCCTGCCGTGCTCCGGACACTGCGGGTGCCGGAAGGACCCGCCCCGTCCAGGGAGGACACAGACGACGAAAACAGAGCGTGTGGCGGCCACGAGAAACGGCCGCCCAGAGCCCGGACTTCAACCAGGATGGTCGGCCCAGGGACCCAGCGTCTGCAAGCCAGGGTCCGTCACCACGCCCTTCTCTGAATGTCGAGCTTCTCAGGGGCTAGTCCCAGACGAGGACTGGGCAGGTCCACTCTCGGGCGTTGGGGTGTCCTCGGACAGCATCCCTGGACCCTCTCTGTGGAATCCCACTCCCGGGACGCGTCCCCCAGCCGTCCTCCCACCCCTCCACTGGCTCTGCAGCCCCCGCACTGCGATGTCCGGCAGCTCCCCTGGCCGCCTGCCCGCCGGCCTTTCTCTCCCAGGCGCGCCCTCCCTCCTTCCACGGGAGCAGCCATCCTGAGGCTCTCCCGGGGCCAGCCCCACCCCCGTGGCAGGTGATGTCCTGCGGGAAGCGCAGCGCCCGGCCAACGCCGTCACGTCCCGGGGCACAGGTGTCGTCCAGGGCCTAGAAAGAGACTTCGTGAAAAGTGCAAATGACACACGTATCCATCGCTTAGTTCCAATTTATCAGACAGGACATCTGGTGCTACGTTTTCCATTCTCGAGACACTTTGCTTAGGATAATGGTCTCTGGTTCCTTCCAAACTGCTGCAAAAGGCATTAATTCATCCTTCTTCCTGGCTGAGTAGTACTCCGTGGTATAAATACACTACATTTTGTTAATCCAGTCATGAATTGATGGACACTTGGATTCCACATCTTTGTAATTGTGAATTGTGCTACAGTAAACATTCGAGTGCAGGTGTCTTTTTGATAAAATGACTTCTTTTCCTTTGAGTAGATACCCAGTAGTGGGATTGCTGAACGAAATATTAAGCCTACTTTTAGTTCTTTGAGAAATTTCCACGCTGTTTTCTGTAGGGGTTGTTCTAATTCGCAGTTCCACCAACAGCGTATAAATGTTCCCTTTTCTTTGCATCCACACCAGCATCTAGTCTTTTTAGACTTTTTAATAAAAGCCATTCTAATAGGAGTGCGGTGATAGATATCTCATTATGATTTTAATTTGCATTTCCCTAATGATTAGCGACATTGAACATTTTTTTTATATGTTTATTGGCCATTTGTCTATCTTCTTTTGAAAAAACTTCTGTTCGTATCTTTTGCCCACTTTTTAGTGGGGGTGGTAAGATCACAGCATCTTTTACCCCCATTCTGAATCTTCTAACTTTGAAGCAACACGGAAGCTGGGTACAATGGATGGCCACTCCGGCTTCGTTCCAAGCTTG
Organism: Cheirogaleus medius; assembly: GCA_008086735.1. Classification (NCBI taxonomy): domain Eukaryota; kingdom Metazoa; phylum Chordata; class Mammalia; order Primates; family Cheirogaleidae; genus Cheirogaleus; species Cheirogaleus medius. The sequence goes on along the minus strand of VBSM01000361.1, from coordinate 107,226,610 downwards.
GAGATGTCCTAAGAATCCTATCACTGATGCTAACATAAACATATATATTTAGGTAACAGCCTTCTGCTCCCTTAAAAGGGTGGCGTGAAATGCCCGTGCCTTACAGAAATGGCAATCTCAAGAAACAGTGTCCATGCCTTTGACATCTCAAATTTAAAAAATAATTAAATTCAGCTTTGACATCCATCACCCTGCTTTTCAGTAGTGTTTATTTTAACTTATTGGGTAAGGAAAAAAAAAAGGCAAACAAACATCCCTTGTTGGTGTTGCCCATAAATAGCAGGCTGTCTGCCAGGGAGAAACGCATGTCCCCAGCGGCTGGCACAGTGCCTGGAACACTGGGGACATTTAAACATTGATTGAACAACAGTGAATTAATAGACATGAGCGGCTTTGCAGAGCTGCCGAGAGGCTGCATTGCTTCTTCTTCGCTAAACAGTCCCCGCGGGGACCCAGGAGTGTCCACATTCCCAGTCCTGACGTTCCGGCTCTGCCGTCTGTCTCTGGCTTTCCTCCGCTGTGTCCCTGGGCCCCGCCTGCCCCCGAGAGTGCCCCTCCTCCGTTCAGGTGCACCAGACCCCCCCACCCCGACTCCACACCCCTGCCCTCTGCTCAGACCCCCGGCTGGCTGTGACCAGCTCCAACATCTTGGCCTCGGAGGATCCCGGCCCTGAAGCAGCCCCTTGATGTGCCCACTGTAGACTCGATGTATTTTTGTCTCTCACCTGTTTAATTGTTTGCACGAGTAAGGAGACCCTGCGGGTGGCTGTCCCCTTCTGCTTTTCTAACAAAATCAAGACTTTGTTGGACACAGAACCTGCTCTGCGTGGCTGTGGATCCCGCCCCAGCCCTGGGTGCTGGAGAGAGGAGATGATGGGCCCTTCCGGTTCCTCATGGCCCAGGCCAGGCCATGTCCGGGCAACCGGTGACATTCCAGCCAGTTAGAGGGAAGAGGAGGCCACTGCAGGCGGGTGGGGAAGGTTTTTCTTGCTATCAAAAGAGAAACAGCCTTTTTCTTCCAAAATATGTTGTTGCAGCTACATATGATACTTCTAGAAGCTGCGGCATGGACAAGCCGCAAGGCACGCCACGAAGTCGGAGACGGCAGAGCAGGAAGGAAAAAACAGCTCATTGCAATCAAGTCTTTGAGCCGCTGAAATCGTCCGGAAGTTTCCGTCCCCACCCTGTACAGTGTGTGAGCTCCCAAGTCCCGAGACAAGGCACGTTTGAGGATTCTGTCATCCACGAGGGAAAGCCGTCCAGCTGTGGAAATTTTTCCTGATCTGACGCCCCCACGCAGAAAATAAACCCCAGGGGAGACTAGACCTCCTCTGTCCTGGTGTTTGAATGTCACTGACAATCAGTCTTTGTGCTCAACATGAATGAACAATGACAAGGATAAAAACACAGCAGGGGTCTAAGGAGGCTTCTCCCCGGGGTTTAGTTTAATGGTCTTTCCTGAAACTGCAAGAAGAGAGAGTTATTCCCTCCTCTAGGCAAAAGTAGGGAAAATGAGAACTTGACGCTTTTCTTTCTGCCGTGAAGCCGGATGAAGTTCGGGAAGGATGAGATGGGGATAGATGGATCGGAGGAGAGGGGTTGTCACGTTTCTAGTGGATCGTTCTGTAAACGTGTTTTCAGGTTCTTTAGGGATAACATGGTGAGTGCTGATCCCATCATCCGAGGCCAATTTGAGCAGTTCTGGGCCTGACAGCGCGAGGATTTTGGTTGGCCGGTGCAGGCGGGCGTCTGCCAGGACACTTCTCCCCTGCCTGGAGATGCAGCGGGGGCAGGGCTGGGCGGCAGTGGGTATGAGTGGAGCTGCGGAGCAAACGCCCCCTCAAACCCCCAGCAAACAAGCCAGCATTCTGAAATATGCAGAAACAACACTTCCAAGGAAGGTTTCTTAGAAAACAGTTTGCCCTATAGACATATGCACATGGACCAAAAAAAAAAAAAAAAAATTCTCAAACCAAAACCTTGAAAAGATTTATGTTCTCTCCAAGCCGCGCAGAGCACGCTTGTCTGAAACGAGCCCCTGTGTCAGCCCCGCGGAAGCCAAACCGCAGCCGCTGGCCCCGGTGCCCTGCTTGGAACCCGCTCCCTGTGGCCTCCTGTGCGGGGTGTGGCTCCGAAGCCCGCGGCCCTTGCAGGTCGCTGGGGCGGCTGGCTCTGGCCAGGGGTCAGCCCCGCCGCGGGGCCACCGCGGTTCCCAGGCAGGGCTCCTGAGGTCACCGGCTCTGCCGCACCAGCCAGGCTGGGCGGGTGGACTCAATCTCGGTGAAGAAAGTGTCGGTTCCCGAAATCTGCCCAGATGTTCCCGCCTCTAAAGGCCCGGTGGTTACTCTTGAAGAAATCAGGGAAATAATTTGGGAAGTGTCATATGCCCATGCCAAGGCACTAGGGGTGAGGTCAGAGGCTACATCTGATAATATGTGAGAGATAGTATTTTCATATATCTGTAAACTATTTTTATATGAATCTAGGAAAAGCCAAAGGCAAATTCATATAACAAAGAGCTGCAAAAACGTCTCCACTGGTTGCACTACGTCCACGGACAAGTCACTCATTCTTCAGCTGCTGTGGTGAAATTATTTGCTTTGCTCAAACTCACACAAAGCATCGGTGAACAAGCCGAGTTCGTGTCCAGACCCTCGGAGACCAGGACGGCCCGTCCCTCCCCGGCGGCGACAGGTTCCGGGCACGTGTGTCTGTGTGAAGCCATCCCAAGCAGGCGGCACGTTCAGCTCAACGTGAGCCCTTTGCCAAAGCCCGAGCCCAGCGAGCTGTGCGGACGCACCCCTGCTCCCTTCCCAGGCCCAGCCCGGCCGGACACCCAGCGTCTCAGAGCCCGTCCCGCCGGCGAGGAGGACAGCGCCGCCCGCAGAGGCCAGCCCGCCGCTCCCCCGCGTCTCTCGGCCAGTGTTTAGCGAACAGTGGAGAAATGGCGTCCTCTAGTTTCCGACAGCCAAAGCCACCAGTGTTCCCAGGTGGTCCCTGCACAGGAACCGAGGACGTGGCCGGCGCTAGGGTAGCCGCCACCGGGACGAGCAGCCCGACCAGCCCGACCCAGCCGGGAGGGGCCGGCACCAGGGTTGATGGGACTGTAGGGGGGACAGGGCAGGGGAACGAGGTCTGCATTCCTGATGCTCACGCCCCATCCTCCCCGCTGCCCCTAGGACGCACTTACCTAGTGGACGTGCTGGGGATGGGGCGCCCCGTGTCCACGCCCCATCCTCCCTGCCGCCCCGTGTCCACACCCCATCCTCCCTGCCGCCCCTGGGACGCACTTACCTGGTGGACGTGCCGGGGATGGGGCGTCCCGTGTCCACCAGGACGCACCAGCAGTACCCCGTGGACGGGTGGCACTGTACCGGCTTGTAGAGCCCGCCGTGGGCGCACTCCGGGATGACCACGTTGTCGTTCTTGGGCTGCTTGGCTTCCTCGAGGGCGGACTGGTGCTCCTGGTCGCAGGACGACGCTGGTGAGAAGGAGACAAAAGCCAGGTCAGCTGAGCCCAGGGGCGTCTCGAGCACGGAGCTCGTGGAAAGGTGAGATGGGGTGGGGGTGGGGCACTCAGGACTGGACGGGGAAGGGTGTGGCCACCCAGGGGCACAGAGAGGCAGGAGCACCCGGGCTCCACGTCCCGGTGGGTCCAAGGTGTTCCCACAATCGCTGACCCACCCCCGGTGTCCGTGGAGTTGATGGACGCTCTTTCTTGAGCGCACAGTGACTCTCGGTGGGCACGGCAGTGACCGTGGACAGGTGATGCTCGGGTGGACTGGGTGCCCCAGGCCAGAGCCAGACCCGAGGCTGGGAACTGTCTTCTCTGGTCTCCAGAGCCACATGCCAAGGGGGCAGGAGCCGAGCACCCCAGGGTGGGGCTCGTCTAGTCTCGGGGGAGCCCTGGTGCCCCCTCTGCTCACACGTCAGCCCCCACCGCCCACGCCCGCCTGTGATCGCGAGCAGCGACAACGCCATGCGCCCACCTGGCTGGATCTGAGCAGAACAGGTTCTCAACATATCCAAGCTGCTCAGCCCAAAACAGCAAAATTTCCACTGCAGTGTTTCTGAAACAAGCTTCGCCATTGGGAATCAGTGAAGAGTAATAGTATTCTATGAATATTATTGTTACGGGGCATTCTTACTCAGGTCTGTGAGCCAGGCATTGAGCTCCATGAATACTGAAACTCATTCACATAAAAATAAAACAATGACTTTTAAAAATGTCAGTACCATGCATTGCAATGTATAAAGGTTTGCCTCGTTTTGTGTTAATAAACTCGGTTTCTCCTTAATTTTTAAACATGTCTACGTAGATCCATCTTCTGCCCCAAATAGCTAAGCCAGGAAGACTTCGGCATGTGTGTGCGCTAGCAGACACACACAGACACGCACACACACGCCTGACCGGCCGCAGCGTCCAGGCGGAACGGCCGTGGGGACAGCCCCTCCGTGAGGCTAGGAGCGCACACGCGTGAGAGCAATGGCAGGGCCAGGTGCCCAGGATGTCTCTCCCGAATCGGAAGTGACTTTCGCTAAGTCATGCTCTAAGCCTGCTTTGAAACTGACCCACGACAGCCATGGGGTCTGAGGACGTAAAGGCGACACCAAGCAGGTGGGACTCATGAGGGAGCTGAGGGTGCCTCTGCTTCAAGACCACCCGGCCGGAGCCGGTCGCTGCCGGCGTGGCACGGGGTAGCAGCAGTGCCCGGCGCAGGGACCGTCCGGGGTTGACGAGGTCATCCGCGTCCTGGCGTAGCAACCGTGCTCTGCACCTGCCAGCCACCACCGTCACCGTTTTCCCGATGCTGAGAAGATTCCTGGCCTAGAACAGGCTCTCAGCAAATTTCTTTTGAGATAATAAACCACAGTAAAAATACCAATTGTTAGAAAGCCACCTGCATTTCAGCTTCTCAGTGATTCTATTTACAAAGCAAGGATAATGACGTATGTCATTTTATGATGAGTTCATCACTGACTGTATCACCAAAAGCTGCTGCTGTTAAGAGTTTTAAAAAGTACATAATTTTGTATATTCACTGGAAAAATACAAAAATAAATGTTGCTGTTTAGATTCTTCCCTATTACCTATTCCCAGATGACTAACAGTCGTCCTCCCACTCTGCCCCCCCCCTTCCCGGCGCGCTCAGCCCATTGCAATAGCGGCTGGTGACGGCTAACGCTGTCACTGCCTCTGTCCAGACTGACATGTGCAGGATAATCTCAGACAGACGCCGAGCGTCACTCAAATGCCACAGCCGGTGCTCAAAGTGGGTTTAACGAACAAGAGAGAAGAAGCAGTTGGTCATCAACCGACATTTCATATCACTCGTGCCTTGTAAGTTCCGCACTTTCTTTCGTACACTGTAGGTTTTGCTTAGTAAATGCACAGCGCGTAAATAAAACCCACCCCTGAGTTAATACGGTTATCTTAAAGAGGATTTTGCCCCAATTATAACTAGGAAACCAGTATGAAATTAACATGACAATGGTTCATATTTCTTTCTTAACTGTTCAATAATTTACTTTATATCAAGTGCACAGACTAAAAAGGCGTTGAGCTAAATGTTGTCTGGGGTTGTCACTTTGTAGAAATCCTCCAAGCTATTGGGGGGTCACTAAGGGAGCCCCCCCCCCGGGCAGCCCCAGCCCCTGCTGGCGGCGGCTGCAAAACTCACCGCTCACTGACATGGTCACCGGGTGCTTGCTCAGAAATGTTATTAGCGCACAGAGTTTATGGTGTGATTATCTGGCCACAAACCATCCTTCATGCTCTGTCCGGGGACACACTGTATCTATAGAAACAGTTGTGGAAAATTCTTACAGTATCACTCTTGAGGGTTCTATGTCCCAGTGGAAGGCTTATCATGAAATAATATCGCATAAACCAAAAACCTCTTTAAAAATTTTGCTGAGCATGTTATAAAATACCAAAGCTCTTACGGCAGAGGGTGAGGGTCCCGCAACAGGCCACAGAGACACTGGGAGGACGCCTGCTCGCCAATCACCCTGTGAGTTATGAGCTTTCACACCGATTTTTTAAAGAAAGCTCACCTTTGTAAAGTTGGTGGAATGTCCATTAAAATAAAATACTAGTCTATTTCCTGAACAAGTATTAGATGTTTGCGACTTATAATCGGTCTGACAGTGTCCAAAGAATACAGCCAAAAGGAATTTAGATTATAACAAACGGCTGCCAGACTGCATTTATGAACTTAAAAAATATCCAATGCTTCTCGTATTGACCACAGGCTACCTGTGTTTTCAGGAAGATGATGCCCTGAGCATTTTGTGGGGAGCAATGACAGATCGCATCCACGCCGAAGAGAAATATCTCTGGATCTGGCCACATTTCAAGAAATTCTATGCTGCGTGTGTGAGTTTTTCTGGCCAGCACATGTCCTCGAGAGCTTTGCATTAACATTTAGGGAGTTGTTCACCCTCCAACAAGCAGAGGATCCTGAGACGCTTCTGAACCACAGACGTAGCTGAAGCTGCTCCCACGGCGACTATCCCCAAGCCAGTGCCGTGGAGATGGAATTCCCAGACACCGGTGGCCTTGCTGGGCCCAGCGCCACTTCTGCTTGCCACCGGGTGTTCTGTGAGCCACTCAGCTACCTGGGCCCACCTCTCCCAGCCCTAGATTTGCCATCATGGGTCTGTCCTGCTGTCTGTCGTTGGGGAGGTCACCAAGCTGCTGGCCGGACGCTACCGTGTGAGTTGCTAAGGGACTCTGTGTCCCGTCTCTCCATGTCCATCTCCTCTTGGCACAATAGACTTCCCCAGACACACCTGTTTGCAAAGAACTGCACAAAACTGTCCCTCAGGAGCAGCCATCACCTTGTGTTGTTCAGGAACCGCTACCAGGGTGGACGGGGTGCCGCACGCCACCCCAGTAGGTCTTAACTGTAAAGTAAATGGACGCTAAGTGTAATGTCCACTGTATTTATATTGATTCATATCTACCTTACGCTGGGGGATTCTAATTTCTATCTACCTCCATCTTCTTTTTCATTCCATGTTGAGCATGAAGAGGCAATTAAGCAAATATAATTTTCAAAGCCAATAAGTTTTTATTTAAGTCTCAGGTCATCTTTCCAAAAATATGGCAGGTGCACAGTTGAAACAGGGAAGAAGAAACAGGGTGAGGATAGAGTGATGTCTCAGCTCAACCCCAGATCGGCCAGACAGACAGACTCCTGCGGTCTGAACATCTTTGCAGGTGGAGCCCTGGGAACGAGCTCTCTGTGCCCTGACAAAAGGGATCGGGGGGCTGCTCCGTCCACCCCGTGAGGATACTGTTTACGAACCCGAAGTGGATTCTCAGCAGACATCAGTCTGCCAGTTTCTTGATCTTGGACTTCCAGCCTCTAGAACTGTGGGAAGTAAATTTCTGTGGTTTATAAACCACCCCGTCTAAGGTGTTTTATTAAGACAATATCAAACCTGTCTCGCTGCTTCATAAGCTGGTCGGGATTTGCTGATGGAGTGATTTAGTTGTACATTTTACTACAGTGAACTATTTCATTAATCAAATGGCAAAACTCTCAGAAAACCAGGAATAGAGGAGAACCTTTATCCGACAAAGTGTATATATTTTTTTAAAAGCCTAACTAGCATCATGGTTAATGGCTAAAGCCTGAATGCTTTCACTTTGAAATTGGAAATATACCACTTATTTTTATAATTATTCTGAAGGTCCTACAAAGACACACACTTGGGAGAAAAAAACCAAAAAATCCATTATGTGGGAAATGCAGAGACACAGCGTAGTGTGTGCGTATAGTATGTGATCGCACACGTGAACTGCAGGGGATGAGCAGGTGACACACAGCCACCACGGATGAATCGCAAGACAGTTATACTGACCCGAAAAACAGAGAGATGCCTAGCGCATTATTCCATCTGTGTGTAACTCGAGGGTGGGCGGGAGAGACACCTGGTGATTGGGGTCAAACAGGAGCTGCTTCCACGAGCGAGGAGGCATCGACCAGCACGTGCACGGGGCGGCTCTCGGGGGAAGGACGGGCCCCCACCCTCTCTGGGGTGAGTCACCTGGGCAGGTGCACCGGCCACGCCCACCTCACTGCACACTGCCGCCCACTGCATCCCCTCCGTGTAAATATTCTCAGCAAACACAGTCAGTGCCTAAAGAAGAGTCTTACAAAGTCCTCTCAATAAGTATGAAACAGGAATTCTAAGAGATGAGAAAATATTTGTCATGTTTTCATTGGTAAATTTTTTTTTCTCTCCTTTTTGGTATGACTTACAAGGGGTGGTATCTCAGATTCAATGATACGCAAAAATACATGTGAAGGTATTTCTGAGCACTTTCCCTTCCCAGGAAATAATGCTTATTTTTTTTTCTTTTTTAATTTTTTTCCAAGAGAACTCAGTGTTCTACCGTATGAACACTCTATTACACAAAGAAGTTTTACCCCGAAACGTGGTATAAAGAAGACGACGTGGGAATCGGCAACCACGGCCAAGTTTGGCTGTATACAAGCAAGTTTAGCTTTGTTTACAGCAACACTCCGGGCCAAGAATTGCTGCCTGTGTTGGCGAGCGGAGGATTCGCTGTGATGCGTGGATCCGGCCGCCAGATGCGTCAGACCTGTGCACGTCCTTGTCCCCAAGGGCTGGGAGGCGCATCTGTGTGAAGCTACACGTAAGAGTGTCTCTCTCGGAGGCGGTTTTCACGTCCGGTTTGAATTTGCTCTGGATGCAGTCTCGCCGGCGACTGTGAGCCTTTGCCTCCGCCGCCCGAGCCGTGTCACCGTTGCCTGGCCTGACCCCGGTGTCCGCAGGCCTGCTGCGCTGCTCTGACGCGCGTGGACCCGTTTGTTTGCCTGCGGTGGCCGCTGCCAAGTCCCAGTTACCGTGGCGACCACAACCCGGTCCTGGGCACGGGACCCTCCTGCCTGCAGCCCATGCACTCGCTCCTCTTCCACAGTTCGTTCCCGCTCAGGGCACCGACGCCCCCACTTCCAGGAATAAACACATGGCGTTGGCCCACGCCCCTGCCCCCTCCCCCGCGGTTTTGCAGTTCTCCCAGAAGAGGCTGGGCGCTCCTCCCCAGGCCTGCAACTTTGGGCCCAGACATGTGAACTGACTGTGGCTGCCGCGGTATTTAGACCTGACCCGAGCCAGGGCTCAGCCTTCCTCGTGTGCCGGAATCTGCCTTCTTGTGCCTCTGTTGCTGCCCTGAGAAGAACATTCCAGATTTTCTCACTTGTACAAGCAAGGTGAGAGGCAGGAGGGGCGGAGCAGACCTCCACAGCCTGGAGCCGCTGAGGGGCCCGCCAGGGTCAGGGGACACGTGACAAGCAAAACTCCTTGTCGATTAGCGACACCCTGGGGTTATCTGATGTGAAGGCAACAGCTGTCTCACACGCGGTCGCTCCAGACAGCAAGACCAGGAAACCAGTGTCTTCTATCACCTTCGAGTCTGTGCATAGCACTTTCAGAATTGCCTCTAGGAACAGTCCTGGTTCAGCCGCCAGGTCCCTGCTTCCCCAGGCGTTTTACCCCGTGAGCATTGCAGCCCCTGGCCCCGGCCTCAGACGTGCGTCCACGCACGGACGTGTCCCGCAGACCAGCCTCCGGCAGACACTGTACGCTGGGTGGGGCCCAGGGAGCAGGTGAGGCAGGGAGGTCACGGCAGCGGAAGGAGCCACGGGACCACACACACTCACGCCCGGCCACGGATTTCCACGGATGCTACGATCACACTGACATGTCACAACCCTGGTAGCGTCCTTTCAGCCAAAGGGCCAGTTTAAGACGAGGACTTTCACCTCCACACGGGGACAATGGCCGCCTCAGCCAATCTGAGGCCACGAGACATACGACACAGAACGACAAGCAACACAACGTTAATGAACCAGGATGAAAACAGACAACCCAGCACATGGCAGTAACCGGCACGTCCCAACCTAAGGTGTCGGCCGCTGCTGTCCAGTGGGCCGCGGGGCCCCCACTTATGCGAGGTGCTGAGTACTACGCGCCGCAGCCTGGTCAGCGCGCAGAGTGCGACTCTCGCACCTTCGTTCTCCGGGTTTTACGGCGAGTGCAAATGTACTGGGGTTCGCAGACACGAACTCTTCCTGCTTGTCTCCTAGATACATTGTCTCAGCCAGTGGATACTACAAGTTTAACTGTTACACATAAGGGAGGTTTGTGGAGTATTGTGCGGTTTAAAAAGGATCCCACATCTGAAACTATTTCGGGAATGAAGCAGTAACAGCTGCTCAGCGGGAGCCCACTTTTCAGAAAGCAGGCGCGTCTCACACCGGAGCGGAGCTTGGAGACGGGTCATGGTCACGTCTGCTGGTCGGTAGCTTGCTACCCTCTCACGTGCAGACGCATGCGCGGGACGCTGCCAGGCAGGACTGTGGCTGGTGTTTCACAGGCAAGGCTTGTTGGATCGGAGCAGCTGAGCGACTTTCCGGGAGGGAACTGAACGCAGGGACGGGACGGGAGCTGGTCGTCATGGCTTGGAAGTCCACACTCGCCACGGCGCTACCTCGGCAGCTGCGCCTGGATGTCAGGGCTGTTTAGTTTTCTTCTTTCCACCTGAATTTCCCAAATTTTCTACCATTAGCATGAATTATTTTTGAAATAAGAAAAAGCAAACAACAATAAATGTCTGGAAAAACAGTAAATAACACGGCTCCTCATGTTCAAAACCGCTGCGAATCGCTGACTGACTTCTGCAGCGGGAGGGGTCGGTGGGGGCGGCTGGGGCCAGGCAGGTGCCAAGAACGGGGAGCTTGGGAGGGTGGGGGGTCCGGGGTCAGAACGTCCCCGTGGGAAACGGCTGGGCAAAGACCAGAGCGGAGGTGCAAGGTCAGGGTCCGGCAGCTGTCAGGGAGGGCTAGGCCATCCGGGTCCATCATCGTTCTGGCGTTTACTGAAATCCAGGCGCGAGTTCTCCGCACACGGCAAAGCGGGGTGGCACGGCCTCCCTCCCACGGCTACAGCGCACCGTCTTGGGAGTCACGGGGAGCAGTGTTTGACGGCACTTCCCTCCCTGTGCACAGCCTGGTGGAAAGTTCCGGTGACATCAGCAGAGCTGGTCCCCAAAGTGCTCGGAATGGCTGAAACTGGCCCTCGGCAGCCCTCTTTTCCCGTGTATGCGTTCTGTGCAGTTCTGCCCAACTCCAGCCTGCGTTCCGTTCATGTTCCACGGCCGCCTTTGTCGCCCTCGATTCTCGCCCCTTGGGCGGTCCCCCAACCCCCATGTGCGTGGTTGGCGGCTGCATGTGAGGCCCGGCACTGAGGGCGGTGGCAGGGCCCAGCGGGGCTGGCGATCTCGGCACAAGGATTCGCACCGCCACACCGAGCGCCTGTGAGGCTGAGCCCACGTGTCCACAGAGAAACCTGCTGTTTCTACGGGGGATGGATTTGCATTTCTTTCCCGAGTCCTTGCCGTGACCGCCTGCTCTCAAAGCGTGGTCCGAAGGTCCCTGGTGGCCCCTCAGGCCCTTTGAGGTGTTCCGTGAGGTCAGAACCACGGTTCTCAAACTGTTCAGGTGTCCATTGACCTGTCGACCTCATATTGTGTGGTCCAGGTGATCTGTGATGACACCGACCATCGGAGGCCTGGGGAACGTGTCCTCGTGCACTAAATCCTCAGTGCTAACACCGATGGTAGATACCGGCAGGTATAACCATGTTAACGACGGCATTTGGGGATCCTCCCTCAGTTCTAAGAGTATGAAGGGATTATTACATGGAAAACGGTGGGAATGGCTGAATTAGGCCATAAACTTGAGTTATTCAAGGGGAAGAGTTTTGTCTTCTTTATATATTTAAATGAGCACATAGTAGGTCTCATGATCGTGGCACATACACACAGCGGGCCGTGTGCCGGGTGCAAGGTGCAGACCCGCTCGGGCCTGGCTGCAGCCATGTGGGTTTGGTCCAGCACGGGCCCCGCTGGGCAGTGGGGACGACTGAGTCTGAATGGCTGGATGCTGACCAAGGCGTGGGCAGGCGGGGGTCCTCCGCTGTGAGCCCCGGGGCCCCAGATCAGTGTCTGACGGCCGGCGCTGACCACCGCCTGCCTGCGCTGACCACCGCCTGCCTGCGCGTGGTCGGCAGGGAGGATGCTCAGCCTTCCGTGCCGTCGTGAGGCGCTGACCTCGGTGAGATCCAGATGCTGGAGCAGGACCCTGAGGAAAGAGCTGGGTAATCGCCACGGAAACCGGGGCCCGCACCAGAGAGGCGCGGAGTCCCCGGGCAGATCACAGAGGAGCTTCCGGAATACACCAAGCGCTGTGCACCTGATCGAGAACAAGCCAGGGGCACAGGCGGCCCCAGGGGCCGGGCGGCGTCCTTGAGCTATGCGACGTTTTCCCGCTGCTCAGTCTGGTTTAGCCGTCGGATGTTTATGGCGGGATCGGATGGTCCTACCTGTGTTTGCTTTCCGTGGGGAAGACACAGCCCGCGCTCAGCTCTGCCTTCCAATTTCACCAAGACACCGAACCCCCGGGGGAGGGTCACCTGTCCACTGCACCCACGCGCTTCCTGTCCTACCTGTCTGCAGCCCCAGGTCCGCCACCACCCCTTGGACTAGCGTCATCCATAAAGTCACTTTTCCCAGCAATGTTTTAACGGCTCTGCTAATAGATGAAGACAGACACCCTCACAAGGCTTAGGAGGGGAAAAGTAAGCAGGAAAGTATCATGATTAAAACTATGTCACAAATGCATGTTCAGTGCTCACGTTTCACCCTGATACCTACCGCCATCGTAAGCCACAGATTAACTGTGTTAAAGGTTCAGCTGCAAGCCCAGCAGCTTGGTGGAGAGCCCCACCCTTGGGACGCTAACCCTGGGACGGGTGTGTCACCTGCGGCCCGCACTGTCCCCAGGCACTCCTCGCTTCCTGCCCGGCCTGAGGACCCTGTTTAGTTTGGGGCCCGTCCTGACCGGGAGGAGCTGAAAGAAACGCTTCGGCGGACGTGCGCAAACAGGACAGATTCTAAATATTTAACTTGTGCGGAGCAGCAGGGACCACAGGAAGTGGCACCCCTGGCCAAAGCCGCCTAATAAGGCAAGGTTTCTGCCTGGTTTACACGAGGGGCCTCACGCCGCCTTCTGTGCGGACGTTATGTCCGGGGTTTGTTTTGATTTGGGAGGAGCAGGGCCTTCCCCCCGCGGGGTCTGCAGATCTTCAAGGCGTCGGGGCGGGCAGGGCGGCAAGCCTGGAGGTTGCAGATCACGTCCGCCTGTGTCCTGCGGCACGGAAGCCGACCGCCGGCACTCGAGACACGATATTTCCCTCGAGATTTGAGCAGAATTTCTCTGACGCCTCAGGAGAAACCTGAGCTCAAAGACACCTGCGGATATTCCAGGCAGATGCCCTCAAAGGCACGGTCAGTGAAAGAAATAATGGAAGCTGGACTTCACTGAAACTGAGAACTTCTGCTCTGCAAAAGACACTGTGAAGAGAATGAGAAGGCAAACCACGAACAGGGATATTTGCAAAAATATTTGCAAAATACGCATCCGATCAAAAACTCATGTCCAAAACATATGTATAAAGAACACTAAAAACTCAACAATAAGAAACAAACCAATTAAAAATCTGACACAAGATCTGAACGGATACTTTACCAAAGAAGATACACAGGTGTCAACTAAGCACATGAAAGATACTCAGTATCGAATGCCATTAAAACAATAATGAGACACCACCGCACACCTATTAGAATTGCTAAAATCCAAAAAAGTGACAACACGCAGTGCTAGTGAGGCTGCAGATCGACAGGAACTCTCATTCCTTGTTGCTGGGAATGCAAAATAGCGCAGCCACCGGGGAGACAGTTTGCAGGGTCTTACAAAGCCACACACAGACTTACCACAGCATCCAGCAATCTTGCGCCTGGGCATTCAGCCAAATGTGCTGAACCTCACGTCCACAAAACCTTGTACATGAATGTGTATAGCTGCTTTATTCATAATTGCTCCAAATTAGAGGCAACCGAGGTGTCTTTCAAAAGGTGAATAGTTAACCACGGTGCATGAGACGGTGGGTGTTAATCAGCACTAAAAAGAAGCGAGCTGTCAAGCCATGGAAAGGCAGAGGAATCTGAGGTCACTAAGTGTGAGAGGCCAACCTGAAAAGGCTGCGCTGTGTGATCCCAAGGGTAGGGGGGGGGATGGGCAGGCAGGGCACAGAGGACCTTGGGGCAGCCGAGCTGTTCCGTGCGGCCGCGCCACCATGCGTCCGTCCAGGCTCACGGAAGGTCCAGCGCCCAGAGGGAACCGCGATGCAAACTGTGGACATTCGTTAACAACAACACGTCAGTGTCGGCTCATCAGTTGTGACGAACACGCCACGCTAAAGCGAGATGACAGTCACAGGGGAAGTGGGGGGGTTCAGGGGTGTGAGGGGACTCTGTGCTTTCTGCACAATTTTACTATCAACCTGAAACTACTTTAAAAATAAAGCATGTTAAATAAAAATAGAACACTGCTCGATAACCACAGAGAAGACAGCGAACATTCAATTCCGACATCAGACACTGACTCCCGCCACCAAGCCCTAGGCGGGGCCCTCACCGACCTCCACACAACTGCCCTCCATCCTACGAGAGACCTAAGTCCTCTGTGTCATTCCGGTTTCTCCCTGTCCTTCCACTCAATCAGAACTGTAGATCGTTATGTCATCTCCTCTAAAGACAACTAAGAATGTTACAAGACACCATAGGAGGCTCGTAGGTGTTCAGTGTTTTATTAAGCACCTAGTAGCTATTCAACATGGCTCTGCAAATTATAAAAAGGCACAAAAAGAAAATAAAAGGCAGTAAGTTTTAAATGCAGAAGTAAGACATTAAGCCAAGAGAAATATCTTAAGTAATTTATTAACTAACAGTTGCTTCAACCTAAATTTTCTTACACTTCCATGATTCACCTCGGACGCGGCTTGGCTGTAACACACTGCAAGTGTCAAAAATTGCAGCAATGGATTCAGATAGAATATTTTAGCATTCATGAGAAAATGTTGCAATTCAAATGCCTAAAAAATTTTTAAAAACATTATCGACCTAATAAAATCTCTCTTCCCCACCAAGCATTTTAAAGGAAATTTTCTCCTTTTTTCTTAGTTTTAAAAACTGACCCCTGCAATGAAGAAAGTGTCCTTCATCTCCTTGGCGCAGACTCGCACCAAACCAGAAAAAGAAACCGATTTCCAAGTTTCCAAACAAAAGAGAAAAAAAATGCCTTTTAGTTGAGGCTAATCTTGGAAAAATTATTTCCCAAGTTAAGTTCAAAACGTTGTGAGCCATAAAAACACGGGGTTAGAGAGAACGTTTCCTAGTCAAGGATTTAATTATAAATAAAGACGCCGGGCCCCTCTCCTTCTTCACGGCCACCGGCCAGCCTCCTTTGCAACATCTTCCCATACAGGCCTCCTCGTACCGCCGTGCGCCTCCCGGTAGGGCCGGACGCGCCGCACACGCTGCGTTCTGCAGAGCCCAGCTCTGCATGGGAAGTGTTAAGATATTAATAACAAAGGCTGCAAATTCCTTTGAGGCTTTGTAGCTTCGTTAAAAATTTCAGTTCTGAAAGCATATTAAATCCACAAACATGCAAACTAAAGATAAGTCATCTATTACGAGGATTTGTTATAAAATCTTAAATGCTGTATTTTATATACAACAGACATTATTAGGGATTGCGCTCAAAGTACACACTGTATGGGAAATTGCAGTCTGCGTGTAGACACGCAGGAGCATGCATGGGTGGCGGGGAGCTCCCTGCCTGCCCGCAGAGGTGACGGACACGTTGCTCAGGCTCCTAAAGCACACGGACTTCCTTCTTAGTTAACTCGAACCGTCCCTGGCTAGTTTTCATAAAAATAGCAGAAAAGAATCATAGACTAAAAGTAGCTAACTATTTTATATAAAGTATCAGTGGCCGT
Source organism: Cheirogaleus medius (assembly GCA_008086735.1). Taxonomy (NCBI): domain Eukaryota; kingdom Metazoa; phylum Chordata; class Mammalia; order Primates; family Cheirogaleidae; genus Cheirogaleus; species Cheirogaleus medius. The sequence continues at coordinate 107,210,674 of VBSM01000361.1, read as the reverse complement.
GAAAAACAATAGCAACATTTGGGGGAAATTCTCACTTTCATTTTCAGCCAACATTTGATACCCTGGAATAAACCTCACCTGGTTCAAAATGGAAATGTGTGTCAAAGATTGGTGAGGAACCACCCACGTAGCCTTCACTTGCATGGCTTTCCTCACTAGACCACAGAGGGTTTTCACCATAAAGAGACGTCGTGGTGGGAAGACACCTGGGAGGGTGGGGCTGGCGGCTGAGCAGGGGTGGAGGGGTGGGGGGCGTGGGGGAGGGGTCGGGGTCAGACCGGTGGTCAGTTTCAGCTCCACGCAGAGACGTTCTACTGACAGGCTTCACTCTCAGTGCCAAAAACCCAACTTCGAGACGCACTGATAGAAATAATTTTTTTCTGCTTGTTATACACTCAAATTCATATTGAAACCTTAACCACCAGCAGGACTGTATTTGGAGCAGGGGCCTTGGAGAAGCCAGTTGGGGATAGATGCGGTCATGGCGACAGTGGGGCCCGGATGCAGGATGACAGAGGAAGGGAGGAGACATCAGGGGACACAGGGAAGGACCACGCGAGCACGTGGGGAGCTCTGAGTCACAGAGAGACTCACAGGAGGCGGCTCTGCAGCAGCCCACTGGGGACTCCGGCCTCCGGCGCTGGGATAAGGCAGATCCCCGCTGCCTGTGCGGCCCTGGCTTCGGTAGTGATGATATAACAGCAGCCCAGGCTGACTCACATACGTAGTAAAATCTGATCTTTGGAGAAAGCCCATGGGAGTTTTCCCCGATTGAAGATGAGCTAAACGAAGGTTGTGGGCAGCTAATTATATTTATTTACAGGCAAGGCTGTCAGATAAAATACAGATTCCAGGCTAAATTTGAATTTCAGATAGACAAGGAATAATTTTTGGTATAAGTTTATCCTGTGCAAAATTTATATTTTTAAGTGACATTTCGTCTTATTCTTCCCCCATCCAGAGTTGCTACTGATGTCACGTTTAACCAGCATCATCGGCTCCAGTAAATAAATAAAAAGTAAGTTTCAAAGCAGAAGGAAGAAATTGTTCCAGGGGAATTAACTTCAAATTTTGCCTGCAAGGTTCAGGTTAATCTTATGCAAGCAGAATGTATAAAGGGTGTGTAAACAAACAAACAAATAACCTGAGGTCTTCATAAATTTGGAGAGGAGAGACTTTATTTTTTGTAAAGGGTTACAACCTGCAGGCTGTGAAGTAGGGGGGCCTTCAGCCGGAACTGGAGACAGACACTTGCGGGGAGGGAGGGTAAGATAGGAATTTAGGCTGAGAGTTACAGGAGGAGCTATGAATAATCATGAAAGGGGGTTGTGTGCATGTGTGACGAGCAAACATGTATGCTACATAGGTCCCGTGTTCACTTTGGGGTGGAGACTTAAAATTTAAATGTGCTACAAGTAGGTCGTCTCTATCAAGAGGTGACACGGGAACATGAAGGCACTCGGTCACAGCCTCTGTGAACCGGCCAGAACCAGTCCTTGGTCGGTGGTTTCTTACCAGGAGAAAGTTCCTGAAATCAGTGTCTTGTCCAGTCAAAGCTGTAGCTACGGCTTGTGGAGTGAGGGTCAGTGAGTCAGTGTCCAACAGGTGCGACAGGGACCGTGCATTTTAACGAGGACTACAGGTGAGGCCCTGCAGGTGAGCTGCAGTGCGGACGGCTCATGAGACACACCGATGAAAGGCAGGACTCTAAGGCGTGAGCCCTGAGTTGGGGAGTGTTCTGGTTGGTTTGGGCTGCTGTGACCCAGGAACTGGGTTCCTTATAAACAAAAGAAATTACTTCTCACAGCTCTGGAGGCTGAAGCCCAAGATCAAGGTGCTGACAGGTTTGGTTTCTGATGCAGACTCACTTCCTGGTTCGCAGACCACGAAATCTCGCTTGTCCTCACACGGCAGAAGGGGCGCGGGTCCCTTGAGGCTCTTCTCAGAAGGACACTGATCCCATTCACAAGGGGTCACGCCCCCCTGACCTAGTCGCCTCCTAAAGACCCCACCTCCTAACCCCGTCACCTCGAGGATTAGGATTCCAACATATGAATTTGGGGGCGACACAAACATTCAGACTAGAGCAGGGAGAGAGGACACAGCACAGTAATTTCAGCCAAAGTAATATTAATATATGCACACACATATATAACGGATACACACACTCATACACATATACACATACATCTATATATGCGTATAAATGTATGTGTGTGTTTAATCACAAGAAGGTTATAAAAAGTGAGCAAGTGATCAGTGTAGCTTCAACACGGGACACAATCCGTGCAGAGGGACTGTGACAATATTTGCTTTTTTCTGCAGACGTTATCACGGGCTCAGCCGTGCCTGACGCAGCAGAGAGACCCCTGCTCCTCCAAAGCCGCTCTCTCCTCCCACGGTGGTGGGACTGCCGCAGGCGCACAGTGGGACTAACTTCCCCAGCCTCCTTTCTGGTCAGTGTGCCCCGGCGCCTGTTCTCTCTCCTGGGGGATGTGAGGACACGGCTGGGCCAATTCTAGCTGGGGTCTCCCTTCCTGGGACTGGTGTCCGTGAGCGTAAGGCGGGTGCATGGGGGGAAGGAGCCATGGAGAGCAGGCGCCTGGATCCCCGCGTTACCTCGTGGAGAGCAGCTCCCTGACCCGTGCTTCCAGGGCAGGACTGTCGCCTGGCAACACAGCGCACTTGGGAGCTCCTGAGACCCGAGCGAGGGCGTTTCCTTCAGCAGGGGCAGGGCACCCTACCCGGTGATCCCGATGTGTAATTTAGGAATGTGCGTCCTCATGATGAACAGGCAACGTGAACAGGAGCGTTAAGCAAGTCACCTGGATCTTCACTCACTGTTTAGGTGAATTTTTGCATTTTTCATATGTAAATAGGGCAAATAATATCTCCTCATACCTCACGTGAGGACCTTATGAAAGCTCCTGGGGCAGGTAGACAGGGACAAACGGATGCATCCTCCACTCCTTCAGTATCTGAGGAGTCTATAAATAACTCGGATCATCTCCAAGTCTGTTTGTGATCACGCAGAACCCTAACATTACTTAAATAGTCTGTGTTTTGATGCAGATATTTATTAAACATATAACCGAATAAGATCTTCTGAAATGCTTTTCAAATAACTCCTTGGTTTACCCTTTCATCCGAAACACGCTAGCCCGGCGTATTCTAGCATGTCACTAATGTGATTTCCAGGCAAAAGCAGAGAGAGACACGTCCTGCGAAGTTTCTACTCATATGTGTGAAAAGCAGAAGGAAGCATTTCACTCGGTCCCTGCTTCCCTCCAAATCAGCACGCCAGACACCGCCTGAGAATTCACTGCAGCAAATAAGTCTCAGTGCCGCTTCTCCTGCCAACGCAGTCTCCAGCACCCGGTCTCTCCATGCACACACACGCACACACACACGCACACGCACACACACACATGCACACATCCACACACGCGCGGGCACACGCATGCACACTCACACGCACCCAGAAGATTCTCAAGAAATATCCCGCATTCTTATCACTTGCGAAGTCGGGCACTGATCTCAGGAGTGCGCAGCCGGAGGCTAACCCATCCCACACGCGGACTGGGCACTGAGGGCCCGACCAGACTGGGCTCCGGAGCCTTTGCTGCGAGGTCGGTCCCCTCTGTGCCGTGTCAGACCCTGAGATGCCTGGACTCAGAGAGGGGAAGTGCGTTCCTCGGTGCCACACAGCGGGAGCCCAGAACCTGCCAGGGCCTCCATCTGTGCCGGCCACGCCACGGGAGCCTCAAGCCACAGAATCGCAACTCCCGTGGGAAGAGAGGCTCCAGGCAGAGAGAGAGCACGCAGAAGGTGCACACACTCCTAACATCTCTCCGGTTCATTGTACTCCCTTGCGCAGAGAAGACGGTTTCTGGAGCACGCGGTGTCCTGACACACCTTCATGGTACGCGGGCACCTGCCACCCTGTCTTCTCTTCCCATGGCCCGTCCGTCCCGCCTGAGTCAGACAGCAAGGAGGACACTCTGCTTGCAGGGTCAAGAGTGGAGACGCCACCCCTCTCCCGTCAAAGCACCTCGCAGCTTCTGCCCTGTGCCATTTGCCGTGAGGTCACATCTGGAACTCCTCCCCTCCCCAGAGTATGTGCCTGGCTGGAGGAGAAAAGCCCATGCCTGGGGCCGGCACAGAAGCATCTTCCAGCCATGGGCCACGGAGACACCCTCCTCTGGGCCGGGGAGGCTGCTGGCTGGGGAGCTGAACATGCCCGTCCTATCTGCGCCCGGGAGGAGGTTTGAAGCCACAGATCTGGGCTCAACCCAGGCCCGGGCATGTGGTGATTTTGAAAAATGTGCTTACCTAAGACAACTGGGTCCAGGCTCACAGGGCTATTTCAGGAACTGGATTATATATTATGCATTAAAACATGTGGTACTTTTCCTGGTGCATAATAAACATCATGTATATATAACTGTAGCTGTGGTTCTACAAAGGAAACTTTAATGTCAGACCTCATTAATTCAATGGCGAATTGAATCTCATTTATTTTTGGAAAATAAAGTCAGTCAAATATCTTTCTTTGCATGGTGAGAGCTCAGGGCCTGTACGTATACATGTGATGTATGTTTTCAGCCAGCTCAGACCTAATCGTCTTGCTTTCATTACGATCTTCTGCACTTCTGTGGCAACGCTGTGTCCTGATTATTTAACCACAGTTTGATTGAATATTGAAATCTGAGAATTAAATACGATTGAAATCAAAACTCCCTTTTAAAATTGGGAAAATTGGATAAACTCAGTGATGCATTATTTTACTTAGGTTAATTAATGTTTTTAAATAATACGCTTTTAAAGTTCATGCTTAAGAGGAGGTATTTGATTTCTTTTAATACAGTACTTTAATCTCCTGAAATGATCATACCTCTATAACTTAATAATCTAATTGGTATCCAGATGTTTTTGGAATGTCATACTGAAAAACAGAATGAAAAGAAAGAAGCTTAATGAAAAGTCAAATATATTTTGTATTATTTTCCCCGAGGGAATGCAATTTAGCATGATTTAAAGCAGAATCCAGAGATAATTATCTTTTGGCACTAATTTTAATATGTGCAATAAAACAAAAATTATCAGCCCTGAATAAAGCAGACAAGCATTCCCACTGGGGGTTCTATAAAACCGGGGGACGCCCTGGACATCGAGATGTCTTATTGGACGTAAAACAGAGATGTTTTTAACGATCTAGAGAGGGGGAGACATCTCTCTCTCCCGAGTAGGAGGGTTCTCGCAGATGACAGAACGGGGGCTCTCTGTTTTCTCCAGCTCACATGCAGAATGTAAAAGGCCAATAAGCGAAAAGCCCGGCACAGCCCCGGACCGTGGGGGACGGGATGGAGGGCGAGGGGCGCGGCTCGCGGGCTGCAGTGGGAGTCGGGGGCGCACGCTCCCGGGTGGAGTGGGCAGAGGCTCATTCCACTGGCCCCAAAGGGCCCCGGGTTTTGGAAGCGCCTTGGGTGAAGAGAAACAGAAAAGCTCCCCGCCGACTTCAGGTTTCAAATAAATAATGAAGTGATACCTCAAGCACCCCGATTCTGCTCCCTGTATGAAGCTGCACCCCGTGAACCCTGAGGAAGAGCTCGCGCCACGGGGCCACCCACTGGCCACCCAGGGCCACACACTGGCCACCCAGGGCCACACAATGGCCACCCAGGGGCCACACACTGGCCACCCGGGGCCACACACTGGCCACCAGGGGCCACACACTGGCCACCCAGAGCCAGAGGCCTCTGCAGCACCAGGCAGGCGGCCGGCTGGGCCTGGGGAGCTCTCTGGGCAGCACTGGCCACCAGGGCCGCCCCCCTGGCTCCCGGGGAAGCTGAAAGCGCCCTGACCCTGACCCGGGAGGGAGGGTGGTACGGGCGGGGGAGGAGCCGCAGCCATGGAAACCACCCCGGGTTTTCAAAGCCAGTGAGGACGAGGCTGCCCGGACACAGCACGGCTGTTCACGCCCCCAGCACGCGCCGCACTGAGACATCCCGGGTGACAGACGCTGGCATCGTGGCGGCGGCGGCAGTTAGAAAGGCCCACACGTGTCCTCCTCGCAGACAGAAGTCACTGCTCCCCAGCCTGAGACACCGCACCCCACCCCACGCTCCGTTCTGACCCCCGCAGGGAGCCCGGCCCAGTCCCTGGACTCTCTGGGGCACTTCAGGGTCCACATGGGGGAGGCAAAGGGCATGGCTTAAAACGGGGCCCCAAGGCACGGGTTCCAGAGTGTGCCCACCCCACCCCGTGCTCAACTGCACTTTGGCTGTGGGGATCCCTCAGCCCTGCCTGGGCGGCCACCCACCCACAGTGCAGGAGCAACCAGCTGCACTCAGAGTCGCCGGCTGCAGTGTCAACCCACCACACAGCCCCTCACCACCGCCGCACCTGGCAGCTGGCCACATGCCGGCCACACCGGCAGGAGCTCAGCCAGCACGCTGTCTCAAGGCACTGGAGCCACCTAGACAGGGGCAGCTCGGCTCCCCTCGGAGACTAAGCCGGGGAGGAGCCTCACTTCACAGGCCTCTCCCCTCCAGGTGCGTCCAGGTGTGTCCAGGTGCGTCCAGGTGCTGTCAGCCGCTCTGACAGAGCCCTCAGAGCCACTGAGCGAGGACACGACTTCCTCCCCACCCCACGCTGGTGCCTGCGAGGGGCCTGGGGGGTGTGGGGCGGCTGGTGGGGGTCTCTGCACACCTGAATCTCCTCTGACCCGGGTCAGAAGGCATTCTGCCCTGAGCCACAGATCCCAGTGTGTTCAAATCCTGCGGGAGGCATGATTTAGGCTCCGTGCTGCCGTGGCATGAGCCGGACCTCTTGCCATGATCTCCACAAATCTGCCCCCAAATCCCACTGGAGCACAGAGCACTGGTGCCATGTGGAGCTGAGCTTCCTCCGGGACTCAGGAATTATCACGTGAGTCCCCGGCCCAATAGGTCAGATCCCCACATTTGTTTTAAAATGTCCTGACCATGTGCCTTTTCTCTAAAGAAAAATGTGTTTTATTACAGACAGGAAACAGAACCCTAGGCACTTTGGTATTTGTGATTCATGAATAGCACTTGTAATTCTACGATGATATTAATAGATTGCCTGACTGATAAAAAATTGCAGTCCCCTCTTAAATATTCTAGATTTGTTATGAAGGAAGTCGAGCAGAAATCTACAAAGCACCCAGTGCATTACAGGAAGAGAGTACCAAGCAGATTTATATTTGTTTAATAAATAGATATGTGGATACATTTTATATAATTAAAAGCATCTTGCAAAACATCTTATCTCATAAAATCTTATACTCAATTTGTTATATTCTACCAATAGAATAATAAAACTGAATATAATAAGATGATTCAAGATAGTAAAAAAAATACTCAATTTTATATTGAGAGGAAAAATGAGTGATGCATTAAGTAATAGCAACTTAAGATTTTACTCATTTATTTAATGTATATTGATTCACATAGTGAAAGTAGTAATGTTCTTACTAAAGGAACCAACAGGAGAATATTTTATTTATATTTATAGTGTATTTCAATCAAAATAATTCCAATAGTCAAACTCGAGTGGTACTTAAATCACCTCTCTTTTCTAGTTATTTATCCATTTGGTTACTTTTCTTTGTTTCATTTAGCTTGTTTTAGGGGGAAAAGAAAAGCAGATACCATTGGAGTACTCATGAAACATATGAAGGTAGAACTCTTTATTGCAAATTTAGTAAATAAATATTTATTGGGTAGCTACCATGTGCAATTTTTCATAGACTAGAAGCAATTTATTTTCCTTTGCAAGGTGGTCCCCTTTAAAAAAAAAAAAAAAAAAAACAACTACTACCACCATGTGCTCCAAAGCACACGATCACACGATCACAGTACACACTCATTCTACAATTCGATGCATGGCAGTCATACTGTATTTGGCAACAAAAGTAATATTATGTTATTTTCAAAAAACTTATAGGAAAAATACTACTTTTTGCTCATATAAAGAGACATCAGCGAAAACAAAAAAGCAATGCATTTCTAGTTTGGCCTTTTCTATAAAACATGAAAGGGTATTTATCGGCAAGCTAAGTAAATTTTTGAAAATACAGAATAATACACACAGATTACTTATGTTGTGTTAAATAAATGTGTCTATATCTACCAAAGCTGATCATAAGTTAAAGCATTATTTAAACATAAAAATTAAAACAAACAAGATTATTCTGATGTTGAAATTTCACTTACAACAGGGATCATTTTGTAAACCCTATGATCATTTCCCATCTCATTGGTAAAACTTAGTAAGTCAAATACTATTTTTAATGTCTTAAAATACCAACTAGGTCTTTCTTCAGACCCTCGAAAAGGATGTGTAGCCGGACAACCAGCACTAAACAAACGCGTAATCCAGCAATTTCATGCCCCGTGTCTATAAATCAACTCAGTGTCATCTTTTTGCGTTCCACTCATTTGGGCTGATTTAAATCAAATTATAGTGTAGAGTAACTTATGTAAACTGGAATTTCCTGGAACATTATTTTCAATCCCACTAAATACTAAAAGCCTGCTCAGTTTTTACTGGTTAATTATAATTGGCAGGTCTTGTAAATGCTTGGAAATCTGGCAGCGGTGAGCAAAAGGTGGAACTCAGAGACGTCCTTCCTATGTGAGCTCATGTGAAACTCAAAACGCCAAGCCCGAAATGATGTCCCACTAAAAATTAAACTTGCTTTTTTAAAAAATGTATATTTCCAGTACTACTGTTTATAAAAATTCCATGTTTAATTTTATATTTGTTTTTCAAATAAACTTTGGGTATCGCCATGTTGCTTTCAGAATCTACCAGTAAATCTGAAACATACAGTGTTCTAAGTTAAATTTCCCAAGACTGATACAACACGGAAGCAAATGAAATAAGAGAACTTCTGAAAATAGGGTGACAAAATTGAAGAAAATTCAGTCTCTGAAGTTCATACGTATAGAAGTGAGTATCCTTATACAATAGGGAATACTTGCTCGTAACAATCATTTCTGAAAAAAATAAATTCTATGAACATGTTTTTAATTTTTCTGCCATTCGCATGCATGTATGCGATGGCCAAACCCCCGGACTTCGCCCTTTCTCGCCTCAGCCCGGAAGGACGAAGGGAAATAGTAACAAGGTGCAGCCAAGCGGTCTTGACCCAGGGGTGGGAGGTGGCGATAGGGACATCGTGGTGGAAATCCTGCAGGAAGCTCGCACTGGACCTGCCACACCTAACCCCTGATGTCACCACCACGGGTCACTCATATCACCTTTTGCAGCTGTGACGGTATTGCGGTGGCAGGTGACACATCAGGACTCGAGTGTCTCCCTTCGACAGCCCTTGAACGGCCATGCACGTCAGGGGCACAGGTGGAGGAAAGAGAATCAAACTACTCTTAGGACCCTGAACCGTTGTATCTTTCCGCGAGTGGATATTAAAAATACACTTTCGAGGAAAACACCTAACTGCAGATAACAAAGCTTTAATGCAAGCAGAGTCTTCCTCCGTGTGTTTGCAAGTTTTTCACTGAAAACTGATCGCAGAAAATCCGTGCGTGCTGTTACTAATTCTGTGCTTCCTTGGCAGCTGAAAGCTTTAAAGCTGGATGACTGCTTCCTTTCAGGGAGAATGTATGAAATCTCGATTTGATAAGGCAAGAGGAAGCACATGAGCAATAACCTGAGTGCTTAAATGAAAACCGCAGGGAGTCAGTTTTCATGAAAACAGTCAAAATCCCTCGCCAACGGTGAAGCAACCCACTATTTGTCGACAAAGCATCCAAACAGTCGGTTTTAAGAGGTAAAAGTTCTGCCAAGCACTGGTATGTAGCAAACCCAATCCACACAATTTGGAGGACTTTAAACTAAAATAACCAAGTGTTTTGACATCTCTGAAATTAGTCAAAAGCAAATACTTACTAACAAATATTCACATTTTGATACTTAAAATTATAGTTTGCTTGGCACATACAGAGAAATCTCTTGAAGAATTTTAAAAATTTAATAAAAATGCCCAAATCTGAAATATATTGGTCAAGCTGGGAGAATCATTTTCCTGACTCAGTAGCCAAGGAAAAAGACATCCAGTCAACCCTAAACAGTGGAGGTTTACACTGCACGGGTCACTTATAGACAGGTTTCCTTCCACCTCTGCCCACCCCCCGAGACAGCAAGACCACCCCCCTCCTCCTCAGTCTACCCAGTGTGAGGATGATGATGTTGAAGACCTTTACGATGATCCACTTCTGTTTAATAAACAGTAAATGTATTTTCTCTTCCTTGTGATTTTCTAGTGGCATTTTCTTTTCTCTAGCTTACTTTATCGTAAGAATGCAACATATAATACATATAACATACAAAATGTGTGTTAATGACCATTTATGCTGACCATTTAGGCTTCAGGTCAGCAGCAGGCTGTCAGTGGTTAAGTTTTGGGGAGTCAAAGTTACATGTGGGCTTTTCACTGTGCATTAAGGGACGGGGTCCCTCTTCCCCTTGTTGTTCAAGGATCAACTGCACTATACGTTTAATTCCAAGAAAATAAAACCATTTTCTGGACCTATCAAATCACCTCTTACAAAGGGACGTTGGCCCCATCTTACCTGAATTCTTATTGGTCTTGTTCTGTCGACTTTTAACTTGCTCCGTCCAAAGGGTAGGATAACGTGACGCAATATCTAGTGAACCAGAATAAAATGACAATTATTTTTATTTCATTATGAAAGCACAAAGCTTCTCAATTAAAGATTTCAGCAAGTAGTCTAAAAGCCAAAAATTTCAACAAAATAAATAAATATATACTGTACATTTTTAAAGAAATTGTTAAAATGATTATATGGATAAGACAAAGAAAATAATAATGCATGTTTTGAAACATTATTTTAACATATTTTTTCTATATCCAAAAGTATAATAATTACAAGCTATCTGGATCCAGACAGGTTTTACTTTAAAAGACTTGGGTTTTAGAAAAGTGTCCAAATGTATAAAAATATGTCCTTGTGTGGCAAAAATGGTTATTCGCACAGAACATACAGGGTTTTCGCTCAGGTCAAAAATTTGATACAAGATGCAATATGTAAAATGTAACATTTACCTAAAATGTTTCAGGTGTACATCTGTTATAGTAAATGTATAGTAACAACAAAATCGGTTGTTTCCGTTGAGGGTCACTATTATGTGCCTGAGAACGCAGACCCCAAGCGGAACACATTTGCCATTCACCGTCCACGTGACCTTGGACAGATGACCTCTACTTGCTCATCTGTGAATTGGCACCTGATGGCTCAGGTAGGTGACAGAGCAGGAGCACACCTTGTGAGGCACTTCATACATTAGCTATTATTATTATTAATTGCAAAGCACCGTGCAGTTCTATATTTCATTCTGTGAGTTATTCATAATACATATTTTTTTATTCTTTGCTTTCAGATCCTGTTCCCCTTTGCTCTGAGGATTTGTTGTACCTTAGCAAATACCTAAGGCAATTTACAAGAGGTAAAAACAGGAAATCTATCTTTGTCACGACTACTTGTAAAGATGTGAAACAGTAACAGAAAATGGCATGTGTTATTGCACCCTTTGAACTATGCATTTTACATTACTCAAGTTGTCAAATGTCAACTAAGAAGTTTTTATTAAAAAAAAAACAACTCAGCATCCTGCTATATAAACGCACCATAGCGACATTTAAAAGCCCTGAGACCCAAAGTCATCAGGAAAAATAGTGGGTGTCCTCCTTAAGTTGGAAATGGCCAAACACAATCTGTTTTTGCTTGTCAGTTTGCCGTATTATCTATACCAAAGGTGCACCACAGGGTGTTTGCATGTGCATGTACGTGGTGAGTTAATTCATACAGTAAAGCAAATTAGCGTGTCCGCCATCTCACGTAGCTGCTTTGCGTGTGTGGTTTGGAGACTCGCAGTGGATGAGATGTTATCACGAACCATGTGCCCCGTGCTGGCACCTGCTCTGACCCGTGGTTCATTCACCCTGCACAGCTGCCTTCGTTCCCTCTGCCTCAGTCTCCCCAGTCCCCGAGCCCCCACTCTCTGTTTCTATGTGTCTGAGTTTTGCCTTTCAGTTTCCCAGATTCCGTGTACAGGTGAGACCGTGCACGTTCTGGCTTATAAGGTCCATTCCGGATGCAGCTCTGACCCGGACCGCTCTCCCCGCCCCGCTGCCTGGCCGCCCTCGCGCCTGCCCTCCCGCGGCCGGCCGTCTCCCGGGCTCACCTTCCTCATCTCCTTGAGGATGAGTCTCCAACGCCGGAGCCGCGGCATCATCTGAATTCAGAACGGAAAAGATTTGCAAGGAGACTACAATTATGAGAGTAAGTTAAGTAAGTGTGCATACAGGTTGGAGGCAGGATCCCCACGCAGCCCCCCGATCGACCACCGCCTCCCCCCAACACGGACGCACGGGCTGACGCTGAGGCGGGGGCAGGAGGGAAATGTTCCACGTGGCTCTAAACTACGGGAGCCGATGAGGGGCCACGGGATGGATGAGGAAGAACAGAAACAATGTGGACAGGGCATGTCGAGTCAGAAAAGCTGCAAATTCAGGTCACGACATGTTGTGAAGAGATATTGGCTGGGGCTGGAGGAGGGGCTGGAGGCTCACACCCCTGATGCACCTGCTGGCCCGGTGGAAAGGCGGGGCCCAAAGTACCGTGGATGGGGCTACATCCTCCCTGCACATCTCTGCACACCCCAGACCTCCCTCTCTCCCTCCCTCCACACACGTGAGCATCCCAGGTTGCACATAGGGACCACAGGAATCAGGGCGAAGGGGTCAGAGAATGGAGGAAGGTGTGCAGGGGGCTATAAGGGATCTCCCCGTCCATCTCGTGGGCCACACGTCTTTCATGTGAATACTCTTTATTTAATTAACTGAAAAGCACACTTGCTGCTCCCTGGTAAATTTGAGGTTGTGCAGAGCTTGGAGACTCACAGGTGGCAGGTCTGTGAGCCAGGAGTCCCCCAGACACCGCCCAGCCCGGGACGTGGCCACAAGGCACAGATGGGGCCCCCCAAGAATCAGCCTAATTGTTTTCCACCCAAGCACGCGCTGCGATCCTGTTAAGTCATGATTTCAGGAGGGAAATACAAGGACGTGTTGTAGGGATAAGGCTGTTGAGGTAACTGCAATTAGTTATTTTCACAGCTGTCTGCAGAGTAAAAATGAAGTTTCTCAGAAGGTATTTTTTTTAGGAAGAAACCAAAAAAGATTTTTTAATGTGTCTTTAACAGTGAACAATTGAGAAAAATTTGTTAGCTGTCAAAATGCTGACCAAGATGCAAAATCACTTGTTGGGAATATCTAAGTCTTACATTGATAATAGCTATCGACTAGAAATATTTTGCTGTTAAATATTTTGCAATCTTCTTCTAAGAAAATGCAATGAAATCGGGGAACATATTTAAAACATATATTTAACATATTGCAGGTCTTAAAAGAACGTAAGAGAAAGTCTTATTTGGAGGTTTTCTGGAAGGACGAGAATCAAATATATCATTACTGGTGTGTATTAATTCCTGCTGAGGCCAAAACAGGTCACCACTCGGGGGCCACCAGCCTGGTCCCAAAATCACGAGGGCCACTGGGAGGCTCAGCCCACGCTGCACGGGAGGGGAGGGCGTGGCCCCAGGACGTGGTGAGGAAGGTACAATGCCAGCATCCCCCTCGCTCTCTGCCTCTCTCCACTCCTCCCCCCTTCCGCCTGGTCACCCCGAGGCCATGAGGCCATGCTGCACACCCTGACCCGGAATATCTCTGTCCGAACACAGCAAACCCTCTGGCAGCTGCCAAACTCGGCCTTAAGAAAATGAAACAAAAGTCTTGGAAAGTTGTGTGCTTTTCATTTCTCCTCCGTCAGAGTTCACTGAGTGCCTTGTGCTCATCTGCAAATGAGCTGTGCTGCCTGGCTTGTAGCCAGCCTCCCTTCTGCACACGCATGTCTAGACCGAGGGCTCGTTCGCTGCTGAAATTCACCTCTGTGCCCGCGCCCCAGTTCCAGGGATCTGCTCACGGTGGGCACGATGTCAGCCACCATGAGCTCATTTTCAGCTGGAAAATAACGGCAGGTGTAACAGGCTCATGAGCTGGAAAATGAGGCACTTTCCTCACGTAGGAGGCTTGCTCTGTTCCATGTCACACCTGGTAAAAAATTCCTTTTTTTGTGGAAATGCCACCTGTGAGTCCCCAGTGAGAGCCCTCTGGATACGCTGGATTCGCTCCATGCCATTTAGTCCCTGTTCGTGCCTGTGTCCTAATGACACAGAGACCGTGTCTCCCAGATGGTATCCCAGGGCAGGGCCAGCGCCGGCCCGGTTTCTACATGTGCAAGGTCGGGCTGGACAGACCCAGGTGCCCTGTCTCTCTGTCACTGGCTCCTCACACCACAGCCTGCATCGGAGAAAAGCGCCGAAGGTCTCGGTAGTAAAACCTAACTTCATTTCGTCTCGAAAGCCATGTCTGACTTTCGAGGTTGGCGTAAGGGGAAAGCAGACTGTCCCTGGAGTGGAGGGAAACAGCTAAGGACAGCGGAGAGTGAGGCAGGGACCCTCCTGCCAGGTCTTGGGCGTGGGGTTGCCATGGAAACAGGATCCTGGGGGCTACAAAGTGGTTTCCATAAGAAACACGGTCAACTACTGTCTCTCATTCTTGGTTGTCCCAGTCTGAGGCCGTGACTGCTGCAGGTGGGAAAAGTTCACCTCCTTCTCGTAAGGAGGGGCTGAGACAACAGAATTCCGCGTGGAGCGAGACGCTGAACCTTTGAGCCCTATGCAAAGCACCGGACCACATGGCCCACGTGGCACCCGGCAGTATCCACACGTAGTCCCGACACAAGCCACGTCTGAGACCCCCCCCCCGACGTGGACCCGGTGGGTTTTCCAGCAGGGCGTGTGCCCAGGTCACTGGTGACAGCTGGGAGGTTGAATAAATGTTTGTTGAATGAATAAAGAACCAACACGCTGTCTCAGCCTCACTGGCATCACTAGCATATGTTTAAGCTTTAACCTTGAGAAGTTATTTTAAGGCACAGGTTGGGTTAGATGTTATATATCGTCACAGAAATTCATTTGAAGATAGTTACCTGTTTTCCCTGTGCCTTCCCGTTGGGGTAACTTTTCATTTATGGAACCTAAAAGAGAGAAATAAGGAATGAAATTAGTTTGGAGTATCAGATGCCTACCCAAAATTGAATTATACACCTATTTTGCTCCATTTTGATTCATTCACAGTGCTTTGACACTTTCTAGTTAAATTCTGCAAGCTCTCTGGTACCCGAAGGGGACAAAGTCACCCTGAGTCATGGGCCCTAGACTAGGAAACACAGGATCGGATTCTACTTCCGGTGCTAAGTAGCAGGGCATGGCTACAAGGCCCTTTTGCCAAAATATTACAGTTCCTTCGCCTGAAAATGTCAGCCTAACCTTCTCAACATACCTCACCACGCTGGGTACCGAAGTAAATTAGGTAAAAAAGGCAATGTTATAATAACATAATGTTATAATAATATAATAATAAAATGTGCAACTGAAGATAATTAAAAACCCTGGTTTCAGTTTGATTATGATTTATAGATGTGAAAATTGAGGAACTATCTTTTTGTATTGAAGTACAGGAAATATACTAAGTAATTTGTGGCACAATTTTTAACATTTATATGATGCCAAAAGATTTATTATATTATAAATATGAAGTGCTGTTCTTTCTTTTCCAATAGATTCAAACTGCAATAGGCATCTTTTTGTTCCCTCATCATTATTACACCTACTCAAAGAAATTAAAAAAAAAAAAAGTTCTGTTTGGAATTAATTATGAGTTTATCTGCTGATGAGTTCAGCATGTTCTGTTCAGAAATAATTTAGAATGACCACGGCCACAGACAGGCTAGGTACAACTCTCTGTAGCAAAAACATTTCAGACCTAGAAATTTATTTTTTTTCAAATTGAATATGATATTGAAATACAGACCAAGATTTATATTAAAGATATAAAATTTATGACATTTTTGAGGGTGTTTATCCTGTTTCTTGGAAACGTGATAGTAATGCAGCAGGAAATTTACACGCGATGAATCCACGGCGGAAAGGCGCTTGGGCGGCCGGAGGCAGCGCAGCCTCTCAGACCTGCGTCCCCTGAGGTCCTGACCAGAGGCAGGGAGGTGGATTCTACTCAAGGGAGCAAATGCAACCATCCAGAAACACTCCTTTTTAATGACGTTTATCAGACGATGCCAACCTCAGGGAGTCTGAACGGGACACGCCCGCTCGCTGCACCGGGAGACACCCGGGGTCCCCGCCCCCACCCTGGCTGCATATCTGAGAAATAGCTAAATAATGCACATTTGAAAACATAGTGTTCCCGATGGATAAAAAGGAACACGATTTTCCCGGTTCCTCTATTTGTCCACCAGTTTTAGGTACTTTCTAAACCCAGTCTTCACTTCCCAGCTGTTGCCGTCACCGTTTGGTGGAATCTACATCACCTCTAGGCTTCAAGACACAGGGTTTTACTCCTGGTGAGAACCAGACACAGAACTAGTCCTGTTGTGCGGCCGTCTCATGAAGCTTCAGAACCTCCTTGGTGGTTTCTCTTTGTGCCGTCCCCTCACAAATCCAGCTTCCTTAACAAGCTTACGTTTCCTAGTCATCGGTTTATTGTTATCATGTGTTCCTGAAATGCATCAAAAATATTTTCCACTTTTGACTGGAAAGGATACTTCATTAATATCTCTGAATATAACTATGTAGGCTTTAATATTGTGAATGAAATGATGTGAAAATGCTAAATAATAATTAGAGTACCTTCGTGAGGCAGCTTTCCATTGAATTAAGAGAATATCTTGTGACCTAAAGACAGAGCCGTGCGAACCGCAGATTCAGATGGGATTAGAGGCTGAGGGTGCAACACGCAGAGGGGACCCGCCTCCCCGCAGCCGACCAGCGGGCAGCTCGCTCATCGGGCTCCGAAATTCAGCCGGTATTTACTTAAATAGGCCCATACAAGAATAGCTCTACTTTGTTTTTCATGTATAAGAAATAATTTTACAACAGAACCAAGTGTCTGTCCCTTGATGACTTGCTCCGCGATCCAAGTATCTTGCAACACAACCTGGAGGAGACCTGACAAGGATCCACTCCCTCCTCCAGCCACCTGGGGACAGAAGGTGTCCCCAAACCTCCCTGCCTCGGTCTCAAGGATGGGAAGACAGCTCACGTCCCTCTCCGCATGTCAGCACAGCTGTGCAAACGAAACAACTCCTGTCTCGCCTCTACTTCTCTGGAGACAGGGACGTGCTGAACCCCAAGAGTCCGTCACGGGCAGGGTTCCCGGATGCAGGTGCAGAAACAAGGGGTGACATCACGGCGTTGGGCAGGCAGGGACGGTTCTGCAAACCGAGGCCAGGTGCCACCGTCAGCTGTGATCACTGTTCGCAGATACGCGGACTCCGCCAAGTGACGTTCCTCAGGCTTGCATTCCGAAGGACACGCTGCTTGAATTTCTTCCGTGCACGAGATCTCATCCCATTTTGATGCTGTTTTAAAGGGGGTGGCTATTCCAGCAATTAGAGTATGCATTTCTGGTGGAGAAAAGCACAAAATACGAGGTGAAAAAAAGGTCTCTGGTTTGAGGGAGGAACGATGAGCTATCAAGTCGCTCAGTGCTGAGCACTTGTCCAAATCGAGCCAGACTCAGCAGTCACCGCTCGTTGCCAAAGCAGCCGATGGAGGGGGGTGTTTGCTGAAGAGCTGGTGTTCTGAGACAAGCTCCTTCCGTGAGCACTAAACGCAGAGGAGAGGAGGCCTGCGGTGTGGACGGATGCAGGGGAGGGAGGGAGTTACCAGGGTCCACTGGTGGCAGGTCAGCCCTTGTCCAGCTTGCGGAACTCCCGCAGAGCGCAGTTAAACAGGGGTGTGCGGCCCCTTCTGAGAATCTCGCCTCCCCAGGCAGATTTACGACATTGGTCAACTTCGCTTGGGGCAGGGGGTCGGGGGAGAACAAAAAAGGAAATGGGGAGAAAGAAAAAGTAAAAAGAACAGCCAGGGCCCCGTTCTTCTGGCCCGGAGACCCGGAGAGTGTGTCCCTCTGTGCCTGGCTCGCTCAGGGCCGCAAGCTGTTCTGCCTCTTCCCTCACGGGACAGCGTTGGGAGGAAGCAGAGACCAGCACACAGGAGGCACGGCAGGGTCATGGGCTCCAGCCTGCTTCGGTGCACACGTGGTCCCAGACACCTTCCATGTTCCCAGTCTCGGGGACAGGGGCCGAGAAGGGCCTTGTGCAAAACTGTGCAGTGGGAGGGACATGGCTGAGCAGAGACAGGGACGGCGCTGGGGTCGGAGTCTGTGCAAACCAGCAGCCCCGTCTCCCATCACAGGATGACCAGGAAAGTGCCCGAAGGTCACCCTGGGGCCTGCCAGGCTTCGACTTTTACCAGCGAGCAGCAGCGTGCCCACCAGAGTAGCATGGACCGCGCCCTGCTCACTGCCCAGCCCCCATGCGGGGGCCGCCTGGCCCTGCCCAGCTTTGGATCCGATGTCGTTAGTTGGGGCTGTTCTTCCCTCCTGCGCCCACAGGGCTGACACCTGCATTCTGTAACTTGTGCCGTCTTCGTCGAGGCAAGACAGAAGTGTTTCCTGGTCCTGGTAGACCCGGATTCAAAGCTAGTTCCAGGTCCACTCTGGACACCGTGGTGGTTCTGGTATCAGTAAACTGCATGGAGTTAGCTTTGATGAATTGCACGTGTTTCATGGGTCTTTAAAGGATGTACTAGAAACAGTAACACTTTGCACTAGATGAGAAATGGTTTTCCACACACAGTGACCTTCATGGTCATAGATGCTTAGGTTTCTGGCTCAGGGATGTGTAGAACCGGGGCAGGAAACAGGGGAACCGTCTACATTTCCTAATCTCACACGTCACGGGCATGAAAACCGAGAGGAAATGCAGACATTTCTAGACTTCCAGGTGCCATAAACACTCGCAGGTGCAAACCTTACGGTTGGTGAACGATTCTGGACGTTACTCCTCTCAGAGTTTCTTACATTTATTCGCTGGCATCACTGTGGCACCTGGGATGCCACAGGGACAGACACACTCTGACTTGGGGCGCGTCTCCGAATGCCATGGGCGCCCGGGACGCGGCAAGCAGCGACTTGATGCAGCTGTGCACGCGGCAGCCCCCAGCCCCCCACCAGGAGGGGCCTTTCAGTGACACTATAACACCCACCTGTGCCGGTCTCGCCCTCCTGCAAGTCCAGGATGCAGAAATGCCTGGGGCTTCCTGCGGCGTCCACAGCAGGTGTGGGCGGGGAGGCTGTGAGGCCCGTGTGGGCCATGCTCCTCCAGGAGGGTGGGGGAAGGGTACCCCGTGTACCGCGTGTACCACATGTACTGCATGTACCGAGTGGGAGGTCCTAACCTCTGTGCCAACACGGAACCTCATCTCATCACTCTGTGGAGCTCAAACTGCACCTGTTAAAGCTGCAACCACCTGTGCAGGCCTGGAGGGGCATCCTGAAGACCCGTGGGCACCTAGCTCGGCGCAGCCCTGTGTTCTCGGGAGGCTCCAGGGTCCCCGGGACCAGCAAGGAGCCAAGGCCACTTGGCCCTGCCTTTAGTGGCAGCAAAGCTCGGAACATGCCTCATGGCAGTGTCTCAGACTGGACGCCGGGCTCCCCAGACGGGCCTGGTTTTCAGCTAAGGACAGACCCGGCCTCTGCCCCAACAGGGCCGGTGGGGTGAGAGCCAGAACCAGCCCCGTCTCCTCGACGATGCGCTTGGGCATCCCTGGGCGGGGGAGCCGCTCCCGCTCCACACCCTGCAGCGCCTGCACGCGCCTGAGCTCTCTGCAGACGCAGCTCCGTGCCAGGAAAACACTCAGTGAGTGCGGCAGACAAATAACTTAGTCATTTGACAACAAATGGGGAGTGGTCCTTGGGAGGGAAGGTGAAGCGTGGACGTTGTGCATGAGCACCAGACAGACACCAGGACAGCAGCACAGCCGTCAGGAGAGCAGGAGACGACCGTCTTAGGAACCTCACCATTGCTAATCAACTCAAAATCATCAGAAAGCAGGTGTCAATGGGGCTAAAGGGACCAGATTTGACATACCCAAACTTTCCGTTCTACTTAAAATTTCTGTCCCTCATGCTTGGATCTCCACTCGGAGACCACGAGTCTGGGAAGAAAGGGAAGGCGGGTCCTTCGCAAGCCGGGAAACCCGTGCCACCTGCTCATCAGCACCAAGCTGGCAGCGTCCGAGAAGCAGGTTGCCTTGATCAGAGCCTGTGGACATCGACAGTCTTTCAGATTCACCAAAGTCTTCACGCGGCTTGGAAGAGCCAGGCCGGCTCGTCGGGCCGCCCAGACACTCAGCGTCCGGGACCTGGATGGAGGTGCCACCTCGTCACTGAGCCTCAGAGATGGAAGTTGCAATTGGAAGACCACATCCAAACTGTTTTCTTCTTGTAAATAAGGAAGTCAAGGCCCAACGAATTTAGATTTTACGGTATTTGGAGAGGGGGAAATGTGGGTTATGGAAACAAAGACATAGACTGAAGTCCCAGCTCTGTTGCTCTCAACACGGAGGCCTGGGGACGCCGTCCTACCTGTGGGACCGCAGGCACCGCACCCGCGGACCAGGCTGCCATCAGGTGCTAAAATCAGGGGGCCCCGGGACCCCAGAGCCGTGGCCACAGCGAGTGGTCAGGACACTGACAAGAGCCCGTCCCCCCCACTCCCGAGCACCCTCGCACACGTGAGTTCTGGGTCTCAGCCGTGCCCTTCCCCCCTCCCCCCGATGTGCGGGGTGCACTCTCCTCTCACCTCCTCCTTCCACCGGTCCTGAGCGCTTGCCCGGTCCCCTTCTAACAGTCCCCAGGAAAGGATGCCAGAAACACTTGTGTCCTTAGAGAGAACTCGAGCCAGAGGTCACTTCTTCCAGTGGCATGTGCATGCTTGAACGTTTTTGATTTCTGAAATACTTTCACCCACACGTAAAGGCGCACAAAACTCAGATGTGCCCACGATGGCCTGCTATCAGCCAGTGTCCCCAGTGCCCCGGGACAACAGCACTCAGGGCAGGAAGAGGGTCCCCAGGTCAGCCCTGTTTCCAACCACAGAACTCCCCTCTCCTGCAAGAACCAGCCCCCCCCCCCATGTGTGACATACCCCTGTCTGTCTGTGCTGTGGACCCCCCGTGTGTGACAGGCACCCTGTCTGTCTGTGTGGTGGACCCTCCGTGTGCGGCAGGCACCCTGTCTGTCTGTGTGGTGCCCCCCCCCCCCCGTGTGTGACACCCATCCCTGTCTGTCTGTGTTCTGAACCACTGCAGGGCCTCGTCCAGTGCTGGAGTGGAGCTTGGTCTGCTTTGAGCGTAGGCGGACTCGTGGTTGGCTGCGTGTCTCTGCGTGTGGCCCACTCACTCCAGAGCACAACATCATGCTGGGGGGGGCAGTATTTCACTTGCATTGTTGTTTACTATTCTACATCACGAACCCAGAAAGCCGCAACACGTTCCCCAGCCAGATGCCAAGGGACACGGGTCTGTCTCCAGGACTGGATTGTTGCACTAATGCTGCCAGGGCCACTCCCGCGTGTCTCTGCTCCTCGGGTCCGTGGGGTCCTCCAGGCTCCCTCCTGGAGTGGGGTCGCTGGGCCTGAGTCACCGGCACTCAGATTGGCAAGCGGATTTTGCAGGGTGGGGCCAGTGCACACCCCACGAGCGGATGTCTGTCCTCTGTCTTCTCCCGTGAGCCACAGAGCCCGGCCCTTTCACCCCTGCTAAGCAGGTGGGCGTGGCGGGGATCCCATTGCAGCTTCGCTTTGCAACCCTAGTACTGAGGATCTGAAGCAGCTTTTCCTGCCTTTGCTGGTCTTTACGCTTCCTTGTTTATAAAATGCTGCCCGTTTAGGACTTTTGACTATTTTTCTGCAAGATTGGCCCATTATCTCATTTTTATTATTGTTGATAGGAATTTAGCTGTTTCGCATGGACAGCTTAAAAATACATAATTGTGAGATAAAGGAATCCATCCCCTTTTAAAGGCTTTTCTCTGACGGCTGAGAGGTAGCAGGATTTCGGTCAAGGTCTCTCCCCATCACACGGGAATCGCGCCAGCGCCGGGTTTCGTTTCCCTCCCACGTGGCCTGCCCGGGGCGCTCACCTGTGTCGCCAACAAACACACGCTGGTGCACCTTCTAAGTGGCAGTTACTAGTGCTCGTTTTCAGTCTTATTTTCAGATTTTATATTTTTATAGCGAGCACTTACACGGTAAGCTTTATGTGAACTTGATGGCCAAAGATACTCATCGAATACTGACGTTGACTCAACGTTACTAAACTGGACAAAAGTCGCGCCCATCCTTTACGGAGGGTAGCTATGTACATTAGCCGTTCCGCGCATGAGCTGAGTTTGCAGTGAGCTGCTGAGGATGTGCCCAGAGACTGAGCTCCCTGGTGTTTGCCGGGAGCAGCTGTGGCCACCTGTGGCCCACGGAACTAGTCACAATCCCAGGTACAGTGATAACCCCTGTTCTGCTTTTCTGCACTATTTGTGAGGGTTGTGTTAACATGTGCAAGAAGTTAAATTACACCATGAAAAGCCTGTAGGTTTCTCACGTGTGGGGGACAAGGATGTACGCTCAGTCCTCCTCTAACTCTCCCTGAAATTTCAAACTTCCTCAGTGACTCACCACAGAGCCACAAAGTTTCCCAAAGTGTCCCTACCACTGACACCTGCCGCCCCACACACCCGTGTGCGCAGAACAAACCATGGACGGCAGCTGCTGTGGATTAGAGAGTTTTCCGTCACTCTGTGGGAGACACGGAGCGTATTAGTCACAGCGACCAGGTGAGCAGGTGCGAGATGACACCTGCCAAGCTGTCGTCCAGGGTGCAGTCAGAGCCACGCCATGGCCTGGAAACCTGAGAGGCTTGCGGCACGTTCTTCCAGGGGAGACCGCCCCCTAAATCAGCACGATTAATCCAGGACACTCGGCTGCCTACCCAGTGGCATTTTCCGCACAACACGTACCAGACTTTTAAGTAAAAGGACAGGACACTCTTTCTTCCCTAACCTACTCCTTGAACCAAAAAACCAACATGAGTAGTTTAACAAAAGATGGACCATTTCTATACAGGGAAATGTTGCAAATACCTGTCTGGAAAAAGTAACGCAAGGGAACAGTGCACCGATTCCAGAGACAAAGCGATATTTGGAGACGGCACGAAACTCAACTGATTTTGCACATGGTTATTTTCCTAATAAAGTGCTTTTGGACACTTCTTAATTTTTCAGGTGGGATCACTGAAATCACAAGAGCAGGTATCCACGCTGCTTTCTCCTTCCTAACACAAGGCTCAGCTCAGCACCTGCGGCACAGAAGGAACGAACCAGCACGCGAGAGCGTCTTGCGGAGTGAGTGACACACACTGAGGACAACCGCATCATGTCCTTTTTTCTTTTTCTCTTCCCCCATGAATTTTTAAAAGAACTACTAGATGTGAATGTTATCTTAGAAAAATATCTTTTCAGAAATTTTTAGTCCCTGGATTATAGAACAGTTTTTAAAAATAAATGTATTTTTAGTTCCACGTGATGCACTCCCCGAGACCTTCCAGTAACAACCAGTCACTTGAAATATCGGCTTTATGTTACTGTGAATTACAAATCTCATCATTCTCACAGAAGCTGTGGACAGCCATGAGTCTAACCCGTGCCCGGGCTGTGGGGTGTTCACAACATCTGAATCATGAACAGAATTCCCAGTTATAAGACGCCTGCCACTTAAAGAGAAAATAAGTCTAGAAGTCAACTCTAAATGCAAATATTTCAATATTTTACATGAAAAACTAGGAACAACGTTTCTCACCTTAGCTGTTATATTAATATAATGAAATGTGTTACCTATCTTAATCTGTATAATCAAGGAATTTGGATGGATGGATCATAAAATTCCTTCATATTTGGGTGCACGGTCTGGGTAACTCTCCCCAACAAGTTAATCAAACTTGGGCTGCAGATTATTTTCAGATGAAAATGATATGAATCATCTATAGCATTTTCAATAAAATGATAATGGAAAAGAGAACATTTTATAGATTTTTATCCTGCTAATTTTGTCACTTTCAGTCCATCAACCCTTCTTCTGAGTAACAAAATGACACAAATAAACCGTTTGGATATTGACCAATGAAGAATGACCCACTTTTTCTTTGAAAACATACACATGAAACCAGAAATTTTCACTTTTTTGGCCAAAGAAAACAGTTGGTCATTTCCACTGGCGACTCAGGGTTATTTTTAAAATGAAGATCCCGGATCTCACCCACCGTGGTTCAGACCCGGGTGTCTTACTGAGCTGCCCCCTGCCCACCTGTGCATGCTCACACGCCTTTGCTTTTCTCCTCTCAGAAACTAGTGTTGTGCAATATCTCAGGCTCTGCCCAGTGACCCAAACCCACGGCTGCTGACAATCCACCCAAACTGAATCTCCTTTCGAGTTAATTACGAGTCAGCACGGGCAAGATGCTGCCGGGAGGAAACGACAGACTCATGCGTGTGGACGTTTCCCTCTGGAAGTCGAGTCGGACCTACCCGGGCACCTGGGCGTCTTGTGGGCCACGGCCGTGCCGCTGATGGGCCTTCCGTTGGGCGTGACGCACCAGCAGTATCCCGTGTAGCTGTGACACTGGACCTGCCGGAGGGGACAGAGCGGGGTCAGCTCTCCCGGGTTGGCACACGAAGCACCTGTCAGTCTAAGGCCGACTCTGACCCCCACGGCGTCATCTCAGACAGGCGACAGGTGTTAGTGCACCCAGCGCCCCTTACGCCGCTGCTTTGCGTGCACAGTGGGGACGAGGGGCTGCCCTGGGCCACAGGGTTTCACAGACCAACCCTCCGAGCTGCCGGCACGTGCTGGGGAGCGTGAAGCGTTTAAGCCTCATGACCTTCCAGACGGAACCCAAGCTCTCGTCCTGCAAATGGGGACACTGAGGCCCGAAGCGGTCAGGAGACTTGCTCAGGGTCCCCCGTCAGTCCCTGGCAGGGCCGGCGGGAGAGGTCTGGTGTCCAGCTGCTGGCAACCCCAGATACCACTAGTGAGAACCGGACGCTTCCTTAGCACCGTTCCCTCTGCTTTCTCTCTCGTTCTCGCCTTCACTCGTCCTTGAAAGGTCAGAGAATCATTGCAGAGACGCGGAACTCTCGCTATTTCCTGATGGTTCACAGGTGTGGTTCTGCTTTTGTTTTTTTGCCACCGTGTTAGCTAGCATTGTATCTTAGAGGTTTTTCCCCTTAACAAAGAATAACAGTGCTGACATATCAGAATAAAGAACCGGGTGATGCTCTCGGCAGCGCCGTTGGCTACGAATCAGAGCATGACCTGACGTGGCTCAGCCTCCGTCTGCGAACTGCCGGCTGGGACTCCGAGGTCGGGGAGCTCACTCCTGGCACGGGTGCCGTGTGGCTCCACTGCGCCCCGTCATTACAGCTAAACCCAATTTAAACTCCCAGCAGTGAGCAGCAGGTCAGCGTGGGCTAATGAGCCCCAGGGGAAGCTGCAGCGTATGGATTCAGAGTGAGGAAGGGGCAGCCGGATGGCGGCGGAGGGGTCAGAATGGACGTTTACCTGCGCGCCTGTTTGCACCAGTTGGGCTCGTTATGAACCAACCTCTTAAATGCAGAAGGTGATTTCCCCGCAGAATAGCCCTGCCCCTTCTTCCACGCCCCCGCCCCGCCTGCACCGTCCTCCCCTATCTGCCCGGTGCAGACCCCCCCGGCGGCGGGTAACCTGGCTGTAGGTGCCGTCGTCGTTGCACTCGGGAATGAACACTTGCTGGAACTCCTTCCGGGCCTGCTCCTGGGTGTACTTCCTTTCAGCCACACACCTGGACATGTCTGCGGGAGAGCAGAGGGCAGAGGTCATGCAACTGGGAGAAGACAGGGCACAGAGTCCCGTGAGATGCAGGTATGTGAGTCACAGACGCGGCGAGAACCTCCAGGCCGGAAGGGGCTTCGCGGGCAACTCAGCTCCGGGCAAGGAGAGGCCCCGCGGGCGGGCAGGTGACATGGACAGGCAGCCCTGTTCCTGTCCTGGAGAAGGGCTTGCGGGGAAAGAGCAGATCATTGTCCACACGGGATGAGTAGGGAAACTGAGGCTCAGCTGGTCCCTGGGGAGAGGGGTGGGCCCTGGGAAGGGAGAGATGCCGGCTGTCTGGCCAGGCGCAGGTGGGCTCTGCCCGTTCACAGACGCCTGTCTGAGCACACCAAGACCAAGCCCAGAATAGAGCCGGGACAGGTCGAGACACCACCATTAGAACCAGACCAAAGGGAAGAGACCAGGGGAAGGACTTTGGGACACCTCGCGGGGACCTTCCACGCACACCTGCGGCCAGGGCACCTGCCATGCTGAGGCCACCTTTGCCGGGAACCTGTGGTGCATCGCTGCCCTCTGTTCCTTAGTTTCCTGGGATCTCAGAGTGGACACTAAGCTCCTGCCCCTTCCAATTTCACAGGGAAAGTCTGACAGCCAAGCGGATAAAACGTCAGACATCCTCAAAACACCTCCTGCCTCCCCCGAATGTTCACGGATTCATGTTAAAATTACTGCAAATTACAATTTGATATAAACGCTATGCTGCTGCTGTTGCTGCTTAGGCCGATACCCCCAGGGACTTGATAAACTAATAAAGGTGGAAAAGTCTAAAAACGCACAAGCACATCTCATCTCACTCTGGAAAACACTGCACAAGGAAACAGACAGGGAACCAACAGTGTGAGATCCGCGGTTCTCCTCGAATCGCACAACCAGGACTGACCAGGGTCTGAGGACCACACAGCCTGTCCCTGATGCTTGCTTTCCTCTCTGGGCGTGAAGGTGTGAGCCCCCAGATCAGCGAGGGCTCAGGTGTGAGTCCCGGGTCAACGAGGGCCCCTCCGCCCGGGCCCTCCCCCCGTGGCTTTCCACCACCTGGGAAGAAAGTCGTGACGTTTGCTCCGGAGTCAACGCCAGGAACACGCTGCAAGCATGGGCTTTACTGCTTTGGACCATCACACAGTGTCGTTCATTTGAATTTTAAAACTCAAAATGCACGGCCTTCCCAGTTTTCTAAGTGTTTCCAGATTTAAATGACGAGCACCTACGTCCTGAGAGCTGACAGGCCCCCCTGACTCTGAGAGGCACTTCTGAGAGTGACGTTCACTCCCATCCCCAGACAGTGACTTTCTGGCTCCCTGGGGGTCAGAGACTGCTAACCACAACCGGACTCTGTGCCGGGCACCCGCTCAACGGCGCCATCGGCTCCTGGCTGGCGCAGACAGCCACGGTGTGCTGAGTGCGGGCTCCGTCTGCGCTGAGTCCTTCACCGCCTGTGCACGGCTTATCCTGGGCGTTTGCAGGACCACAGGCAGCTCGCGGCGAGGGCCGAGGGGCCTGTGCGTCTGGATCTCACTCCTTCATCCGGCTCCTGCCCTCCTCTCGGCTGCGTTTCAGCCCGGCCAGCCGGCCCTTGGCTGCATGTGGTTTCAGAGCAGTCTGTGTTTCAGCTCAGGAGAAATCGCTGCCTCGCTGGACGGCTGTCCTGTGTTTTGGGGGTTTTTTTTGGTCTAACCTGTGGTTTTGACTGTCTAAAAGGAAAAGAGATGCGGGTTCCAGCTTGCAAGGGCTCAGGGCAGGGGTGGAGCTATAAATTATTCCTAATATTTGAGCTGCCGCGGATCATGCCAAAAAACCGTCCATTTTCCCTAACAACTTGTGGGCTTTGTTCCCGGCTCGGGCTTCTTTTAAAGACCTCGCGTTTGCCGCTGATCAGATAGCTCTCAAACACGCAGCCCTCGGTTTAATTGAATATTAAATTCCAAGTGTATGTCTGGTGTATTGCAGATGATTTAGTCGTAGGAGACGTTAGGGCTCAGCGGCGTGGAGCGCGGAGGCCGCGTAAGTCCCCCCCAAGCCAGTCTGCGGTCGCCCTGTTACACTCAAATGCGAGACGGCGAACCTCCCATTATGGCTCATTCTACCTGTTTGTTATTCCTTACTCCAGATACTTTGTGTTAAACCAGGTACAAGATCTTTACTATGGAGAAGTCTCAGCAGCGGCCACCCAGATCCAGCCTGCCGAGTGGAGAAAACCGCGGGGGAGTTCGCAGCAAAACAGGGACACCCCCCTCTGCTCTCACGGCCACTTCAAACCAGTGTGTGCTGAGTGTGCACGCTTAGTCGAGAGTAGACGTCCCTCTTTATAAAAATCAGAATATTACACATACTCTCAAATTATATTATTCCCAACTCTCTCATTTTTAATCACTTTTGACAGAATGGGATAGAAAGGTTCAACATCCACCCCTTGACACTTTACTTACAGGGGATAAATTTCTTCACTGCATTTTTGCTCTGTGTGATGCTTGTGGTTAAGTTAAAATCGAGCAGATTCCTAATTGTTCAGGGGCCTTTTGAGATTTTTCTTTGGGCACTTTACTGCCAACTGATTGGATATTAAATCCTCAGAACATAAGCAAAGTATTTTTTATTATGGTGCAGCTATGTGTAACACAATTTACCATTTTAAAGTGAACAGTTTAATACTTTCTCAATGTAGTGCAACCTTCACCTCTGTCTAGTTCCAGAAGTTTCCATTATCCCAAAAGGAAACTCCATGCCCACTAAGCAGTCACTCCCTGATTCCCTCCTGTCCCACCCTAAGAACTTTTTACTGTACTTTCTGTCTCTGTGGATTTGCCTGCTCTGACACTTCACATAAATGGAACCTACAATCTGTGGCCTGTGTGTCTGACTCCTCTGCTCAGCACGATGTCTTCCAGGGTCATCTACGACGCAATGGCGTGTATCAGAGCGCCGGTCCTTTCTACGTCCAGATAATATTCCCGTGTATGGAGAGACCACGGTTTGTCCGTTCACCTGCTGATGGACACTGGGTTCTCCATCTTTCGGCTACTGTGAACAGTGCTGTTTTGAGCATTCACATGCAGGTTTTTGTTGGGACACCTGTTTGCAAGTCTTTGGGGTCACTACCCAGGGGCAGAATTCAGGGGTCACACGGCAGTTCTGTGTTTAACTTAAGGAGGAAGCACCGGACTGTTTTCCACCGTGACTGAACCATTTTACATTCCAGCCAACAGCGGAAAAGTATTCCAATTCTCTCGCCAACATTTATCTTGTCTTTTTTTCAAATTGCGACAGCCATCTCAGTGGGTATGAAGTGGTGTCATGATATTTTGGACCATAGTACCTTTCTACTTGGTCAATATTGACCTCATGGGAAAATCTACCTTAACTGAAAACTATAATAATAATATTTTACTTAAATCAAATTGTTCATTTAATCTCCTTCTAATTGAAGAATCTAATCACTTTTTACTAAACCAAAGAAAAACTATCTGATGCAAATTTGATTAAATGTTTTTGTTCTTACCTGAAAGAGCCAGGGCTTTGCCAATAAAGAAGTCAGCCCTGTGCTCAGCAGGCATCAATAACTACAGGTGTGTAATAGAAAATTTTCACAAATTTTTGGCTAATGAGTTTTATAAGCAACTTGTTTCTACCAGGTTGTTGATTTTTCCCCCTCTCAATTGCAAAATAAAATAGTGTCCAATGGGATACAAGCTTGTTTGTGCCTCGAGATAAGTTCGTCATGGAAATTATCAAAACGTGATGGTCTCTGTACACTGAGAATAAACAATAGCGTTTTATAATGGCCATGTCTATGGTTTTCTTTTAAACAGGAAGAAAATAATCCCCTACTTTGCTGAAATCTCTCAAAACAGGATTAATCATAATCAGAAGAGAACTTCGCTGCTTATTTTCGCAGAAGGATTTCGGAAAGCCACGATTAAAAGGAACAGGTAAAAGGAAGCTTTGAGGCCACCTGTTCAAAGCGAGGTCATGAAACGGTCATATTTACAGGTGACCCTGGACCGGACAGTCCTCAGCCCAGAGAGCTCCTCTCTCAGGGATCCGGTCTATGCCAGGACAGGGTGACACAAACATACTACGCCAGACAAAAGTGAATCGAGTCTTCTTTGAATTCTGCCGGTTGGTCTTCCACAACGTCTTGTTTTACACCAGAGACGACGTGTCGAGCCTTGGACGCCGATCCACAAGCTTCCGGCCGCGATGGGGCGAAAACTTCGGGAAACGCACAATTCCAGGGTCCCACTCACGTAGCACAGAAGGAGGGCGGCCCAGGTGCTCTCAGGCAGCAGGTGCACAGACTCCATCTTCGCACGGCCGCTGGTGCTGGGCACAGGTGTGCACGCTTTCTGAGGTCAAGGGCAGCTTCCACTGCTGTCTCCTCGTGACCGGGCGCAAGGCCAGCGTGGACACGGCCGGTGTGGACACCGTGGACCGCGCGCACAGACGGCAGCCACGCCAAGGAAGCTCGCCCGCCCGTGCAGTGCCGTGGGGGTGGTCTCCGTCTGAGCGCAGACCTTCCATCTGTATCGGCAGCAAATGGAGGAAGACGCTGTGTTTCGGAAGCTGCCATATTGCAACCGCCCTAATTATGAAGGCCAGACTCGGAGCAGAACAAGGAGCGCCGTGCTGCTGTGCTCTTCGGCGTGAGCGGAACATCCTGCCCACCCCGACGCGCGTGGAGAGGAGCCCGCGGAGGAGTCCAGGCAAGTGCTCCCCACGGCCCCCAGCTAAGGGCCCAAGGTGCGTCCCCACGGCAACAGACTGGCACATCCTCCAAACCACCGGACCCCAATGAAGAAGGCATTATCGCAGGCACAGGGAGGGCGG
Source organism: Cheirogaleus medius (assembly GCA_008086735.1). NCBI lineage: Eukaryota > Metazoa > Chordata > Mammalia > Primates > Cheirogaleidae > Cheirogaleus > Cheirogaleus medius. The sequence goes on along the minus strand of VBSM01000361.1, from coordinate 107,179,883 downwards.
GAATGACGTTTTCATTTTAAATGAGTACTCTTGTTGTAAACGAACAAAAGCAGCAATAACACTATCCTGGGAAAGCTCCGGGTGTGCAACGGGGTTGCCAAAGTGTAAAGGAAAAGTTAGGGCAAACGGCAAACCATTGCAAGATCGTATTACGGTATTCAGACAATCTTCTCTATATTCACGCAAGAAACAACTGATCACGGCCGTCTCTAGGATAATAACCATGGGTCAACGCATCAAAATATTAGTGGATGATCATGCAAGTGGCCACCAAATTCTCTGCTCTCCGTGCAACTATGACCTTGCAGAGGGCGGAGGCCACGTGGGCTGCGCTGTGAGGCACCTGCTCCCGGAGGAGCCGCTGCTTTGAGGTCACAGGTGTTGCCAAAGCACACCGAGAAAGGTCTTCTTGTTAGCAACATGCAGGAATATTCCGCTGTGTTTCCGATCAAGGCCCGAGCGTGAGAGCGAGGGCACAGCCCCTTGCTACGCCCGCCGCGGGCTGTGAAGAAGGCATTTCCAAACAGCAGACCGTCAGAGCCCCATAAACGAGCGGAGCAGACGCGGCCGGGGCAGGATTTCTGCAGGAAACGAGCACAGCGTGAGCGAGGCTGCTTCACGGAGCTGTGTCTGCCGGAAGGAGACTCTGACTGGGCGCCGCGTGGGCCGGCAGTGAGCGCCTGGGTAGGGGAGCCTGGCAGAGAGAGAGCCACAGACGCGCGCTCACGCTCACTCACACCCACTCACACATGTGACTCTCACACTCACTCACACCCACTCACACACGTGACACTCACACTCACTCACACATGCACACTCACACAATCATACACACCCACTCACACGCGTGACTC
>VBSM01000361.1:107128349-107178929 GCA_008086735.1 Cheirogaleus medius | reverse complement strand
TACACACATGATCACTCACACTCACTCACACACGTGATTCTCACACTCACCATCTCGGGCTGCCCAGGGCTCGGGCGCTGACGGTGAGCCAGGCTTCCACACAGATGGGTTCTTCTCAAAGCCCTGGGTCTTGCAGGTCTCCAAGGAAGACGATTTCTCAGATATCTTTTATAACTTTGTTTCCAGAAATCTCAAAATAATCCCAATGTCTTTTTGGCATTTGACTTTTCTTTTTTTTTTTTGGCTTTTTTATTTAATGCCAGAGATTTTGTTGAAAAGGAAGACAGCCCCGATCAGCTTAGATCAAAAGGAAAATGTTAATGTGTTTGCTGAGTTCTGGAAACACAAATTCTACTGATTTCTATGCAAATACGAGAAAAATCCACCAGTATAAACCACTGCAATTCTATTTGAGGTCAATGGTTAGATCATAATAGAAAATGCATAAGGCATTTAAATCCAATGTAATTAAATGTGGGCTAAAATATTTTAATTGTTGTTTCCAAACTCATACATCCGAGAGACAGGCCTGCAAAGTATCACCCTCCAAAAATGTGGAAATGCCCTCAAAATGCTGAAGACACAGGAGTGTCTCTTCCGTCAAGGCCATTCTGTGCTGCTCCAAACAGTCCACACCGGGAATCACTCAGGGACACTGCGTGGTTATTTGTCCTGCTTGAGCAGATCTAAGGGGACAGTCCTCTGCCCTCACTGATACCTTCAGGGAGGGGCGTTCTCCACCTGGGTTTTGTTGTGGGACTTGCGGTGTCTATGCTCGGAGGGAAGTGAGGAAACAGTAGCACAGCCTGCTCCGTGGCAGCCACGGCTTGTGTCTGGCCACGTCAGTGCTGGGCTCGGCGACGCCTCCCCTGATTCCACGTGAGCGGCCTCGGCTGCTTTGGACACACCGGTGGGTGAGCCCCGCCAGTGACCCAGCCCGGGGAGGAGCCCGCCCCCAGTAAGGCCCTACACGGCGGTGATCCTGGCTCCCTGGAACCCCTCTGTGAGGGCAGCCCCCCCGGAACAGACCCAGCCCCCCAGCAGGACCCAGAGCCTCTCGGAGCCCCCGCTGGCCACAGCTGGAACTGCGGATGCGTCACGCGCAATCACGCGATAAACCACAGCGCGTGAACGTCTGTCTCTCCTGAGACTGGTGTTAGCGTTTGCTACTGCGGCAACCGCAGCGCCAAATAAACACGATGTTGAGGTTTGCAGACTCTGCGTTCTCTCTCCGTCCGAGTCCTCTTGATTTCAGCCAAGCACACCTATGTGCGGTAAATTGCATTTCCGCCTCCTTCTCCCGTATCACGTTTTTGTGCCACGGTGTTATGGTGTAAAAGTTCTTCAGCGAGGAGGACGAGAATTCCAGCTCAGGGATTCGCTAGAGCAGCGCGGCCGCGGGCGTGGGCGCAGGCAGAGACAGGCACAAATACACCAACGCCAACTTTCCCGGAAAAGACACCCGCGTGTGGTTCAAATTCGCGCCTGTCACAGAGGAATCCAACATCGGCCCTGCCCATGGCGTGGCGGGTATGGGAGGCGATGCTTGGGGGAGACCACGTGGGACGCTGGGAGGAGTCTCCAGGGTCGCTGGGGCCTGGTTCACACCAGAGAGACGGCCGCATCCTCGGCCTCCATCAAGCAAAGCCCTGGGCTCAGCCCCAGAGGCTGCGGCTCCTGGTGGGGCCCACGGCCTTCCCACAGGACGTCCGGTGGCCGTGGCCATCAGCTGCAGAGGGTGATTCTCTGGGGAGGGCAGGTGCTGGTCCTCAGCCCAGCTCTCCGGACCTCGTTCTGAGGTCGGGGGTCCATCACCCGGGCACGCAAAGCAGCCCAGAGAGCAGCCTGGTCTCAGGCCACACAGCGAGTGGCTCTGCCCTTACTTCTGTCCTCTGTCCCTCTGTCCCGTGTCTCCCTGTCCCTCTGTCCCCATCCCTCTGGCTCTCTGGCCCCTATAGCTCCATCCTGTCCCTCTGTAGCATTAATTTCAAATCCACACCTTTAAACCTCGTGTTTTTTGACTCAGATATGATACTGTCACTGCAATATGTTTATTTGAAGGAGTGAGCACATACTTTTTTGGTCCATTTTTTTTTCTTGCAAACTCAAAAGCATGTTGACCTTACTGAGTGAATTAAAGTTACACTTTCCATTCAAAAGTAGCTAATTTCTTCCCTTTGTGTGTCCTTTTTGAAGCACTCCAGGGTTTAAGAACAACAAGATTAATTATGTTCACACCTTCCCATCTCCTCAGGTGAGAGCAGACTGCAGAGTCCCCCTATCTCCCCAGGTAAATGCAGACTGCAGAGTCCCCCCATCTCCCCAGGTGAGAGCAGACTGCAGAGTCCCCCCATCTCCCCAGGTAAATGCAGACTGCAGAGTTCCCCCATCTCCCCAGGTGAGAGCAGACTGCAGAGTCCCCCACTCCAGGCCTCTGTGTTCTGGCTCCACCTACCTCTTCTGGTCCCTCCTCTTGGCCCCTGTGAGTGGGATCCTGCCCTGGGGTCTCTGTTCCTTTCTTGGCAAGGGGAAGATGACACCATGGTGTGAGGAACATTTTAGAAACAGCATCTGACCACAGGATCAGGATGGGACTCTGAACCCGTGGTACCATTCTCTCCTGTGCCTTCAGACATAAAGTAACTCCCCAGGGACTGACTGGGAACCCACCTGCCTACACTGTGGCTGCTGCCTGGCCTTTCTGTAGCCGTCCCTGGCCGAGTGTCCTAAGATACTTTGAGCAAGCCCTGATGATGTGGAGCCATTGGTCATGACAGCCACACGTATGTAAGCGGGAGTGACGCTCCAGCCCGGTGTCCGTGGGCACCGCGCAAACAGGTGCACAGGGAGGGCTGGTCACCGGGCAAAGACCAGGGCTCCAGAGGGAGTTTCAAGTTGTTTGTCTGCTTGGGCTCTGAATCTGCATACATAGAGATTTCTTTATGATATCAGCAGGAGGACTCTCAGGTCTGAAGACCATGGCAAAATTTGGTCTTTGTCATCTGAAAAAGTAACTCACGTCTGTGTTCCTCGTACCACATTGCACCATGAAAGGAGGCACACGTGTGTTCAAAACCCAGCTAAGGAAGGGCTTTGACCAGGGACTGTGTGACCAGGGACCAGGGCTGTGACCAGCAGTGCCTGCTGGGGTGGCTGGTGTTTTGCTTTGTTTAAAGGATTTTTGCAGCTAATAGCTAGACAAGGCAGAACAGCATCTCAAAGGCTTTTTTAGTCTGTGTGGTCTTTTTTCCTAGGTAATAAGAGAAAGAAGGTAAATCTCTTTCTGAAAATGACTCTATTTGTGTTTGAGACATCAGCACATTTTACTGAGTCAAACCCTTCATTAATGTGGGAAGCATTTCAATGTTTTGCTCTAAGCACACTAGTTAATTCTAAATCTGACTCTCAAATTATGAACATTGAAAACTGTGAGTGTAAAATCAGCACCAAAAGAAAAAAAAATCACTGAAAACTTCATAGGTACCACGGTACACATCCCACTCACTAAAAAGAGAGTGAGAAAGTGTTGAAAGAAACAGCAGTAAACTTTGAGGAGAATGATGTTAGAAGACTTTGGAACAAAACCCATAAAATACTTGGGTAGATTTGTTTTGTGATGCCATGAAACATTTTAAGCAAAGAGCATTGAACAAGTGAAACAAAAGACTGTTCTTGCAATTTGTAGAAATTACTCTTCTTCCTTGCATGCTCTGGGAAAAATTTTACAAACATAACTCACGTTTTCAAATATAAAAATTTATAAATTACGAAACTAAAATATGCACACAAGAGTTTTTCACGACTGATCTGCGGATCTTTGAATACACAGCCCAGGGCAGCTCACCTTTGCAATTCCCTCTGTACGCAATCTCTAGCTGAGGGTCTTTGCACTTGGCGCGTTGAAATTCGCAGCGGGACAGGAAGGTCCTTCCGTCAGACGCACAGAGCGGTTTCTGGGGAGAGCCCGCACAGTCCAAGCTACAGTCTTTGTCTTTATCTTGATCAACTCTCAAAAACTTGGTGGAGAAAAAAAAAAGAAAAAAGAAGAAGCCATACAAATTTAAAGACATGTTCTGGGGAGCAGCGGAAAACAGGCTATCTAAGGCCACTTCATGGCCAGGGAGTGAGACCGCGAGGAATGACGCTATTCAGTTTCCACCACTGCCAGAAACATCATGTGAGCCTCTTTGAAACTCCTAGGCCATCATCTGTTTCCACAGCCTCCGTAATTTGGTAATTCTCTAAGCCAACATTTGAAGTCTGATACAAAATGACATTCGAAACCACTCATCTCTGGAAGGGGATGCACATGTGTTCTGTTTTGCCTTTAATGTTCTGAGTGGCAATGTTTTCCTTTTCGTTTGTAAATTCATTTGCTACATTTGCTAATTGACTTCAATGTTTCTATTGTGTCATCTTTTTAGAAGTTGCAAGTGTCAGGAATGTCCCCTTGGAATTGGGAGGTCACCCTTCCCAACTTAAAGGGCAACACAACAGGATTCTGTCTACCTTCTCAGAATCCATCTGTGTGCTGCACCTGTCTGGATTACTGCTTGCTGAATAAATGTTTGTTGAGTAAGCGAGTGATCCTCTGCACTGGAGGAAGCTTGCTTAACTCTGTGGAAAATGCCCAGCTGAAGACAGAACACAGGGCGACTTCTCACCCAGGATCCTTAGAAGTGGCTACAGGCAGGAAAACACTCTCCCTGGGAGCCTGTGGGGTGCACATGTCCCTAAGGGCCATTCTGCACAGTGCCAACTGCCCAAAGCTCTGCTCTAGACCAATCAAAGTCAAGGGGAGAGAAAGAGACCCTGTGGGGAGGACCGCCCTCGGGCCCCGGCTTTGTCTGCAGAGCCAGAAGGGCAGGTGTGGCTGACCCCAGGTGCAAGCCTGTTGCGGTGGGAGCTGGGCAGGGGCCACTTCCCGCTGCCTGGGGAAGGCGCGAGCCAAGAGGCAGGTGGGCGGTACCCGAGGGACACGCCGGAGGCTGCTCCGGGACAAAGTCGAGAGCTAGTTTTCAGACATGTGCAGTTTCATGTGGCATGCTCTCATTTTTCCTAAGAATAGGTTCACCTGTGAAAATGAGCCACGCTAAATTTAGCTGAGAGTCAAGTGAAAACAGACCCATTGCCTTTACAGGGGTTTGCAAAAATGTGTGTTTTTACTTAAAAACGGGCAACACAAGCCCATGAGTACACGCGGCTGCATTCTACCACTGAGGAGCTTCCGCGCTCATTTTCACTTCACCCAAATGCACGTCTGAGAAAGAGGGAACACGGCAAGGAGGCAGGACTCTGAACACGCGCCACGCTCAGGATGAGTCTCAAGTCCCTTGGTTTGAAACAGCCCACCCCCATGAATAGCTGCCTTCTATTTTGTTAACAGATGAAAGGACAGAATACCCAAATCCCATTAATTTTTATGTTTAAGAGGTAATCTATTTGCATTTCCTAAAACTCTAAGCGAGGAAATGCTGAGGACTTAGGTGAGACACTGTAATTACCATTTTCATTTAGAGACAGCCGCTAAACTTTTTATTAAAAAGAAAAAGAGCCTGGCATTCAGGCATTTGGAATTTGACCATAATTCTTGATAATTTAACAGTGTAGAACTAACAATGGAAGTTTTCTTTCTCAGAAATAAGAGAACACACACTTGGTGCACACATCCCTCCCCTCCGCATTTTTAACAGCAATTAAGTTCCAAGGAAGACAGTGCATGGGAGAAAGTAAATTGTATTCATTAATAAACCAAGCCTATTAAAGAAAAATAAACATTCCTTTTCTAAAGAATTTACTATTTGTTCAAAGAACTTTGTTGAGGGTCTTCAAACCAATTCAAGATCAAAGGCGCTTTGCCAAATTTAGAATGCAACCGGTTAGACTTTGAGCAACTTTATTTACAAAAAAAACCCCTGAGGATCTCAGGTGTTCCCCATTTCTTTTTATTTCCCCAAAGCTGTGCTGTTTGCACAGGTGTGAGGTGAGGGGTGGAAGAAAGTTTCGAGGTGCACAGGAAGCCTCTTTGTGGACCCGAGTAGCTCACGCGTTAGAAAGTCAGGAGATCAAACAATGGATCAAAGACATGGCCTGTGTTTTTCTTAAGCAATTCCTGGCTGTAAGCCAGAAAGAAAAGTTTAAAACAAAATCAAACCGTTTAAGAAATGGGCTAAAACAGTCTTCGCTCTTAACATGGATGGATTTCCCCACTGTAATATCGATTAAAGACTCTTTTTGACTGATTATGATATGGAACATCATACGGTACGAGGCCACATTAAGAAAATTTCAGCTCGGAAAGATACAATTCTGTGGCTGTAAGATTTGAAAAAGCAGGTGCTTCTCAATGTGAGGCCCCAGGCACGTGAAGAAAGATAGCTTCCCAGAGTGTCTGCTTTCTCCAAGGAGGAGTAGGATGGGAGGGTTAGGGTTAGGGTTAGGGCTAGAGGTGACAGCCTGGCCTTGGCGAGGGACCAGATCTGGTAGGTGAGGAGGGTTGGTCGAGAGAGTGACCAGGGACACCTGGCAGAGTGGACACAAGGTCAGACCTGCTTTAAAGGGTGGTTTCTCCATTTCAGAGCCTGGAGTTCCTCAGAGTTCAGGAAAGAGTGTCCCACTCTTTCAGCAGAAGAGAGAATCTAAGTCTACAGTTCCAGGGTGAAAATTATTTTTTAGAGCCAGTCATCTGAAACTCGAATGTGAAAGTGAAGCACAACTTGCCCCAGGATGTTCTCTCCCAGAGAGACTGCCACTTCCTTCGTTCACTCCTTCATGCATTCATTCATTCATTCGATGGAAGTAATTTTGCCACTTTGTATCTTAAAAACACCTTACTTCATATTTTCATTGTCTTTGCCTCCTTTTGCTCCTTTTATAAATTAAGAATAAAGCCTCCTCTTTCTAAGTTAGCTCAAAAGTCAGATCCAGCTTGAATCGAAGTCATTAAATCATTATGAAGTGGCTACTTTCTGTGAAGGGCATTTTTCCCAACTGCAGGAAGGTGGGAATTCAGAGAGGGCCGTGCCCTAGCGGGGCATAAGCTCTGGGTGCAGAGAGGACTGCGGGAAACGACCGCCAAGTGGCAGACAGCAGAACACAAGCTCCCACAACGAGTAGGGGTGGAGCGTCCACTCTGATCGGGAAGATCACAGCGTTTTCTAGAAGATCATCTGAGAGCGAGAAGAGATGTGAGACGCAATCCCAGGAAACAAATCCACAGACGTGATCCACAATGGTGATGCCAGAGGACAGACTCCTCGCAGAATCTGACCCGCCGATTTTCAGTCCGGTTTCCGATGCCTCCTAATGCACGGGACCAAATCGCGACATAAATAGGCACCTACTGTCGGCCGGCACAGCAGGACTCCGGCCAACTCTGGTTTGTGCAGGACACTCAGCGGCCATCAACACTGCCACTAGCACGGCAGTGACAGCCTTTAGTTCTAAAGCGATAGACGGAGATTTAATTTTGATTCTGCGTTTTCCCGCTTCTGCAACCTCTCTGGTTGGCTCATCTGCACAGTGGGAGAGACAACACTCTCCGCCTGCCTCTCAGCTGGCTGTGGAGTGAAATGATGAGGTTTCAGGACACGAATGAGGACTGAGAAGGCAGCCGTGGTGCGGGGAGGGTGTGAGCTCCGGGCACTGGCAGAGCCGTCCCGACCGCGGCCGCGGAAGCGTGGGCATGGTGCCGGGAGGAAGGGTCTGGGTGATGCCGGTTCCGTAGAGATTGTTGTGATAGAATGGGCACTGCACAGGAAGTGGTCGGAGCAGTGTGAGATATTTGCAATAATTCCTCCCAGCGGCTTGCCCGCTCTGTGCGCGTGGGGTGTCTGCCGCGCACCTCCCGACAGCGGAGAATTTCAGTTCTGCGGGACGAGCATGAGGAGGCTCCCGTTGGGGACGGTTTCCATGGAGAAAATTAGGAGCGAGGAAAAAAAGGGAGTGAAATTAGAGGTTTCAGGAAGAGGAAGCAGGTTTCTGAGGGAAGTTTCAGACAGAGGAGGGAAAGCCTGGGTGCTGGAGGGCAACCCCCCAGCATCCGGCACTGGGGACCCCCCTCTTGGGGAGCGGCCAGGCCCCCGGGGCACTCGCACCCAGGGCCGCTGACCCCCGCAGCCCCGAGACACTGCCAGGCAGAGATCCGGCCATGGAAGCGGGACACACAGAGGCCTTTGCTATTCTCTCTTTATCTACCGTGCTGCCTTTATTGTCCATCCTAGCGGACGTGAAGCTTTTACGAGTGCTTTTACAGACTCCTTCCTGGCCGTGGCCCCGGAGCCAACCGCCCTGTGACCCTTTAGTCCCTGCTTCCCCCACCTTCTTCGCGGGGAGCCGCAGCCCCGACCAGGTGGCAGGTGAGGGCTGCACCTCCTGCCCAGCAGCTCTCTTCTCTCCGTCTCATCTCCAAAAACGTCTTCTGCATTCAGTTCCTGCCCTGCCCCCACACCAGCACGTCTCCATGATGACAGTACCCTGTTTCCTCGAAAATCAGACCTACCCATGAAACAAGCCCTAGCAGGATTTCTAAGCATGTGCGCAATAGAAGCCCTACCCCGAAAATAAGACCTAGTGACGGGAGTGGCTACGCAGCGCATCTGCACAACCCATGCATTTCGTCGAGTTGCGGTAAAGAAGACGAGCAGCCCTTCTCCTCTGCCCCATCGTGACAGCTACTGTCCCAGGGGTGACCGGAAAGGTGCAGGCAGCCCCACCAACAAGGCCGGCTCCCCCTGTCAGGTCCCGGCCATCCTGTGCATGCTGCAAGCTGAGGCTTTGAGGGGAAAATAACACATCCCCTGAAAATAAGCCCTCGGGTGTCTTCTTGAGGAAAAATAGATATAAGACTCTGTCTTATTTTCGGGGAAACACGGTAGACATTTCTGCGACTTGTTTTTAATGTTCGGAGATAACTCTTGGGTTATTAATTGTTCCAGATTTGTGTTTCTGTGAGATTCAGGAGGCACTTTGTGATTCTAAAATTCTTCTAATAAGAGGTCGCTGTGGACGGTGTCACCTCAAGGCAAGAATTATCTCTGGCACCAAAATCTCGCCTTTCTCGACGTCTGGGCATTGTTCTTACAGATCGGAGCTGACCTGTCTGCAGGTACAAACACCCCAGTGAACACGGTCACGGAGCTGAACTCACACGGTGAGCAGCACCCGCTCTACCCGAGCGGCTCCTCAGACCTCGGTCACCGAGAAGCGTATACAGCAGGCTGGCTCAGCGTCAGGCATGGGCATCACTAGTTTGGCCACAACTAGGCACCAGTTTCTTTTCCACATCACAGAAGGAGTTCAGGAAGGAGCAGGTGAAGGCTGACAGCTGACACGTGTCCTCGGCTGCGGCTTTGCCGACAGCACATGTCTGGGACACAGAGGGACATTACAATGGACACGCGATATCCATGCCTGAGCCCTCGGGAGGGTGACTCGAGGGTGGAGATGGCGTCCACTTGCCTCGGTGGCCTTGGTGGCCCAGCACAGGCTCTGGTCTGCTTTGGGGCCCATGAGTGGCTGCTGCCCGAAGAGCTCTGTCAGCGTGACCCGCAGGGGCGGGAGAGCCCCGCGTCCCCAACACAGCCACCGTCCCTTCCATCAGGAGACTTTTTCAGTGCACACAGGACACAGCTGTGTCACCAAGGGCCCCTCCTCTTCCCACCTCCGTCTCCTATCCTCTCATGCCTGCTCCCTCCTCTGGCTCCACCTGCTCTGATCTCCTCTCGGGGGGCCGTTTCCCCCTAGCCGGGACCCTGCGCACAGCTACCGGGCCAGGCGCTGTTCTGGAAACCTGGCTGCACACACTGTCCCCTCTGACCTAGCCTCCCTCTGCACCTGATGCCGCCACCATCGCCCGCGTCACAGCGGGACAGGTGGGAGCAGCGTGAGGGATTGACCTGCCCATCCGTGGGCGCTCGGGCTCCCCTTGCCAGCCGGCGCCAGGCCTGTGCAGCCGCCGCCGCCGCTCATTACAGAGCGAACGTGCAACCCCCTGAGGGCTCCAAGCAGGAAGTTGTATCATAACTTGGTATAACGTAAAGATATTACTCCCATGAAAAATATAGACAAGGGAAATGCATAAACATTTTGTTTGCATATAGAAGAAAACTGGACTTTGGGAGGTCACAGGCACTTGGGATTCGCCACTGCAACTGTCTTGGAGAAAGTCCCGACCGACGTCTACCCAGCGCGGTTCAGCTGCCATTGCTGCGTCCTTTGTGGCGCAGTTCCTACGTCAGGCACAGCCCCCAGGACCTGGGCTGAGACACGCAGACATTAGATAAACGCAGACATTTGGTGACATCGGACACAAACATTCTGCCCGGAGAGTGATTACTCGATGACAAGATTAAAGGGGGCGGATGAGAAGTGTCTAAGAATGAAAGTCTGAACAACTTCAGACGTCAGTACAAGCCGCTCTTACCGGACACACCTCCTAACGCCGCGCTGCGCAGGGACCGTGGACGTCCTCAGAGCCAGCGTATGGCTCTGCGCCGGGCTGCAGGTTGCCCGTCTCCACCCCGGAGTCAGACCCGGTGGGGCTCTGTGGAGCCCAGGGTCTTCCGTAGGATGGCAGGGTGCTGGATGCGGGTGACGTGTGCTCAGGGGTGCACAGACCGTGTCGCTGAGCCCTCGGCTGCACGACAAGGAGGACGGCGAGCAAAAGCTGGGTCTACGTCCGCAACGAGGGCACCGTGCAACCCCAAACACCCAATTCGTGTCATTTAAAAGACAGTTCCACTTTTATGACGATATGTAATTTATAAATTCCCCAACGGCGTCAATATTTTCTGGGGCAGCCAAACTAACCGACGTACACGGCCCCCGTCTCCTGGTGGCCTTACGTTCCCTGGAATATCAGATGCACTTGTGAGGAAATGGCGTCGGTAACGGCACGCAGCTAGCGTTTCTTTCGCGAGGCCCTGCTCACTGCACGGCATTCCGGGCAAATTGCACCGAAACACACGTAGGAGAAGACGAGAGGAACCTGGAGAGTGGGAAACGAAGCCACCAGCTGAGACTCCAGACCACGTTTCTCCGCCAAACCTCGGCGGAGACTGCGTGTTACGCGGCGAAATCACTTCCCGCGAGAGGCGTAACCGGAGGACTGAAGACGGGAAACGGAAGGACAGATCCGTGCCGCAAACGCTGCCCAAGGTGCAGCCCGGGGGGTCCCCTGCCTCCCATCAGGCCAGTGACGAGGGATCGCTCCCCCGTGCCAGACCTGAGACAGCAGGAGGTCTCATGTACGATGACAGCCACTCTTATTTTTATAAGCGTTAGGACGAATGTGTTCTGGAAGGTTCGGGGATCTCGGGTCTCTGCACAAGACTGGGCAGTGTCCACGCCACGGCTGCGTCCAAACGCCGGGACACCCCCATGCTGCTCTAGACATGACCTACATCCCCAAGCCACGCCCGTCTCCGCAGTTCTGCCCGGGCTCCCTCGTCTTGCCCTTCCTGAGCCCAAACGTGCCCCCAGGAAAGGTTTCAAAACTGAGGATGTCTGGCTGCCAGTGAGGGGTGATGACTGTCACGTCCTGAAAACCCGGTGGGTCCCTGGTCCCATCTGCTTACGGCTTTCTGACAAGACCATGCACAGAGCTCGTGTGGCTCTCGGGGGTCACCCCGCAGGTCCGAGAGGCGTTAGGACCCACATCTCTGGCCGCCACCCGACCCGACCGCGGCACCTGACCCAGAGGGGCCGGGACACCCACCCGCACTCACGCAGCACCGACTGCGAAAGGCAGGCTCGGGAGACACAAGGGAGAGCGGCCGGGGGAAGCCCATCCCCTTCGAAGGGTTTTCATCTCCTCCTCGCCTGGAAAACAGCCTGTCCCCTCTCACTTGGGCCACATGTCAAGACAGATGCTTCAGATTTTTGACAGTCTCTGTGCACATTAAGAGATAGCCGGGCACGGACTCCTCCCCGGAGAGCTGTCCCCACCGTTCCCTGAAACGCCGTGGCCCATCACCACTCAGAGCCGTCACCACGGCTGAAAGGCTCAAGCACCCTCTCCGCGATAGGAGCGAGCGCTCTGGGAGCCCCGGGGGCACCAGCCCTGGCCGCCACTGCCGTTTTTCACCCGACACCCGCCGCCTCCTCCCAGGCGCTGACAGAGGGAGAAACCATGTCCTGCTCTCGGCAGCGCTTGAGGCTGGGTCAGGTGCGCAGGACGGGCCCTGTCTGCCGTGCAGCCGTAGGTTTCCAGGGGAAAGTGTCCGAGCTCTGGAAGCAAAGCCCAGCAGTGTGTGGGGGCGAGCGGCAAGGCCACCCTGGGTCGGTGTCCGTCAGCGTCAGAGCGGGAGCTCTGGGGGAAATCACACGCACCACGGCCGCGTCCCCAGGGCCACCGCGGACAGCACCGCGACCCACAGGCCTCCGGTCAGGGAGGACGGGAAAGCGGGCGGAGAGCGTGTGTGAGTCCCCAGCACGTTGTCCCTCTGGGAGGTGACGAACTCGTCCTCTTTAATGCTGGCCCCAGCCCCCGCCCAGCCTGGACTTTCAGAGGGAGGTCATGGGAGGGCAACACTCTGCTGTCATCTAAAAGGTGACCGTGCCCTGGGCGTGCACAGGTGAGGGCGCAGGTGAAAGGTGAGAGGAGAGAGAGCACACTTGACTACAACACGCCCCGGCTGAAGTGCACTGGAGCTGGGGGAGCTGGGACCACCCCACAACTGGCCATGGCCAGCATCTCCCTCCTCCGCTCGAGGCTGGGAGCAAAGCCACGCCCGTCCCGCTCAGCGGTTCCCTGCCGTCCTTCGGTGGCACGGTGCCGGGATTGGGCTGCTCCAGCCTCGGCTCCCCGACTTTTGGGAAAGAGTTGCAAAACACTAATATGAGGAAAACCACATTTCTCAAAGTCCTGGGGCTCCCCGCCCTGGGAAATCAGTTGAATTCTAAGCAGAGTAGATAGAAGAGGCGTTGCCTCCAGCACCCCATGTGCTCATAGAGACACCCCACCTGCTAGACAGTGACAATGTGTTGAGGAAACGTGCTCTGTGGGCTCGCCTATCCGGAAAGATCATGGTGGGCCCTTGAATTCTAGCAAAATGCTTCAACTAAAGTCCAGAAAAAATGCTACCTAGGTGTTAAAGTCAGAAGCCTACGAGCGGGGGAAAGAGAGGAGACCCACCGACTCTTCTTGTTAATACCGGTCTGCTAATCGGCGAGCATTTTCTGTAGGTGCCTACTGAGACCTAGGATGGGGTTGGCACACACCTGCCCCGCCCGGCCAGCGGCCTGGGTCCAGACCAGGTACTTTCCGTTTCATGAAGAAAACGTCCACTCCAACTGCTTAAAAGGAAAACTGCTCTTAACAACATCTGGTGTAACCACGTAACAAAGCTGCCAAGATTCAGACCACTATGCCTGGAATAATGTCAAACCAAGGAAACAACGAGGTTTATAATGGAAACCGAGAGAAAGCTTTATTTAATTCAGGATAGCTCCAAGGACATCACACTGACTCCACACTCTCAATATTTTGACGTTACTGGGCCGGCAGTGTTGACGGCGGTGCAAAGCTTACGAAAAGTGGCTACCGCATAGAGTCAGGTTTTGTTTCTCGAAGTGCCACTGCTTTGGAAGTTGTTGTCAAAAAACACTGAATCTCAAGAATTAATTAAAATAGCAACAACCGTAAAGACAGTTGAAAACTAGATATGTCTGAGGAAATAAATCCTGAGATAAAACAGATTTTTTTCTTAGCTGTCGTTTAACTGGGAAGAGAAAAACTAGGATTTATACACTTTTGTGAAAAATAACGTCCACGTTGTCAGCTTGCTTGTCTAAACCTAATTTTAGCTAACTAGGATTTAATATCCCTAAAATTTTGATATTAATATACCAAATTAATGCAATTTTAAATCGCAACACTGTTACAAGCCACATCTTGTCCGCATGGGTGTCCGTTCCAGAGCTGTCTCGGCCTCTGGGTTTCGAAGGTCGGCTTTCTGCTGGTCCAGGGAACCGGCCGCTTACTCCACGGCCTGCGTCTCATGCACAAACATTCAGCTCCATCGTGTGCAAAGCTACATAACGTCTTGCACAAGGGAAGTTTGCCCAGCAACAGGAACGAGGCTTCTAACAAATCTGCACCAAGACAGATCAGTGTTCTAGCCGGCTGCCCTTCAAAGAGGCCACTTTGACACATCTGAACATCCCAGCATTTAGCCTTTATTCCAATGTGCGAACTCTTCCTTCGAAGCTACCTTACAGTTTACAAAGAACTTAAGAAAAGCCAACCTTACTATGTCCCGGGGTGACGCCAAAACACAAAGAATTCTCTCCTGTATAATCTCACTTAGTCCTAACAAGCCCAGGGCACAAGGAAACCAAGGACCCCCTCCTCACGGTGTGGGGGGCAACGCT
Organism: Cheirogaleus medius; assembly: GCA_008086735.1. Lineage (NCBI taxonomy): Eukaryota > Metazoa > Chordata > Mammalia > Primates > Cheirogaleidae > Cheirogaleus > Cheirogaleus medius. The sequence continues at coordinate 107,164,556 of VBSM01000361.1, read as the reverse complement.
GAAGCCTGAGAAACACCGCGTCTTGTCCAAAGTGACCGGCGCTATTCATGGTGTCGGGACAGGCACTGTCCACAGTCCGCCTGAGACAGGGCTGTCACTCAGAATGCCAGTGGCCCCATGCATCACGTCATCTTGTGACCGGAGGGAAAGTCAGTTTAGTTAAACCTGCCTCGTGCCACAGCGATTTCTAATTAGATCTTGTGGCGATGACTATGAAATTTGTAACAGATGCTGATGCTTATGTTTTCTGGCAAACCTTGCACCTCTCACCCTGGACCGCGGCTTCGATTCCACACACCTCTAAGAGGGACTTTGTCAGTTGAGATTAATAGTATTGATCAACCCATCTCCCAGGGCAACCCGTGCCGGGAGCGGCAGGGCTTCCTTCCTACCTATACGATATTCTTGCCTCTAAAACGCAAGGTAAGCTGAAAAGGTATGGGAAGGTGGATGAAAGTCCCGTGGATTAAGATGAGCATCATGCGTTTGTGTGCACAGGTGCCCTTGAATCGTTGACAGGATGGGGCCCGGGCCTAGAGTATTCTCATGCGAATTGCAAGTTGAAACTTTCATTTCAAATACAATTGAGCTCTCTAATTCAGATAGATAAGCTTCCAGGAGAAATTGTCCTTTCGAATACAACCTGTAATTTTTATCCACAAGTAAAGAACGGAGAGACACTGCCCTAAGTGAATTCATTGGTAATTCCAGGTGCGGGCCAGTAAGACAGAGCCGTGTTCAAAGATAGAAAATGAGGCTTATCAAAGAGAAGAACTGAGGGGCAGCATATGCCTGGCCTGAAAATGGTTAAAAATCCTCTTTCCATTTAGTTAGCAATATCTAGAATTATTCCAGAAGAGATTCCAGACATTGAACAGGCAGTTCACTCTGTTTATGATTTCTGCAGTGGAGGCTCCCACCCAATTTTAGTTTGTGACGTGGCCGACAGGCGAGCGCTTTGGAAATGACGAATGGAGCTCAACTGAGGAGGCGCGAACAGCTTTTCTGCATCTGTGATAAGATTAGAAACATTCCAATGGCTCATAGGCACAGACATTTTAACTGGGGTATCAGATTAATGTTTTGGTTTAAATTTTCACTGAACACTTTATTGCTATTAGTAATGATAGTTTTGATCTCTAGACATGCACACAAAGCTCTGACAGGCCTTGGTGGATGTTGTCCCTGGGGACTTGGGCTGAATTGACATCACATGATGGGGCCATCTCATCATGGGACTCTGGAACCAGACAGCCACATGCCCCAGCCGCCAGGGCCTTCTCGGGCGGCTGGGGGCCCTGGAAGCCCCTTCCCCAATCTTGCTCTCGCTCTCAACCCACAATGCACACGTTTTGGAAACTAACAACTTCGTATGATGATGGTAGCATCCAAACTGTCACATGCACAAATGAACTTGTGATTTTAATTAAAATAAAGTCCATTTCTGTCCAGCATTGGATAAATCCACCCAGCTTCAACTGGACCTAGACCTAAAGCTCCGCGGCCCTCAGACACCTGCCGGCGGAGGCGTGCCGGGAGAGAGATTGCAGTTGGCCGGGCTGACCCACTGGGAGACGCCAGATGATCCAGAAGCATTTCCCGTCATCGGGGATGGGCTACCCAGAGTCCTGTGGCACATGGTCCGCGAGGGAAAGCAGGCCAGGGGTTACGCAGAGACACCAGTGGCCGGAAGGACAAGGAGAGATTTCACCCAGCACGCAGCCTGCTGACACCCTCGTTTGGGACTTCTGGCTCCCAAACTGTCTCCGTCATTGTAAGCCACCCCGTTAGTGGCACTTTGCTACGGCAGGCTAGAAACTAACACAGATGTGTCACCTGGCTACAGCAGATAAGAAAAATAATAAAATAATGAAATAATGATGGCACCACATTAAACTTTCCTCAACCGAAATACTGTAAAATTTTACTGCTTTACATACATGCAGAGCAGTTCTGCCAAAAATTCTCAGAAAAGCAGGAAGAAACACGTGCACATATAGCTTGTGGGCCTCGTGTGTATATTTTTTGACCAAAAGATAATTTTTAACTACCTCTGAGTTTAACCCTTCCCAGTTGCATGAGGCAGCTCAGCAAACTCTAAAATGAAACATATAGAAACAGCCTCCAAATCCCGTTGTGCAGCGTCTCCTATGTTCTGAAGTAAAGACAACTTTGCCCGTTGCCCCAACGAGCAGCTAATCGGGTTGAATAATTCATAAGCCAAGAATCAGTCGCTCCTGTGGGCTGTGAGTGAATTTAAGTTGGGCCTTTCCCCGCACCCAGCCGAGATCAGGGCCAGGCCGCAGGGAATGCCGGCCAGGGAGCCGAGAAGTGGACCCTGGGGGTGGGAGCGTCTTTGCCTGGGAGAGACGGCCCAGGGCGCGGTGCATCGGGGCGACCAGCACCCCAGGGAGGCGTGAGCAGTGGACGGGGCAGAGCCGGCAGGGAGGCTGGGAGGAGTCTGGGGCCACAGGGAGGCCGCCTCACTGAGCTCATGGTCTGCTCAGAGACGCCCCAGCGAGAACGCGGCCGAAGGAGAGGTGTGTGGGGACAGCTCCGGCAGGGAGGGGAGTTGTTGGGGCAGGTGCCGTCTGCCGAGCGCGGCAAAGATGCAAGGGTTGCAAGGGCAGCTGAGATGAGGAGAGGCAGCATCGTGTCAGGGTGCTCGGGGCTTCCTCGAAGTGGATGGGGACAGGCTATATCGAGGTCAAAATTCCCTTTTTAGGGACCACTCCGCCACTGTGCCCAATCTCCCCACAAACAAGCTCAGGCCCAGCAGTTACCCAGGAGGGGCCGAGCGGGGACTCTGGCCGGCAGCGTGTGTGTCTGAGAGCGTCTCATCTCCCAGAAGATCCCCCTTCCCAGCCCCGTCCCCTACGGGTCCCCTTCCGGCCCACTCTGGAAAGGAGCAAACCGCTCTTGCATTGTGTGCAGTTCCCTGGCCGAGACCCTGTCATGTCGAGAGGTCACAAATGACCTCCCAGTGGATGGGGCGTGGCGTGCCCTTCCCGAGGACCGGCAGCTTCTGTTCTCGGTCTCCTCCAGGGGAAGGCTGAAGTCTCACCCTGGACTTTTACTCGGTAATAAAAAGTTACAAGATGTGGATTTGGACAGCAGAGAGTTGGAACTGGGAATATTGTTTTTGTAAGACACTGCAGAACCACAGTGGAATACGAACAAACTACACGGGGAGTCAGACGGGTTTTCACATCATCAGCCCCCGAAACGCCGCGGCACTGATTCACCGGTGAGTCATGACCGGTTTGGACGCGCTCGAGACCAACGCTGGTTTTGAGGAAGGAAGCCGGAGGAGCCCTCTCTGAAATTAGTGTGACAGAGAACAGTTCTTGTACATCTAAACCTGAGCCAGATCAAACTCCACTTCTCTGCATGGCTCACTACCCACTCCTGTGGAGAAGCGGCTAAGAAAAGACACGAGATGGTTCTTTCCTGAGTTCTCTTCCTTCTTCCTCCTTGTTCATTGCCCAAGGAAACGTCGAACCGTGAAGCTTCCACTAAGCAACACAGATCACGGAGAGAAGGAAAACAAAGTATTAAACCGAAAATGCAGTTCGATGGGTGATGCGCTGCTTTGAGAATTTAGACATCTCGCATTTCGTTCCCCCTTCTGCCGTTAGACTTTCCCCAGTGTTTTGGGGAAAGATATTTTATCTATGCAACTCACTCGTGTTGGTTCAGCCAGCATTAAGTGAGCCTCCCCATGCTGGGAACTGCTGACCCAGGGGCGCCGGGACAAGTGGCCCCGCGCTCAGGAGCAGATGGGCCATCTCCCCACCACGCAGCACCAACCCCAGCACAGGTGCACTCACATTCGCCAGGTGCACTCACATTCGCCAGGTGCACTCACATTCGCCAGGTGCACTCACATTCGCCAGGTGCACTCACATTCGCCGACATCAAAAAGAAGCAAAGAAGGAGTCACCCAACTCTTGCCCAATTCCTCTGTATTTTCTGTGGCTCGGTTTTGAGCTGCCCGCAACATTACAAAATCGTCTGTGATGCAGCGCACGCTTGGTTTGATGAAGAGTCAAAGCTATAAGGGAGGCTTATACAAACTGCTGGTGTTTTTTAAATAACAGCTTTATTGAGATATATATGTATATTCAGCTCGCCTATCATATGATTCATCCATTCAAAGTGTGCACCTCATTGTTTTTTGTTTAGTTTATCACAGAGCTGCACGATACGATTACGCAGTCAATAGTAAAATATTTTTATCATCCCCCCAAAAAGCCCACAGCCATTGGCAGTCACACCTGTGTCTCCCCCAAACCTCTCCAGCCCTAGTAAGTGATTAATCTGCTTTCTGCCACTACAGATTTGCCTGCGCTGGGCATTTTAGAGAGAGAGACTCACGTGGTACAGGGCCCTTCGTGACAACTACTTTCAGCATAATGTTCACTCAGGTTGAAAAGGGTATCAGAGCTTCATTCCTCTTTATGGTCAAATAGCATCCCACTGCATGAACAGACCACATTTTGTTTGCCCGTTCATTGGCTGATGAGTATTCAGGTTGATTCCACCTCTTTGGCTGCCACAAATACAGCTGCTGTGCGCATTTGTGCGCATGTTTCTGTGAGGACCTTTGCTTTCAGTTCTCTCGGGGCGTACCTAGAAATGGATTTGCTGCGTCATAAGACAATCCTCTGATTAAACTTTGGGAAACTGCCAGACCGTTTTCCAAGGCAGGTACACAATTTTCCTTTTCCCACGGAAGCACACGAGGGTTTTCAACATAGTCATGAACATTTGTTATTTTCTGGCTCTTTAATTCTAGCGAGTGTGAGGTGGCATTTCACGGTGGCTTTTAGCCAGTTGTTTTGGTTGTGGTGAAATACACATAACACAAAATTTGCCATCTCGCCATCGTACTCGTATGGTTTAGTGCCGCGTGGTGCTGCAGTGGTCTCCACCGTTGTCCGCACAACATCTTCATCCTGTGAAACCAAATCTCTCCACCCAGTAAACACCGACTCCCGGCCCCCACCATCCCGGCCACCAGGGTCTGCTTTCTGTCTTTATGGTTTTGGCAACTCTAAAAGGTGTCCTACCTAAGGACATCAAAAGAGAATGGAAGAGTATTTGTCTTTTTGTGACTAGCTTATATCACTTAGCGTGACATCCTCAAGGTTCGCCCGTGTTGTGGCGTGCGTCGGAATGTTTTCCGGCTGAATAACGTTCCACTTCAGGCACACGCCACCGTTTGTTTATCCGTCCGTCTGCCAGCGCGCCCTCGGATTCCGCCCGCGTTTTAGCTGTCGTGAATCACGTTGCTGTGGACGCGGGTGGACAGATACCTTTTTGAGACCCTGCTTTCGATGCTGTTGGGCACATAATCCGAGTGCAATTGATGGATCATATGGTGATTCTATTGTTTAACTTTCTGAGGACCCTCCGTCCTATTTTCCACAGCCGCGGCACCGTTTTATACTCCCAGCGCTGCACAGGGTCCCCTCTCCTCATCCTCCCAAGCACTCGTGACTCTACGTTTGCTTCGCAGACGCCATCCCGCCACGTGTGAGCCGGCGTCTCGCTGAAGCTCTGAAATGCAGTTCCCTGGGGACTGCTGAGCTGAGGGTCTTCCACGCCCTTACCGGCCACTGGCATGTCTCCTTCAGAGAAATGTCTGTTCCCGTCTTCTGTCCATTTCAAAATCAGGTTGCTTATTCCTCTGTTGTTGAATTTTCGGAATGTTCTGTATATCCTGGATATTAACCCCTCGCCAGATACATGATTTGCAGTCACTTTCTCCCATCCTGGGTGATGCCTTGTACTCCGTTGATAGTGTCTTTTGATTCACAAATATTAAATTTTTTCATAAAAAATCCAATTTTTCTACACTTGATCTTAGCCAAAAGGCTGAGAAGTGATAAAAAATCCAATTTTTCTATTCTTACTTTTTTTTGCCTGTGCCTTTGGCATCATATTCAAGAAACCATTGCCAAATCCCACGATGTGATTTTTCCCCATGTTTTCTCCTTAAAGTTTTATAGTTTTAGGGCTGACCTTTAGGTCTTCAACCATTGTGAGTGAATTTTGCATCTGGCATCACGTGCGGGTCCAGCTTCAGCCTTTGCATAGGAATATCCAGTTTTCTCAGTGCCATGTTTCGAAAGTAGTGTCCTTCCTACTTCGAATGGTGTTAGAACTCTTGTTAAAAATCATCTGGTCTGCATGTGAAGGTTTATTTCTGTGATCTCTGTCCTGCTCCCTTGGTCTATGTGCCAGCACCTCACCATTTTGACCACTGTAGATTTGTAGTAAGACTCAAAATCAGGAAGTGCGAGTCCTGTAGTTTTTTTCTTCCTTTTCAAGATTGTTTTGGCTATCTAGGTCCCTTGGGATTCCATATGAATTTTAGGATGGGCACTGTTATTTCTGCAGAAAATAAAATTCATAGGGATTTTGATAGGGATTGCATTAAACCCGTAGATCTCTTTGGGTGGCACAGCCATCTTAACAATGCTGAGTCTTCAGATCTATGAACATGGATGTGTTTCAATTTATTAATGTCTTCTTTAATTTCTTTCAGCAATGTTGTGTAATTTTTATTGCATAACTGTTTCATCTCCTTGGTTAAGTTTATTGCTAAGTGTATCACTCTTTGATACTATTCTGAAGGGAACTGTATTTGTAATTTCCTTTTCCTATTGTTCATTGTTAGTGTACATAGGTGCAACTGATTTTTGTGCTTTAAATTTGTTTCCTGCTACTTTGCCAAATTCATTTAGTAGTTCTGACAGGTATGTGTGTGTGTATACAATCGCTAAGGTTTCTTATGCATAAGTTCATATCACCTGCCAAAAGAAATCATTTTACTTCTTCCTTTTCAATTTGCACATTTTTTAATTTCTTTTTCTTGTCTAATTGCTTTGGCTGGAACTTCCAGAACTATGATGAGTAGAAACAGTGAGAGCAGAATCCTCTCCTTGCCTAGCTTAGAGTAAAATTTTCAGTCCTTCACCATTGAGTATAATGTTTGCAATGAATTTTTCATATATGGCTTTTATTATGTTAAAGTAGTTTTCTTCTATTCCTAGTTTGTCGAGAGTTTTTGTCATGAAAGTGTGAAAGATTTTGTCAAATGCTTTTCTGCATCTGTTGAGAGGATCATGTTTGTTCTTCCTTCATTTGTTAATGTTGTGTATTATTTTGACTGATTTCCATATGTCGAACCATCCTTGCATTCCAGGAATAAATGAAATTTGATCATGGTGTATAATCCTTTCAACAGGCTGCTGAGTTCAGTTTGCTGGCATTTCATTGCGGATTTTGGCACCAATGCTCACAAGGGTTATTGATCTGTAGTTTTCCCTTAGTGTCTTTGGCTTTGGTATCAGTAATGCTGGCCTCATAGAGTGAGTTAGGAAGTGTTTCCTCCTCTTAAATTTTGTGGGGAAGTTGGTAGTAGTTCTTCTTTAAATATTTGGTATTAATAGAATTCATGACTGAAAGTCATTAGGCTTGGGGTTTGTTTTGTTGTTATTGTTGGGAGATTATTGATTACCAACTCAATCTTCTTGTTATAGGTCTATTCATATTATCTATTTCTTCCTTATTTAGTCTTGATAAGTTTTGAGTTTCTAGGAACTTGTTCATTTTATCTAGGTTATCCAATTTGTTAGCATACAACTGTTCATAGTGCCCTTTTATAGTTCTTTTTATTTCTGTAGAAATGATTTTTCTCTATTATTTTTCTATTCTCTATTTCATGTGTCTCTGCTCCAATCTTTATTATTTACTTTCTTCTGCTATCTTTGGGTTTAGATTGTTCTTCCTTTCTAGTTCCTCAACTTGTAAATTTAGGTTGTGCATTTGGTTTTTCTCATTTTAATGTAATCATGAATAGCTATAAATCTTTCCCTTAGCACAGCTTTTACCCTGTTCTGTAAGTGTTTGGTTACTCTCTTTTGGGTATTGTTGGAATGGAGTATCATTTTCCATTCTTTCTTTTCAATCCATTTGTGTCTTTGGACATCCTGTAAGATATAAAGTGAATCCTTTGTAGAGCATAGCGTTGCATTATTTTTCATCCATTCTGTCAACATTTGTCTTTTGATTGGAGAGATTAATTCATTTACATGTAAATTAATTTCTGATAAGAAGAGACTTATTTCTGTCATCTTGCTTTATGTTTGCTATGTGTTTTATAACTTTTTTGTCCCTCCCTCATTTCCTGCATTTCCAATCTTGGTTAGTGCTTAGTTGACTTTTTGTAGTGAAACATTTAAATTCCTTTCTCATTTCCTTTTGTATATATTCTATGGCTATTTTCTTTTTGGTTATGATGCCATTTACATTTAACATCCTAAAGTTGGAACATTCCTACTTAAATTTATGCCATCTTATCTTCAATCACATACAAAGTCTCTGCTCTTTTAACAGCCCTGTCTCTGCCTCTTTAAATTGTTGATGTTACAAAATCACATCTATATATATTGTGTACACCAAAACATCAACTACTAATTATTTTAAATGCATTAGTCAACTAAATTATGAAGAAAACAAAATATAGAGTTATAAACCACTGTTATAATAATGCTGTCTATATAATTCCCACGTATTTACCTTTTTTGAGATCTATACTGTTCCTCAAGCATGTTTTTATGGCAGGTCTAATAGCAAAAATACTGCCTCAGCTTTTGTTTATCTGGGAATGTCTTAAGTTTTTAACTGTCCTTCACTTTTGAAGGCTAGGACAGTTTTGCTGGATATAAGGTTCTCGATCAACAGTTTATTTGTTTTTCCTTCTAGCACCTTGAATGTATATGTACACTGATTTCTGGCTCCAAAGTTCTGATAAGAAATCTGCTGATAGTCTTATTGAGTATCCTTGTATGTGAGATCTGCTTCTCCCGTGCTGTTGTCAAGAGTCTCTCTCTGTCTTCGTTTTTTGAAAGTTTGATTGTAACATCTCTGTGTGAATCTCTTTGAATTCATCTTACTTGGAGTTCACTGACCTTCTTGGATGTTTATATTCATGTTTTTCATCAAATTCAGAAAGTTTTCAAACATCATTTCTTCAAATATTCCCTCTTTCCTTTGTCTCTTCTCCTTCTGGGGCTCCTATAATGTGTATGTTGGTCTCCTTGATGGTGTCTCACAGGTTTCTTAATCTTTGTCCACTTTTCTTCATTTTTCAAAAAATATTTTGCCTCAGACAATAATTTACATTGTCCTATCTTCAAGTTTGCTGACTGTATCTTCTATCTGCTTAAATATGCTTTTCAATCCCTACAGTGATTTTTTCATTATAGTTATTTTACTTCTCATCTCCATAATTTCTTTTTGATTTCTTTTTAGATTTTCTACGTTTAGCGATATTTTTATTTTGTTTATACATTATTTTCTTGGTTTTCTCTACATCTTCCTTTAGTTCTTTGAGCATCTTTAAGGTAATTGTTTTAAAGTCTTTGACAAGTAGATCTACCCTCAGGTCCTTTTCAAGGATGTTTTCTTTTTGATTTATTTTATTTCTTTGAATGGGCCTTACTTTTCTGTTTCTTTATATATCTTGTGATTATTTTGTTGAAAACTGCATATTTGAATCTAATAATGAGATAACTCTGAAAATCAGGTTCTTCCTTTTCCCCAGGGTTTGCTGGCTTTCCTGTTAATTTTTTTAAATATTTTTTTATTATTGCCTCTGTGGCAGGAAAGCTCTTCTCAGGTCTTTTCTTAGTCTGCACCTTTCCCTAGCTATATGTGGTCACTTTCTATAATAATTTTTCCCATATACAAAGTTGCTTTGGAATGTCCTAGTAATTGCCTGGCTCCCAAAAGGGGAAAAAGAGAAAAATGAAGGGTGGTGGTAAAAAGTGCTCCAGCCCTTGAGATCCCCTGGAAGTCACTTCGGCCAGAGGAGAGGGGCAGCACTATGGAGAGGTACAACAATGCCCGCCACCTCTTTGTCAGCATCTCTGTGATAAAGAGATAAAGCTGCAATGTGATAAAGCTGCAATCAACATTCCTTGCACAGATCCCCGATATTTGGAGGACTAAGTCATTTTTGCTCACCATGGCCCTCACAAACTGTATGCAAGCTGCTCCCGGTATGTGTGCACATGGGGCTGTGGGGGAGGATGGATAGCTGCCGCTGTGATAAGAGTGGAAATTGACTGAAATTACCAAGAAGGCTTACTACCCAAGCCTTCTCCTAGAAGTCGCAAGTCTTTAATAGATTCCAAAGTTCCAGACAGACTCTGCCAGTGCAGTTGCTGTCTAGGTGGGAAGATACTCCTGGTGCTTTCTGCTCCACCATCTTCTCTAAACTACTAGCATTTTTAATGCCTTGATTCTCATTCAGCTATGGAACAGAGATGGCTTATAAACATAGTTTATAAATACATATTGATAGATTTATAAATAATCACCTATACATAATTTTGCCAATACTCACAAATGTAAATCAAATGTTTTATCTTAAATTGCTAATCAATAGTGGAGCCATTCTTTGTAAGCCATGGCTTATGAGACCAGACACTGTATATTATTCAATGCTCCTGACTTCTATCTCTGGGATAAATGAGACAGAGATTAAGCACATCCAACACGATCACTCTTTCTCGCAGACAGCACGTGAAGCTAAGAAGCTCTGCTGGCTGAGAAAACAATCAAGCTTAAAGCTCTAGATCAAATGGCCCTTCACTTGTCAGCCTTATCTGCTACAACTCTCGACAAAGGGTGACCTTAGTTTCAGGAAGTTAATCTTTTTCTTGTTCTTTATAAATATTTATCTTAATATCATTTTCCTATCTTTTCTAATAATGCTACCCTCTGCCACGCTGACCTCCTCCTATAGGTGTACATCCTACACTTGGAAGCTTCACCTAAAACCCTGCCTCTGGTTTATCGTTCAGCACCCCAACCACAATTATACCTAAATTCCTGCAACTGTCACCTTCTTAGCTATGTCAGGAGAAATAGACCATTGTGAGCCGTTCTCCTGTGATCCCAAGTCCCTGCACTTCAGCCTCCCAGCTGGACCGAAGGTCTTCAAGGCTGAGAATGTGGTCCCTGACTCGCTTACATCACTCCTAGTCTTGATCATGAGCTCACAGCAGGTGTCCACATTGTCTCTGCTGTGGCCCCACGGTGCTCCACAGGTACTGAAGGGACAGTCAGAGCATGGCATGCACCGGATCCTTATAACAAAGACCAGTGCACGTCCCACATGCTCAGCTGCTCCCCTGCGGGCGAAACAGAGAGTGGCAGGGTAAGGAGAGACTTTGGGAGCAGCTGTCTCACAAGGAGTTGGGGACAATGACACAGTCTTCACTGGCTGTGAGAAGAGTCGGGGGTTGTGCACATGTGGGAAACGCTCTGGAGGATACACTGTGCTGGAGAATCGTAAACTACTTCTGTTACGTATTTTTGGTTTTCACCTGGGGCGGACCCCAAAAGTCAAGCATCTTATGGGATGCTTCTGTAGAGAACCACAGCCAACCTCACTTCCTTTCTCCCTGCACACGTCTACCAAGCTCCCATGTGGCGACAGCAGGGCTCAGAGATGACGAGTGACAGCCACTTGTCACCATGGACCTTTCTGCTCCACCAGCACATGCCCTCAGGACTGGAGATGTCCAGCAAAGAGATAGAAAATCTCTGTTGTTTGCCTCAAACTTTCCACTGTACTTGTCATTTCTCTCAGTAGAAAATAGAAGTTATAAAAATACCAACTGGTCAGACTTTCCAGGAGAAAGAAAGAAATGACTGAAAGTCCATCTAAACACATGTTTAATAACTAAGCACCGCGTCACAGCCCACAGTATGCATTTTCATACCCCATAAATTGAAAAGGTGAAGAATAAGACTTGCATCTCAGAGACGCAAGCCAGGCCAGTTCATGTGGGCACGAGGTTGCAGCCGGTGACCTCAACTGCGCGGTCCACACAGATGCTTGAGGTTTGGATCCCTATCTGAGCAACTCTCAATTTTGTCTTGGAGCGTGGGCTGGAGTGTCCACAGGAAGGGCTGTTCTTTCAGGATCTGAGCCCATCTGTTCCTAGTTGACACCAAGGTTTGAAAAGTGCAGACCCACATGAAAATGAAACTCCATCTACTGCAGCTTTTAAAGTTAACCAACCTTAATTGAGACTCAAAAGCATTCTAATTTAGTTCAACTTTGGTTAAAAGTTTGGAGTCCTTGGTATTATTGCACACAAAAATCTATAATGAACATAGACTCTTAGATCAAAAACCAAGGAAAATAAATTTGCTGATTCTGAACTTTAAGTAGTGACTTGCTCCAAGCAGTTCCAAATGTCTCATAAATGCAGAAACCCTAATTCTATACTATGTATTAAAAGCCTTTAAAATGTTGATGCCCTTTGACTCAACTATTTCACACCCAAAATATATGTGAAGAAAAAATCAGAAATGCATATAAATATTTATGTGTAATATTGCTCTCTGTAATATTATATTTAGCAACAAAGTAAATCTGAAAGAAATTAAATGTTCAACAATAAGGATTTGTCTAAATAAATTCCTATAAATCCATACATCAGAAATATATTAATTAATTTGATATTATATAAAAACTATAGAAAGTATTTGTTATATATTTTCAAACAAAAAATATTTAAAAATATAAATGTAGAATATGACCCCTATTTTATGTACACACATACATAGATAAACACACATATACATACAATACACACAAGATAGAAGATTGCAAAATTTTCAGTACTAGAATATTATACCAGTGTTTAATCTCTCTATAGTGATATTATAGAAGATTTGTGCTTTTTTCCTTGTGACCTCATAGCTTCCAAATTTCTACAATGGACCTGAAACATTTTTCTTTAAAAAGGAAAAACAATCATTTTTCATGCACTTTTTTTTTACTTTGAACTTATGAAATACTTCAAACCTACTAAAAGTGTATATGTTCATTACCCAAATGTATGTTTTTCAATAACAAAGAAAAATAAGCATTCGCTCTTAAAAAACAATAGCAAAAAGTAAATACAGAAAATATCCAAAGAAAAATAGAAATCAAATGTCTTTGCCCCTTACAAATAAGCTTAGATGTCGTTTTCTCAACGAATGCGCGATCACCCATGTGTAATGAAAATTGTGGCCCCAAAACACATTCCCATCACGACTGTCACCACCCTGTCTGTGCTGACTCCCAGAACCTATAACTCAGGACTCTGCCCTGTATTTCCAGCCGCTTCTGCACGGCTGGACAGCAGCTCTCAGCCCTCTGTCCCTGCGTTGACCTCACCCCCGTGGGCACGTGCAGTCCCTACCTTCCCTGGGACCGTGTCCCTGCCTCCCTTATCGAGGCCTTGATGGCCTCCTCCTCTCCCAGGTCCTCCGCAGACTTCGGGGAGCTGCCCTTCCCCCGCTGGCACATCGGAGCCCACGTGAGCCTGTGCCCCTCGGGAGTCGGGGATGCAGCGGGGGCTGGGGGGGCTGAGCAACGTTTTATTCACCCAGGGACTTCCACACGTGCCTGGCGCCTGGGAATAGGTGAGAGAGTGATGGACATCATCCACTTCCACGGGGAGAGAAAGGAAGCAGGGACCGTGGCCCCGGGAGCCAGGCTAGCTGCCTTTGCACGCAGCATCTCTCAGCTTCACCCAGACTCTGAGGGAAACCTCATTATCGTCACTGGATGGACGAGGAGAAAGGAATTTAGTACGCTAACTGACTGGCCTGATCACCCAGCAGTCCAGCCGGGATTTGTACTTCAGTCTTGGTGTTTCCAAACTCTCCACTGGATCGTGGTTTCTTAAAGTGAGAAACTATCCGACAAAAGTTTATAACGGGAGTATCAACTTACTATAAAGCAACCCAAGATGAAATTACGGTCAAATCTAGCTTACATTATTTTCTTTTTCTTTTTTCTATTTAAAAATGTACCTGGGTCCTTTGTGCTAAGACTAGAAGCTAGTTCTCTATGTGGTTAATAGTACAGTATCACTTAAAAATGAAAATGCATCCATAATACATCCCAATAACTATGAAACCACAGTCTAACGGTCTAAACCTCTTTATGCACTTCAATGCCCAAATACTGAAAAATTTAACCTGCCTAAAAAGGCTAAGAAGATGTCATTAATTCCATGTTTTCTGAACTGAACAACAGCAGTAATAACTGCCAAATTCTGAATTGTCACCATGGCTGGTTGCCGTGATATGAATCCTGTCCTTGGGTTGCACAATGTACAGCCATTGTATGTGCATCCGGAGGCTTTGCTGGATAGATATATTTGTAAATTATCAGAGTGTGGATAGTATTTAAAGACACAGACATGGTGCCATTACTAAGCGAGCGAGCTTGCAGAGAGAGGGCCAGATGGAACCAACAGAGAGAGCTCAGGGGCAGGAGATTGAGCCTGGAAAGGAGGTAGAAAGGGATCAGTCATCCCCAGGACAAGAAGACGGTGGCATCAACGACACTGAGGGGGAAATGCCACAAGGAGGGCAGTGCCATTAGAGGTGCCCCCAGGAGGCCCCAGCTGACAGCTGACAGCTTCAGGCCAGTGGAGCCATCGGCACCCTGCCCCTTACGCACAGTGAATGTTCAGCGTTGGCCCCTCCACCTGTAAAACGTGTGCGTGACGTGGGGCCTAAGTTATGCCTCAGAGAGAAAAATGTCTGTGTCTTCATGAAGGATGATACTTTTGCCAAAGAGTCAAGATGCCCAAAGGCAACAGCAACTTGGTATTGTAGCAACATGGAAAGTTTTATCTGAATAAACAGGAGAGATTTCTTCCTTAAACTGCCACACCCATAATTCAAAGATGGGAGTCTACTGCCCATGCTACAATCTCCAATCATTTTTTTTTTTTCCTTTTTTAGTGACAGTTTTGCTCTGTCACCCAGGCTGGAGTGCAGTGGTGTGATCACAGCTCACTGCAACCTCCAACTCCTGGGCTCAAGCGATCCTCCCACCTCAGCCTCCCGAGTAGCTGGGACCACAGATATGCACCACCACACCTGGCTCTCCAATACTTTTTTAAAAAGATCTTTGAGTCTACGGCCATACCACCTTGAATGCATCCGATCTCATCTAAAAGATCTTTGGGGGAAAAAACACAAACTTTACTTTTATAAAAGGAGAACCTTAGAAACCTTAAATACTGGCATTGGTATAAAGACAGAGAACGGAGCAAGGGACTAGCATGGACGGCCCAGAAATACACCCACGTATGTGGCCAGGTGACTTTCAACAGGACAGCAAGACCATTCAGTGGAGAAAGGATGGTCTTTTCAACCATTCGTATTTGGAAAACTAGATAGGCACAAGCAAAAGAATGGAGTTGGACCCTTACCTAATGCCATATACAAAAATTAACCCAAAATGGATCAAAGACCTTAAGCTAAGATACAGAACTACCAGACTCCTGGAAGAAACACAGGAGAGCAGCTTCACAACGTTGGCTTTGGCAATCACATCTCGAGTATGATACCAAAGCAGAGATAACAAAAGTAAAAATAAATTGGACCACATCAAAATTCAGAACTTTTGTGCATCAAATGAAACAATCAACAGAATGAAAAAGCAACCCACAGAATGGAAGAAAATATTTGCAAATCATATATCTAAAAAGGGGTTACTATGCAGAATATATAAATAACTTCTGTAAGTCAACAACAATGAAAATAACCCAGTAAGACATGGGCAAAAGACTTGAATAAACATTTCTCTGAAGATAACGTACAAATGTCCAACAAGCACATGGAAAGATATTCAACATCACTAGGGAAATGCAAATCAAAACCCTGAGATGAGATATTGTACCCAGTCCATTAGGATGGCTACTATCAGAAAGGAAGAAAGAGGAAAGAAGGAAGGGAGGGAGGGAGGAATGAAGGAAGGAAGGAAGGAAGGAAGGAAGGAAGGAAGGAAGGAAGGAAGGAAGGAAGGGAGGCACAGAAATCAGAAGTGTTGGTGAGGATGTGAAGAAATTGGAATCCTGTGACTTCTGGTGGGAATACAAAATGCTGCAGGCACTATGGAAAATAAACAATATGGTGGTTTCTTAGAAAATTAAAAGTAGCCATTTGATCCAGCAATTCAACTTGTAGATATACATCGGAGAGAATGGAAAGCAGAGTCTTAAAGGACACACGTGTGCACGGCGGCACTGTTCGCAGTGGTCAAGAGGTTAAATGCAACTCAAGTGTCCGTGGACAGATCAAGGAATGAACAGAACGTGGTCTGTGCATAAATGGACTATTATTCAGCCATTGAAAACAAGGACATTCTGGTACGTGTCACGACATGGATGAACTTTGAGCACATGATGCCAGTGAAATAAACCAGTCACAAAAAGACCGATATTGTATGATTCCACTTACGCTGGGCAGCTGGAACCGTCAAGGTCATAGAGACGGGCAGAGTGGTACTGCCAGGGGGTGGAGGAGAGAGAAATGGTTAAAGTTCCAGTTTTGCAAGTTGAAAAAGTTTTGGATTTGGGTTGAATAACAATAGGAACATACTTAACAAAGCTAAACTTTACACTTAAAAATTCTTAAGAGGAAAAAATACTTAGGATAGTAACTTTTATGTGTATTTTATCTCAATTAAAAGTCATTAATAAATAATTTGTATATATGAAAGTCACAGTGTTGTAAAACTTAGTAGATACAATAGAATTTATGTATAATAAACTCTCAGCATCTCACACTTGATATTTCTTTTTCTGTTTCACGTTTGGGTAAAAATTATCCTGGAAGTGCCTCAAATGACAGTGCGGAGAATCTGCACTTCTAGGTTTCAGCGTTTCAGCATCTGTGGCTTTAGATGTCTCTAACATGACTTCATTAAGAAATAAACTGTCAGGAAAAAAAACCCTATGGAATTCCGAAATAGAAATCCTTTTGAAAAATGTGTTACCCTTTTTCAAACATAGAACAAAGAACTGCCAAAGAAGATCAATCTAAAAATTGGATTTTTTTAATATAATAAATTATATCTGTATGGTAAAATAGCTTAACTGACAGGTTTTTTCATAAACAAGCAACGATGCCTCATAAAGGACGTGGTGGGGGGGTCTATATCTGAAAGGGCTCGCCGAAGACGACAAGCACATCACGCGTGTGAAGACCTCAATTCTGAGACAAGGCGTGTGGGAGGCCCCCCAGGAAAGCCCTGTTTAAAACCAAGCACGTTTGGGCCCCATCCTGCCGAGTGTTCTGACGAGATTAGCCTCGGCCCACGCCACACGGGCTGCACCACATCACACTGTCACTTCTGAAGGCCACTTTGGGGAAAGGGAAAATATTTTAAATTTCTCATGCATTTTCTATGAGCAGATCAAACTCAGAGAAAATTATCGTTTCTAATTTAGTCTTGCAGCCAGAAGACAAGGCAAAAGACGAATGCACGATTTCATTGAATGAACTGGAAATTTCCATTCAATTTTCTTGAAGGGATGAGGAAACCTTTCTAACGAGACTGCGGATCAGGCGTCTTGGCCGTACTTGTCCTGCGGTCAGCGCTCTCTGCCTTGGTAAATGTCATCGGCCCCCGACCAGCTAGTTGGTGGAGAACCAAAGGCTTTGCTTATTTTTACCACAAAAGCTTGTGATTTGGCTCCCAGCACTGGTCTGCATTTGCATGACGATTCGAATTACTGAAGGTTATTGATCTCAGGGCACCATTCACAAACAGAAAGGTTTAGAAAATTGCTTCTGTATTCAAACCCTGAGCCTTTGAATGCTATCGACCTCCCAAGTTCGTGTTCATATAAACTGGTGACCCCGTATCTGTTTACAAAACATGCTAACTTACCCCAGCACAGCCTCACTGCGCTTCTGCCAGACTCCTCACTGGCAAACGCACTGCCCAGTTAGGGAGTTTCCAAGAAAATAAAAACTCCGGGAGGCACAACTGCAGCTGAAATTGCTTCCTCCTGGCTCTGCGCTCCAGGCAGCCATGGAGAGACTCTGGAAGCGCCTGCTCCTATCTGTGGATAAAGATCTTCCGCCAGGCCTGGCCTGCGAGGACCGGCCTCCCCAGCCAGGGCAAGGACGCTTAGCGTCTTTGAGACTAAGAGCAGAAGGGCAGTGTGGCCCGTTCTGCAGCTGACTCCGGTCCAGGAGTAGCAAGAACACGAGGCAGCTGCTGTGAGGGAAACACCATTCCGTGCACCTACCCAGGCTGGCCAGACCTGTCTTAGACCGTTGCTCCAAAAATGCTGACTTCTGTGCCTAATGGGGATAGTTACACTGTCACTATCATTTCCTCTGGGGACCAAAGAAAGTAGAATCATAAATAAAACCACTTATCTTTTAAACTACTATTTAGAGACCTTACTGAGAGGTGCAGAGATGAGCTTTGCACATAAAAAAAGCAAAAAAAAAAAAAAACCTTCATTATCAAGATGATCACTCAAAATAATGAAATGTTAATCACTGTCCTCGGCAGGGGAGGCGGTGGCAGGGAGGGTGGCAGGTTTTTCTCGGGGAGCACCCACACATTTTGAGTGGAGGGTTCCTTGGCGCCAAAGGTTTGCCAATACCTAGCCTGCAAGGTCTGCGCTCACTGTAGGGTGCGTGCTTGCAGAATTCCGGCAAGACTGGCAGACAGCCCTGGGCTCACACAGCCGCACCTGCTGAGGGGCGTGGAGACCAGCGCTTCGTCTGCCCCCGAGATGCAAGTGCGGGGAGCGTGGACCCTGCGTCCACAGCTTCCTGCTCTACCCTGGCCTTTGACCCCCGCCGCCCAGCAAGAGTGTCCGCCCGAGCCCAGGAGGGGCCGAGAGCTTCCCTCGAAGCTTCCCAGGGTTACTTGTATAACAGGGTCATTATGAACAAAGTGCATCTATTGTTTTTAAAAAGCAGACACAACACTGCGCATCCTAAGAAGTGCAGATGGATTTTTGTAGCTTTTTGGGCTACGGTTTCATTACATATATAGTAAATCTTTTCGCACACCAGGTAACACATTGAATTTAAGAGAAATTTGAATAAGAATGACCCATGCTAGGAAATCAAAAGAAATATAAGCCTTGAGCAACAGGGAAAGTGAGTGAGTGAACTCCATAAAACATCTTATATAAAAACACAGTTTTATACAGCATCATCAAGATGTATTTCACATACTATAAAATTTATCCTGGTAAAAAATATAATTTTTATTTCTGTTTGACTGCATTGACTCAGTTGTTGACAAGTTTCCCACTGCAGTTGGGACCATGCGACCCCATCACTTCTGCGGCATTAAGATCCCACTCACGAAAGGACCCATGTGGAGCTGTCAGCCTAGAGCCCAGTCCTTGGCCACAGGAGCCACGTGGCCCTCAGAGGCTCAGTCCTGCCCTCTGCGCAGGGCTGGGGCAGAGGAGACAACCCAGGCAGAGCTCCTTGTTCCAAAGGCATGTCAGAGGCCTGGCTTGAGATTCACGGCCCAGCCGCACCGGTCCCCATTCCTTGGCCCAAGTGAAACATCTGGGGGAAACCAGGCTTCTGGGAGGATTCTGACTTTTGGCCCCGTCCCGCCTCTACTCCCCTCCCACACACCAGCCTCGGCCAAGGCGGAGATAAACACACTGCAGGTGAGCCCTCATGAGCCGGGGTCTTGCAGCCATTCGTCCTCTGGGACAAACACAGACAGCGCAGACGAAGCGTACGCACAAACACTGTGACACATTCGCCTGAGACCTTTGGGAACTCGCTGCAGCTGAGACGGGCAGAGGGAGAGGTTGAAGTGGCTTCCTCGTCCACCGATGCAGCAGGCAGTGGCCTGGCCGCTGACCCCCACCCTCCCGAAGGCTGCCCGGGTGTCCCCAACACGCCCCCGCGACCAGCTCCCAGAAGCAGCCCACACATCCTGGTGGAGCCTCCGCAGCCGGGCAGAAGAGCGGGGCTCAGGCTTCAGGGACAGGGTCTCACCTCAGCCAGAGCACCCCAGCATGTCACTTGCACAAGGAATCTCTCGGCAAGAAGAAGAATATCATTTTTAAACACCACTCATTTGTCCATGTACAACCCAGAGTGACTCATACCCTCTTAGCAATTCCTGCAAATCTTTTCTTTTTCAGCTGATGGCTCATCTGTATAGAACTCTGTGTCCCTAAGTTGCAACTAAGTCTTGACAATTAGAGAAAACTCTCCGCATGAGGAGCTCAGAAATTTGGAGGGAAACAACAGTGTCCCAACTCTGCTGTCTTGTCATCTAGACCTGAGAAGCAAAGGGGAGCCTCTCCCGGTAGCTGAGAGTTAAAAAAGACTGCAGAGAATAGCTGCAGGGTCCAGCCAGTTTTCACCGAGTGAAAAATATGTAAACAAATAGGGAAATTCATTTTCTGTTAAAAAGAGAAAAGAATGCATGGGTTGAAGCTTCGGCAAAAAGCAACGGATGCAACAGAGCAGCAGGAAGCTGCGAATGGTCACGTTCCCGTCCTCTGATGGGGGCAGCTCTGTAGACACGGGGTCTGCTGGGGCAGGTGTGAGGTCTCTGGGAAATAAGAAACTCACTCTCTGGGCAGGGGGGGCCCCACGATCTGTCACAGGTCACAGGTCCTTCGAGGACACTGGTGCTTCAACCCCACCCAGGACCACTCTGGGCGGCCCAGGCACTTCGACTCATCTGCGGCTCGGGCTTGTGGAGAACTCTCAGGCTCTGAGCGCATGTCTATACCCACTGTCTGATTGGGAACTTTCCACCTGGTACATTATTTTTATTCCTCTCCCAAGCATGTTTCTTTAATTGTCTCAGAGGTATCTGTTTCTAGGATAGTAGCATAAAGCGAACTAGTACCATCTGGAGAGAAAGCTGGAAACCTTCAAAATATCACCACTTGCACATTCAGTAATACATTTAAAAAAAAAAAAAGCTGTGGCACATAGTATTTTCAGGGTTGGGTTGCTGACTGGTGGTTTAATAGAAATACTACAGTAGTCGTATCTGGCATTTTTGTTTCTGAACTTTAGATGCAGAAGGAATGTCAAAAAATATATATATAAGGAAACCTGATTGAATATTCGCGAAACATTATATCTGAACCAGTCCCTTGCTAATGATCCCAAAATGTTTTTTTCCTTCTCGGGGAACTTGTCTCTCCCTCCGCAATAAAAATAATCCACCCAGAAAGGGCACCAGACAAGCCGCCCTGCTGGCAGACTTTCGATGCATGACGGCACCGTCCGAGATCATCATGAATTCTAGGGCAGCCCCACAGCTGGTTTCGAAGTGGAGGAGGTTTAAATCCTGGTGATAAAACGTGACACAGGGCAGAGCCCGGCCCACGCCCTACACGTGTCTGCAGAGGCCAGGGCAGCAGGGTCAGGAAGGAGATACCGTTCCAGGATGATGCTCTCTGCAAGCACAGGGTGTCACCTAGCAGTGCCTTCATCTTCCTCACAACCCTTCATGTTCTGAGAGCAAATACCTCCAAACGCCGACATGCCTTAACTGGGAAGATTAAAACTAGCAGGTCCTATTCACCTCACAAACCACTCAAAATTATTGCTTTTCCTGCACCTTGTTAGGGCACCTCGCGTCATGCTAGAACACAAGATGGTCAGCAGATGCCGGCTCAGCTGGCAACACTGTGTGTGTTAGAACGTTCTAGAGCTGTAACCTCATTTCTTCACGGCTAACGTTTTACATTTACTCAAATGACATTATCCTTAGGGGAAATGTAGAAAACCCGGGTCTATTAGGCCATAGTAATAAAATAATTCTCATACTGCATTTCAGTATTTTCTGTGGTTTGAGTTCTGTAGACAGAGAACTCAAGGGGGGGGGGCAGGGACTCACTGAGCAATCTCTACGTGACAGCCAGTTCCACTTTCCTGAAGGAAGGGGCCACTTTCTCATCCAAAGATTGTCCTCAAATAAACGTGGGAGCTTACCACTGCCCGAGTTTGAGCACGCTGCGACGGTACCTTACCTGTCCACAGGGGCTTGGCAAAGTGAGTTCGCAGTGCCAGAGCTCAAGTCATTTCTGGAAAGGATGCGCCTCAGTAACAGCGAGATGCTTAGACCCAAACCTTTTTTCTCCCTAAATCCTCTAAATTTGCTATTCTTCTTCTCTACACATCTCTGCAGGCCACATCTCTGTGGAACATTCAAGCCGTGTGACTTCCTGCCAATTGTCTTACTCTACCACTAGGAAGGACCGGGTGGGAGGCCGTGAGGGGTCTGAGGACTCCAGCGGGGAGGAGGTGAGGTCCCCCACGCAGGACACCTGGGGAGAAGGGTGAGGACCACCCCGGCTGGAGCAGCAGCCTGACGGGTGAGAGCTGGGGAAGTGTCCCAGGGGAGCGGAGCTGGCGGGACCTCAGGGGACGGGGCCGAGCCTGAGCGGGGCACGGGGAGGGAGAATCCGACCTGCAGACACGGACCAGTTCCAGCAAGGACACGTTTTCGACATCATCGCGGCTTCACCGCAAACGCAAATTTCCCCAAAGACAATTTGTCGCAGCTTAGCGTGAGCTTCAGAATGTGGAAACAGGCTTAATTATACTTCACAGAAACGGCATCCTTGTTTCCTAAGGAGCAGGCTAAATGGATGGGTTCTCAGCATCTAAATCACTCGAGCGACCAAAAGGTGCTTGAAAGTTAAGGTCAAAATCAGAGGATTAGCAGGGTGGGGGAAGGGCACAGCTCACGCCTCTGTTGACCTGGACAAGGAGAACCACCGTAAAAAAATCGTCTATCAGTAAAAACTGTGCAAAAGGGAAAGAAAGGATGAGACAGTGACAGCCAGAGGGTCTAACTAAATTCCTAAAGAACTAAGGTGTCAAGTTGTCCATTTGCATGTTTGCACTTTGACTTAAGCACCTCTTGCTTCCCAGATGACAGCAGCCCCGAAGGCAGATTCCTGGAACGCCAGCACCTTGGAAACACTAGGGTAGGGAAGGCCCTGGGGTAGGGGGTGAGTTTGCGGTGCCATCCCATCGGGTGTCTCTCTCTGCACATGAAGCAGCAAGATTCTACGGGATCAAATGTGCTGCCGGAGTGAAGACTCCAGCTCATGTCCAAGATGCTTCAGACTGCTCCAAAACTCCGCGTCGGACTCTTACCGAACATCAAAAGAAAGCATTAGGGAAAGGGACACAATTGTCAAATGAAGAGTCACTGGAACGTTAAACCTTAGTCTGTTTCAAGTGCATAATACCTAAAAAGTTGTCCTATAAATTGTGATTTTTAGGTATTCTCTAAAATGTACCCAACAAAATTTTACAAGTTATTCAACTTGAAATCCATGGTGCCTCTAACCCACCCCCAGGGAATGAGGTAAATTTTCCTTATCCTGTCAACCAAAACGCTGCCCAGAGCCTGGGTGTCTCTCCAGACACAGCCAGAGGTTCCCGTGTCCAGAGCCACGGCCCGGGATGCCCCATCGCCCCTCCCCATGCTGGCCTAGCGCATAGACAATCGCTCGCTACGTAACGAGCGTTTTAATCGAAGGGGATCCACGATGTGCTCACATCACCATGCATCTTTGGTTTTAACAAGTGATGCCTTTGTCTGTTAACACCTTTCTGCCAGAATAAGTTCTTCAAAATAATGAATGTAAGATAGCAGTAGGGTTTGGACGCGGAAACCAACTTCAACTTCAATGCTAAAGTGCGGCAGGAACTGATTTGAAATCCAAGCCAGCAAAGGAGTTCGGCAGGAAGTTGGAGAGGCGGGTCCCCAACGCCGGCTGTGCACCTGGTCCCCCCCCAACACCAGGGCCTGGGCAGACAGATCCCCAATAACCCCTCTGGGGCTCCAGGGGGTCTCTCCCTAAAAACGATTCAGTTAAAAAGAGATAACATTTGGTGCATGTTCTCCTCATAGCAATGTTTTTAAAAAACACATGCAAAAAGTCTGGAAGGGGTCACCCCAAAAGCATCAGGTGGCACCGTGACAGGTCAGCATCCTTACAAAATGCCTGTTATGCTGTTACATTGTTTCTGGATATTCTTTACTTTCCTTAGGAGAATCTCCCATTACTTCTTTCTGAGAAACCACTTGGAGGATGGGAGTGTAGGGGATTTATCTCATCTGAGTTTTGTCGTCAATTCAATAGCGGGTCATAAGTGTGCCCAACCGCCCTTCATGTGCGGCCACGTGGTCTGGGCAAACCAGCACACCTGGGAGTGTCTTCTGGGCACTGGTCGCTCCAGGTGAATTTTATCTTATTGGAAAAATTTAAAAAGCATCTTTGAAGATTTTCCAAAGAGTTCAAAATTTCAGCAAAAAAACCCACTCATCGGTCAAGATAATGGGAGAACCACGAAATTGATAAATGAGGAAACCAAAGCACAGGAAACCCAGGCCAACATCCACGGCCTGCCGAAGGTGGCCCCACCGCGATCACGCCTGCCCGGGGCCTGCCGGGGGCCAGACCACGTTCCCTTCTGTGAGACCGGACGCCAGCATCGAGGGTCACGGCTCTCCCTGGCTCATCCCAGGCAGGACTGAGCTGAACTCGCCAAAGCGTCTGGAGAATTCTCCCTCTGGATGCTGCAGGACACGTCCCCTCCCGCTGTGCCGGACACTGCGCTTCCTGCCTACGACCCAGATTCCGCTGCCGTGGGCCCAGCAGAGCCTGATGAAACACGTCCATGAGACCCTGGACGCTTTCTGAGAACGAGGCTCAGACCGTTGGCTCTGAGCTCCCCGCTGACGTGACTGCGTTGACGGGTCTCTCCCACTCGGCTCCCGGTGCCTGGAGTCGGCCCAGGCTCGAGACCTGGCAGCCGTGGGACTTAATCTGCCATGTCGACAGGGCAGGTCACTCTATTCATCTGCACCTCAGTTTACTCATTTGCACGGTGCAAATACCTAGAGCAGCCGCCACATAGGTGCGTGGTTTGGCCTGAGGAGTTAATACGGTGAATCGATTTGAACAGGGCCCTGGAGACAGTGACCACCACAGAAATGTGAACTGTGGTGACCTGCGTCCCCACGTTATTAATTACAACACAGGGAGCACTTAATTCCCATAAAATTAAATCTCTACATCATGCTAATTTCCAAGACACACTTTAAAATAAATTAGCTTTTAATTATTATAAAATGAGAATAAATGTAATGGCATCCCTCACTAAGCACCCCCCCAGCTTTCTGCTGTGTTTGCACTGAGGAGTGGATATCAGGCCTGTCCCGAGTCCAGGTCACCTCCTGGGAAGCGGCGCTGGAGGCAGGCAGAGAGGAGGAGAAGCGACCCCGCAGCAGGGGCGCGGCGCAGCCTCACATGGCAGGACGAGCACGCCGCCCTGCAAACCACAGCGCAGGGCACAGGCTGCCGCTCCGGGTCCCGGGGCCTCGGCTTCCCCCGAGCAGCTGGACTCCAACCTCCAGCAATGAAGGACACAGGGACGTCAACGTCACACAGCGCTGGGGCCGAGGGAGCACGTTCCGCCCATTTCGCAGCACCAAAGACTGAGACTCAGCGCCAGCCCCGCCCACATGAGCACTGGATCTGGAGCTCACACCCAGAGCTGCCGGCACCCCAGGACGGGCAGCGCGAGGCCCCTCGCGGGCACCGGGCCCTTCTCCCTCCCAGGGAAGCGGATTGAATGTCCCCTGCCTGGGGGCCGCTGGGCGTCCCTGGTGGCCCAGCCAACTCGAGGGAGGCCCGGAGTGAGCACCCACAGCGTGAGCACCCACAGGTGTGAAGACCCACCACGGACCCAGCCCTGGCATCGTCACACCGTGGGGTTGTGCCGCGCGAGGTCCCAGCAACATTCCCGTCACTAAATCTTTGTGGAACAGGTCACAGGCCCGTGTCGCACTGTGAGTCTCTCTCCTGCTCCCCCTCGAGGGCCCTGCTCTTCCGGACGTGCACTTAGAAAATCCCCACAGCGAACGGCGCCAGGCGGGGCTGGGGACACGTGTCCTCCTGCAGACACCGGGTCTCGGACAGGCCTGCGGGGGAGTCACGCCCTGACGGCCACACCCCGCGCTGCAGAGCCACCGGGCACTTGAGTTCTGAGAGGACCCAGGAAACCAGAAAGCATCTGAAGAAGAAAAGGTGAACAAAAAATTGTGACTTAAAAACAAAGCCAGTTGGATTTTGGCTCTGAACCTTGTTCCTTGTTGGTTCAATTCTTCTTCTCGGACAGCTCTGTAGGGCCCGGGCAGCTCATGGCCCCGGAGCCCTCGGGCTCTACATCCTCCCCGTGGGAGCCGCGGCCTGTGCGCGCTGAGACCACGAGTGTACTCGGCCCACCACGCCGTGCAGGATAGCTGGTCACAGGGAGGAGTCAGAGGGAGACAGAGACAGAGAGACAGACACAGAGACAGAGAGAAACAGAGAGACAGACACAGAGACAGAGAATGAGAGACAGAGAGACAGACACAGAGACAGAGAGTGAGAGACAGAGACAGAGACAGACAGACACAGACACAGAGACAGAGAGACAGACACAGAGACAGAGAGTGAGAGACAGAGACAGACACAGAGACACAGACACAGAGACACAGACACAGAGACACAGACACAGAGACAGAGACACAGAGACAGAGAGACAGACACAGAGACAGAGAGACAGACACAAAGACAGAGAGACACAGAGACAGAGAGACACAGAGACAGACATAGAGACAGACAGTGGGAGAGAGACAGAGAGATCAGCCTCTAACTCCCCACCTTGGCATTGCCAGGGAGAATCTTTGAGCATTTCGGTCAGATTCAACGGTAGAGTAAGAAGGGAAGGAGCAGACCGAGAGACACACCCGGGCACAGCCAGGGAAGACAGAACCACTGGCGGTGACGGGCCTGAGTGCGGTGTCTTCGCTCAACGACCCCGCGGCCTCTCGGGAGCACCCCTATCCCTGTTCCTTTCCCCGTAGGAGAGATGCCACGTCTCCTCAGGCAAACCTCAGTGTGAGGATACGCCCACCCGTCCTGCACTTGAGGAAACAGACTTAACACGGCCCTGCCCTGACTCCAGGGGACGGACAGGACGCCCTCCTGACCCAGCATCCTGCTCAGGCCCGGGGGACTCTGCTGCAGAGACAGAGGCTGTGACCCCCAGACCACCTCCCAGTGTGCCCTGCCCGGTCCCGCTCTCGAAGTCTCGGGAGGAGCAGGTCTTGCCTGGAGCCAGGAGACCAGGGCAGGGCCCACAGGAACCTCAGCCGCTGCCCCGCCTGTGACTTCTAGAGTCAGAGTTGGCCGGACAACTGCAGACACGCCTGGCACTTAAAAAATAAAACAAAAAGAAACAGTGGTAAAAATGTGGGAAGAGAAGAGGAGCAGTGATGGAAATCTAAATGGGGCCATGAATGACTTTGAAAAATGTTTCTTCAGATTTTTGGATACAAAGAAATATAAATAGGATACACAGTGGTTTCTGAGCCTGGTGTCAGTGAGGTGCCAATTAGAATTTATCTACTAAGAACATATCTAATAACAATGTATCTATTAATATTAAGAATGTATATACTAAGATCGCATCTAATAACAATGTATCTACTAAGGAGATATTTATAATGATGTATCCACTGACAACTTATACATTAATAATAAGAATGTATCTATTAAGAACACACTTAATAACAATGTATCTACTAAGAACATATGTAAGAACAATGTATCTAATGGCAACACATCTGCTAACAAGTATCTAATGACAGTGTATCTAAATGGAGGTTGGCAACTTATCTTCCCAAAGTCTTCCCTCCATACAGTTGTGTGAAGACCTTACTAGGAAAGGCTTAACACCAAAAACATTTGAAAGCCTGTGCACAACATTTTGATTTGCTTCATTTATTGTTCTCTTGGGTTAAAAGAGAATAATAAATCATAAAAATGACACGTCTGAGAACTCCTATCACTGGAGAACAGTGAAATATAATATTAATCTAGCAACTAAAATAAGTGAAGCCATTGCTTTAAATAAAACCCAGCTCACTCAGTGGACTGACCTTTCGGCAGGAAGAAAACAGCATCGTATTTGGACAGTCTAGGGCCCCACAGACAGCCCCACCTCACATTCCTCCCAGACTTGGTTATTTTAAAACCTAAATTCTACTTTAATAACTTAATGCTCTTATCTGATAGTTGGGTGGTAATACTGAATTTAACACGCATAGCCCAGACTTCTAAATAAAGTCACGAGAAACATAAAGTAAAAATGTCCCTGTTTTTTCGTTCCCTAATTTAGCACATTGCATCATAAGCCAAATCTTTAAAACTGGAAAGCTGAACTATACGAAGTGGCAGGTCCTTGGGCTATTCTTAAAGTCAATGTGGCAGAAATTTGCTGATAGTAGTAACCCCAAACCCCACCTTCCGACCCCTCCCCTAAAGGACAGCGGCCAGCTGCTCTCGGGCTCCCCCCTGTGGTTGATCAAGAATGGGCTTCTCCTCACATCCACCGGGCGGTTGTTCTGGGTGTTTCAAGCAGGGTGAAAAGTAGGAGAGATGCCAAGAGTAGGGAAAAAGAATTCATGACTCCACCTGGATGATATCTCTGAATAAAAAGAAAGATCCATCCTTGGCAACCCCTTCCAAAAGATAAATCTTTTAAGAATGAACTGATTAGCATAAGCACATATCTGTGTATCCAGCAAAGAAAGAACTTAGCAAACATGTGTGTTCAGGTTGGAGCTGTTGCTCACTTTCTAAACCCTCAGGCGTTTACAAAAATCTAATATATACACACCCGGGAGACACACACACACACACACACACACACAGCTATTTGGCAGGGATTGTAGGAAGACAAATAGGATAATATCTGTAAAAGCACGGAAAGCTGGCTCTGGCACATTTTAGGAAAAAGGGGGTACAGCGTGTGAGGACAGTTTGTTATTATTTCAGGCACCTTAATCCCGTGGACCAGATGCATCATCCTGTCACTTAGAAGAACGTGCCCATGTTTCCAGGAAACAGCCTCTGCCTGTGGCAGGATCGGGGGTAAAAGAGACAGTTATGAGCATCCAGAGCTGGTTGAACACCCTTGTTCGCAAGGTGTCAATTATTGGATTAGTGTAAGCTTTTTAGAGTAACATTTCCATTACACGTACTCGGGGGTCCAATTTAGCACCTTTCGGATGATTTTTAAATCACTGCCTGGGAGAGCAGTTGGAGGCAGGGAGTCAGGTCCCCAAGTCTCCTGGGGCTCTTGCCCGGAGGCAGAGGTCCTGCAGCCCCTGGGAAGGAATCCTGCATCTGCCTCCTGGGAGGAGTCCTGGCCAAGCCCCTTGTGGTTCATGAAGGCCGAGCGTCCGCAGGAAGAAACAGGGCTCCTCAACACATTGGCATTGACTGCTGGGGACGTTTCCAGCCTGGGATAATGGAATCAAGATGAAAATCTACTTTTAATAGGAATAATGTATAAAGTACTTCGTACGGGTTCAAAACGTTTTACGAAAACAACTACTGGTCGGGACCGGTTTAACAGAATCTCAAATTTAGTGAGTCACGTAGGAACACTAGCCAACCACAGACCAGTGCCGTCTTGAAAGGTTACGTTCCGCGTGCAGTGTCCAGCCACTTGTGAAATACTGTGTCTGGGATCGAAGGTCACAGTCTTAAAAGGGTGCTGACCCGCCAGAGCCCGCCTGGCCCTGGTTGAGGAAAGTGGCTCAGGCAGAGATGACTCCTTTCGAGGGAAAGGGGCATCTGGTGAATGACCCACACTTTACCAACCAACGCCATCTCACCGAACCTCCGTGAGGCACTCAGAGTTCTGGAGAGAGCGGGCTGAGGACCAGTGGCGGAGGGACAGGGACAGGGACAGGGATGATATGGACGTGCTGGGAGAGCTCCTGTCCTCAGACGACCTAAGCGTCCTCCTTAAATACATAAATAAATGGCGCTTGGGAAACAGAGGATGCCAACTCTTGTTGATTCATTCATAGACACGCGCTGTGAAGATCACATGACCCTCGGCCCGCACTGAAACAGAAGCTCTCCCAGCACTCCTGGTGGACGACTTCCTACACAGCGCCCCGGAAGAATCCTCACTCTATGGATACTGGCATGAGGGCAGGCAGCGGCACGTTCGCATCAGCCTCCCTTCCCAGCGTCTGAGACTGTGCATGTGTTTGTAGTCCACACACCAGGGCCTGGACTGTCTTTGGCAAGGGCCATGATGCCATGTCATTGCATTCGGTTCAGCAGAAAAAGCTGCTTAATCTTCTCCCTCTCCTTCTCCCTCCTTTTCTCCTCTTGTCCTCGCTCCTCTTTTTCTCCTCCTCTTCCTCCTCCTCTTCCTCACCCTCCTCCCCCTTCCTCCCTCGCAGATGAGCACATCTGGAGGAAGGAGTGTCTACGGTGTTTTGGCTGGCACTGGCCTTCCTTGGGGACACAGGACTGCCAGGAAGCCGGAGCCCCGTCCTCACCAGTGGGAGAGGGGTTTGACCACGGCACTACCGGCTTATTCTTTGAGCAGCCATTTCACTGTAAAGGATATGACAGTCCCTCTTAAAATAGGTATATTAAAATATTTAACTTGATTGTTCTTAGACATGGGAGTGTGGTGTAAAAGCACAAGGCATATTCCGTTGCGTGACGCTGTATTAAAGTTCACGAAGCCAATAGTAAGGGTATCAGGGAGTGTTTTTTCACACACAGGGAGCTACACTGCCTGGGACCTTATTGCCCAAAATTGGTTATGGTCTTTCAAAATGCCATTTATTTGACAGTCCCAAGCCTTCCGGCCACCACAAAATGGAAGGACACTACCCTTTCTTCAAAGGTCAATTTTTAAAATTAATTTTAATTGTACTACTTTTTTTTGTTTTCAAATTCTTGGTTACACAAACCCACATTCTATATGGGATGAATTAATATATAACTGAAAACGAAAACATGTATAATAAATTCTACTCAATTGTATTCATTCAAATCTCTAAAATTATTTTTTAAATTATAAGCATATATGTAATATTCTTTGTTATTTTGATATTTCTACCTCATCATATGTAAAAGTAATTCTTTCTTATAAATAGAAGTGACTGCATCTTATGAAGTCTTTTTACTACAATTTGATTTCTAACGTGAGGACGAACATCCCTGTGGTCAGTAGAAATGTGAGTAAAGTTCATACACGGTGATTCTGTGATGTTACTTTATATTTATATATTTTCCTAATGTCATAAAAGAGGAGGCAGAATAATAAAAGAGCAAGCATTAGAGTGAGATTCCTGTGAAGAGAGACGAACACTGCATGAACGTTAGCAATCAGAAAGCAGGAACAAGATGCCGTGAGGAAAAGGCAAGTCCGCGTTCAGTTTTTCTGGAAATGAGCCCAAAAGGTGGTGAGACGTGAGCAAAGAAAGAAAAAACGGCAATCAGACATAAAAAATTGAACACTGGCGTTAGGTTTTGAGCTGCCTGTCATAGTCAGCGGAGTCACAGCAGGATAACATCACAACCTTGGAAAAGATTTGCCCGCCTTTGTCTGCCGAACACAAACTCCACTAAGGTAACACCGACCTTCCTGCCCTAAAACTAAAAAAAGTGCCCTAAGAAATTAGAATCACCAGTCTACTCACTGCAATAATGTACTTTTCTATCATTTCTCAAGGTGCTACAGTAAATATATGTATCAGTCCTTTCAACTTTTCATCAAACATAAATGTGCACCGAGGGACTCACCGCGCTTACCAGCGGGAGCACAGGAGCGCCGCCGTCTGGTGGGAGGACGGCAGACAGCACCGTGCTCCTGGGAAGGCTGCGGGGGTGGCGGATGCCTTCTCTTCCGCATGCCTTCTCTTCCGCCCCCAGGGACAGAGAGGGCAGGAGGAAGCCTCCCCCAGGCCCCCACCAGGGGGCTTCCCAAGTCCTGCTCAATGTGCCCTTCATGGGGGAGAATCCAAAAGGGTCTCTTCCAGGGGGTGTTTCTCTCTTTCACAACTCAGCCCTCAGTGCCGCCAGCTCCTCCTCCATCCTTGCTTAGCGACACTGGAATGACCCGGTCTGGCCTGGGGAATGCGACTGTCATCTTTGGTCCCTGGTGGGCTGATGCGTGGGATGGACTGGCCAGGGCAGGAAAAGCCCTAGGAAGTCAGAGGACGTTCCTGACCCCAAGGAGGAACTGACTGCTGTGGTCGCGCCCGCCCGGCACCTGGGCTGGATGGGCTTGTTTCCGGAGCCTGGACGACTGAACACAGCAGGAGGCAAACAAACCCCCAACTCAGGCAAGTTCAACTTATATCCTCTAGAATCCTTCTGCCACCAAGCTGAAGACCTTGTTATTTAAGAAGTAACTACAATCCAACAGACTCAGAACACACAAAATGAAACGGACCTAACAGAGTGCCCCGCAGGGAAGCGTTCTGGACCCCCGATCAAACATGCCACAGGTGGCCGTGTTTACCCACAACACGCTGTGCTTTCTGAGACTTTGTTGTTTCTGGAAGACTCTTGGCCGGGTGCCTCACATGTTCATAGTTTGCCCACTCCCTCTGCCAAAAACTCTGCCCCAGGCTTGGGGGCTGGGTGAGGGGTGGGGTCAGTATGACCACACTAGGGGTAGGGTGACCACAGTGGCCCACACACCAGAGAAGCTCGGCCCGGGGCAGGGCCCGGGGCAGAGGAGGAGCTCACCAGCACTCTTAGAGGAAGGATGTGAGGAACAGAGGCTAGGAAACCCGTATGGACTCTCAGCTCATGCTAAAATAGAAGCAGTAACGCTCATGGTCAGTATATTGGCAACGGGAGACGCAAAGGGAGTTCCTTGTAATTTGGGCAGAAGCATAAAAGAGAAAGAAAACAGATGACAGGGACGAGAAGAAGTAAAGCAAGAAAGGACAAGTACTGAGGAAGAAAGAGCGGGGAACATATTGCATTCACGCGCTGCCTTCTCTCAGCCGGCAGCTTAATGGGTGAATATGCCACCGTGTGTCGCACACAATAAAAATCTGCAATAATTATGGTTCCTCAAAAAGAAGTCATTCTGAGACCGTCACATAAGAATATCTGTGATTTTCACGTTTACAGTAGTTACCTTTTAGCCCATATGAAATTAGGAGTCAAGAAAATATTAATTCATATTCTGACATCTTTCTTTTTGTGGACTACAGTTAGATATTCGATATATTAACTGTTATTCAAACTTTGAAGATACACAACGATTAACGGTGTAATCTTGTTCTGTTCCTCAACATCATCCACTGGGTAAACGTGAAGGTGGCAGCTCTCATCTTCTGTGAAGAAACTCAGGCATAAAAGAAAAGTATCTCTTAAGTTTCCTTCCCTAACTTCAAAATCCTACTGGAGATTTATTATTCTAGACTTGTGTCATGTACATGTGGAATAGTGTATCCTTTAATCCAAAAATATATAAATGTTACACTTGACTCCAACCCAACGTTAAACAATCTTGACAACACAGCCCCCATCCCAAAATTGCGGATTGTCACCAAGGCTTATTTTCATTTCGAATTGCTTAGAAATCTGTTCTGTTTGGAGCCCTGGAAACCTACGTTGCATCGACGTCCATTTACTGAGCCATCTTGCTAGGGCTTGAAGTTGATTATAGTTTTATTTGTGGTCTCGATTTCAAATCGAAATTAGAGTGACTCTTCCGAATGTTTGGGTTTTAGGCACCATGAGGATGGGCTCCCAAGTGGGGGATTTGGGGCTGTGCTTAGTTCCCTCATCCCGAACCCCCTTCACGGCCCGTCTTCCACTGACCAGTGAGATGGAGCCTCCCCGGGCATCACACGCACTCAACACGTTTGCAGCGGGAGAGGAAGGGGAAAACACAGCAACTCCCGTAGGTATCCAACACTGAGTGAGAACAGCAGCAACACAGGATGGTGCGTGCATTCCATACCACAACTGCTCGGAAATGGAAGAGCAGCTTTACTTTCGATGCTTCAGCAAGATCAGTATTCGATCCTGTCGTGGACTTGCTAATAATGAGAAGTTTTTAAAAATGCACATGTGGGTAGACATCGTTCTCTCTCAAAGCAAAGAAGCACAAACAGGGGTGGGGAACAACCATTTCGACGCCGTTGTGACACATTTTCCCAGACCAATAACAGACCATCGCTCTGCTCTGCGCCAGAGCCCGGGTGAGCGGGTGCTGGTTCAAAATGGAAATCAGTTACGCTCTGAGATGAGAAAAGGCAGTGTGGAATGAAGAGTTCCTCAAGGTTACATGAAAAATAGTGCAAGGAACTTGCCCTGAAGAAAGAAAAAATAATTGCAAGTGGATTTAGAGGTCTCTAGATAGCTTAGTATTCAGGGGCTTTTACAGAGTCTTTCAAAACGTCAGTTTCCTCACCCCTTGAATGTGGAGACATTACCTTCAGTGAAGCCTTGGATATGAACTTAGCAGAGCACTAACCTTGGCAAAAAGAAAAGGTATGAGAAGGGTAGTGGCTTAACTTCAACCTTCTAAGTATAGGCAAAATGCCATTTAGTCGCTTCTGAAATGAATCAATGAGCCCTAACCCCAAAGTCCCAGGAAAGAGATCAGAAGTAATATTGTTCCTCGTTGCTCATGAAGAAACATCTAGCAACAAGCTTACTGGTCAGGTGGTCAAAACTCATGTAACTACATCCATGACAAAGTTGGAGAATTGTGACCATGTCTGTTTACTCTTTGAAGAACATGATTATGTGTAACCCAAACAATTTATATTAGAAATTATTTCGTAGTCTCAGTCATTTGCAGAAATTAAAAGAAAAATGGACACGGTCTGGCCTTGGAATGTACCTACTTCTTCAAGGAAGAAAATAGACTTGGATCCAGTTAGGGTGTAGGAGACACACTTAACAATGCCAACTGGTGACGGGAAGTGACACCAAGGTCTGAGAGATGACCAGGAGATGACGCAAAGCCATCAGAAAGTCATAAGGAAATACACCAGGGGCCTTGTGGTGCCATTTGTAAGGAAGGACTTTGGTGGGGAAAAAAGAAAAGATCGTCCCCAAGCAGAGCGGATTCTCTTAGTCTTGAACACGGAGTAACCGAGGTGGCCGCACAGTGGCGTACTCTGGCTAGGCCATGCCCACAAACAGCGCACACTCGCCACGGGTAGAAATGACAAGCACAGAGTCCTGAGAAGCCTGAGTACCCTCAGAGAGGCTGCTGAGTCTCCCTCTTTCTATATGAGAAGAAGTGGATGGAACAGAGGGTGCAGGGAGTCACTTTTCCCCATGTGCCTGCACCATGCTTTGTGACTTTCCGCAACAAGGCCCATTAACCGAGAGCCAGGTGGAGTGCCCTAAGTGCCTGTGGAAGCAAAAACACCAGACAGCCCATTTCCAAACGCACCTGAGCGAGTGACCCAACACTATCTGAATTGATAATTATGGTAATTACAGCCCACTCATCTGGACCCATGGCGTGGCTATCATCAAAAGTAATAGTAATTGTGGGATTACTATGTACTGGGCATATTAGAAGGCTTACTGTTAATCCTCATGGCATGCTAAAGAGACACTACGACTTTATCCTCATTTTACAGATAAGGAAAATGAAGTCACTTGCCTAAGGGGACATCCAGTAGGACATGGGGCTGTGACTCCACCCACTGCATGGGCAGATACTGCCTGAAAGCTCAGAGGGCAAATCTTACAGAGATGGCCATTCTTTGCATAAGGGTCCCCGGAAACAAGACATTTCCAAAAGCCAGAAGGTGATTTGCAAAAAACTAGCACCACAGGGGGGAAAAAACTCCAGCATGTTTAACCTCTCCCAATGACCAGTCAAATCTCAGTCTTATCTCAAGTACTTTGTAACCTACTAATTGATTCCTGATTTTCTAGACTCAGGAGTGAGCGGAAAGGATTATACCAAAGTATTTTGTGCTTTAAACTTTTCTCCTGGATGCAAAAACAGCAGAGTCTTGTATCTGCGAATGGAATTTTAAGGCAGAGTGTTTGTGGGGAGTGCAGTGTGTGTGGTGGGGTGTCAGCCCCCCCTCCCCCTGCACAGGTGGCCCCACAGGTGGCTGCCACTGCAGCAGCCCAGGTGATCCTGGAGCAATCTCAGAGGCCAGGTGGGAGAGTGAAAGTAAACAGCTAAGCAAGGAGGGGCTGGGGGAGAAGGCAAGAAAGCCTCCCGCCTTCCAAACTGTCCTAATCACTAACTGCCCCTTTCTTCTTTCCCAGGTGTGACTGGTGGTGGAGGCCCCGCCCCTCCCCCCAGGGCAGAGGGTAGATGACCTACTCTTCCAACTTACAGAAAATCTGTGGCAACTTAGGTACCTGCTGCTACAGCCCTGGAAGAAAATGCTACAATCTCATTTTGAGAATTGGCTCAGTTTCTCTTCACCATTGATGTGCTTTAAGTATGTGGGGGGGGGGG
>VBSM01000361.1:107075937-107128249 GCA_008086735.1 Cheirogaleus medius | reverse complement strand
AAAAAAAAAAAACACACAGCGGTCAACCGCGGTGACCCACGCGCTTGGGAGCACGCAGCATCCCTGAGGGGAGGGGCAAGGGCCCGGTGAGATGAGCAGCCGCCTCCTCCCTCCGGCTTCTGACCGGAGAAGAAAGGAAGGCGCTCATTACTGCTCCTCTATTAGCACGTAGGCGAGTGAAAAATAATCTTTATGTTTAATGCCATCTGCTTCTCCTCAGCTCACTTAGACTCTCTGGGAGGATGGGCCCGGAGTGGGGCCCGCTGGGTCTGCGGGGCGCACCGGCAGAGCGCAGACACACTGGCCGCGTGGGGCAGCGTGGGCGCCTGTCCCTGTGGTTCCCCAGGGACAGTCCACCAGGGGCGCCCGGTTCCCAGACCTGCCAGGTACCGCGCAGGCCCCGCCCACCAGTGAACCCGGGACGCAGGACACGCGAGCGCACCCAAAACTACCACTCATCTCCTGCTGGTAGGACCCAGAGCTCAGCACAGCAGGTCAGGGCCTGAGGCAGGTAGGAGTCCCCAAGGATAGAACCAGAGGAACCCGCTGCAGGGAAGGGTCCCCAGGAGCCATCGCCGCCGGTGGCCGCACAGCCCCAGGGGCACACGCCTCCGCAGGACCTGCCCCGGCCCCACCTGCTCAAGCCCCGCGGGCGAGCAGAGCCGCCACCGCCCCGAGGGCCACCTGCGCCCCTGGCCGGGTCGCTTAGGTCTGGACGGATCTCAGGGACCCAGCCGGGCCAGCGGAGGGAGGCTGCGCCGCTCTATTGCCAGGTCCCGGCGGTCGGGGGCTTACCGTGAGCGCCGAGAACTTCTGCGCGGGCGCCGGCGGCAGCAGCCCCGCCAGCAGCGGCAGCCAGCAGAGCTGGGGCAATAGCATGGTGGCCAGGCTCGGGGACCCCGGCGGCGACACACGGAGCAGTGGCCGCGCCCTGCGCCCTGGCGCGGCGGCCGGTGAGCTGGTGGGCGAGCGCGGCCGGGCGTGGAGGGGCTGCTGCCGTCCTCTCCTCGCTCGGCTCCAGGCGGCCCAGACCTGACCAGCTCCGCTCTGCGCGGTCCTCCGCGTCCTGTGCAGCTTCCCTCGCTCCTGTCAAATACCCTAGAACTTCCCGGATCCTCCCCTCCCGCCCGCCTCGCTCCCGCCTCCCTCCTCCCTCCTCCCTCTCCTCCCCCAGCCCCACCTCCCCGCGCCCGCTGCCACGCCGGGCTTGGCTGCGGTGCCCGCTGGGGCCCAGAGGCCGCCCTGGGCACGGGTCGGCAGAGCGCAGGGTGGAGGGGCCACGAGGGCTGTGTGTCGCCTGTGGGTGCTGTTCGTGTGCCTCCTCGCGCGCACACGCGCACACATGTACACGCGCGCGCACTCACACACGCGCGCCCACCCCGGGAGGGCTCCCAGGCGCAGGCACCGGGTACACTGCGTCCTCCTCCCGCCCCAGGGCAGGCGCAGGACCAGCCTCCTTCATCCACCGGGTTAACAAGAAGCCCTGGCCAGCCCCCAATCCCAGGGGGCTTTTCTTGACCTCTGACTCTAATACCACCTGGTCCTGCCCCAAATATCCCCTCTCAGGCCTGCTGATTGGTAGCTGGCTCTGGGCAAAGGCTCTAGAACTCCACACCATCCGGAAAACACTATGGGGCAGCGCTCTGGCATCTTCACAGGGGTTAATCCACCCCGTGGGGGCGGCGGGATTGAGACCTAAGTCGGCCTTGATCTGCGGCCTTGATCCCCAGCAAGTGCTGAGGAATGTGACTGGCTGTGGCTCTCGCACAGATGTGGCCGCTTTTAAACTGCTCTGTCCAAGCCTGCCAGGTGTTTATGGAGCAAACCCCGGACTGCGGAGGCTGCAAACTCGTCCGTGGAGACCACGCTGGAAACTGAGCAAGGGTTGCACACCCAGGCTCTGGACAACATCCATGCAGACGGCATTGCTGGAATAGCTTAGCCTCGGCTTGCAACTCTGCAGGAAAAAGCCCAGTTCTGTCTCACACAGAAAGCCCAGAGAGTGAAGATTTTCAAGAACAATGAATCGATTGATTTTTCAGGGCACTGGGGAAAGAACCGAACAGAAAATCCAAATCTGATTTTCATCCTGCGTCTGGTACAGGGCTTTGGCGATGAATTTGGGGGTGGAGGCTGATGTGCAGGCTCTGGGACTGGCTGCGGGGAGAGGAAGGCCACCCTGTTCCAGCCTTCCCATGCTGTGGGGAGAAGGCTTCGCATTTCATCAGGAAAGTGATGTGTATCAGCAGGGGAGGTGGGAAAGAAACATGCCCCTCCTGAAGGAGGCTACTCTGAGGAGTCCCCTCACATTCCAGAGCCGGGAGACTCTATTAAGTATTTAAACACATTCCTCCTGGTTTGAGGACTTAGAAGGAAATTATAATAAAACTCATTAGGGGCTGCTTTTGGGTCCAGAAGCACAGGTGAGCAAGGCAGCTGCAAAGGATTAAGTGAATGAGGATCACTGGTAGGAAACTTTAATACAAATTATAGGTAAAATAAATAAATACTGCATACCACTACTTAATTCTAAGATTATCCAAAGAAGAAAATTTACATTCAAAACTGACATGCCTCCTTTAAAAAGTACTTACCATGAAAGAATTTTTACTTCCTACTTTATTGAGAATGCCGTAAGTCAATAGCTGAAATATTTGATACTGTGCACTTTTCTGTAGACCTCAACAGTTTGAACACGTGTTCATTTTTTCACCCTCACCCACTGCAAGAATGGCAGTTAAGGAGTAGCTTTAATTATTCCCATTTTACAGATGAATAAAAGTCAAAGAGGCCAAATGGCTTAGCCAGATCTCCTAAGCACAAAAATCAGAAACAGAATCCAGATATTAACTTGCAGTACTGGCAAATCCACTTCACTTTCTCCGGATATGTGGAGGGGTGGGGGAGAAAGTGCCTCGGATCCAAGAATCTCAGCATCTTTCATGGATCAACCCCGGAATCCTCTGGGAATTTCAGAAAGATACATGAAATGTATTTGTCCAAGACTCTGACAGATTAGGCAGGGTTTGAGCCTTCAAAAACCCTTTAAAATCTGGAGAAGTTCACAAGTCCGGAAAGCCAAATTTTAGTTTGTCAGAGATCCTAGAAATGGAATTTGAAGAGATAATCAGTTCCCATTTTTATGGAGAGAAACAATACATTTATTTAAAAAGCTGGGAAACAGTTATGTCTGTCTTTCATTTGTACGTCTCCAGGAAAGTTATTACTGGCATGGTAAGCGTCACGTCAGAAAGAATATAGACGTGAATTAACTTGGTGCAAAGCTAGCACAGGAACTGATCAGCTTGATGCTTCCAAACAGGACGCAGGAAGACGCTCCCTCCTCTTGGAAGAGCTTGTCTGTGTGTGTCTGTGTGTGTCTGTGTGTCTATATGTCTGTGTGTGTGTGTGTTTAATCATTAAGCGATGCAGCGTCCATTCTGAAATATGTCTTATGGATCTGAGTTTAAATTTCTGTCACTGTGGAAGTTACAATAAGGAAGAGCAA
This sequence comes from Cheirogaleus medius, assembly GCA_008086735.1. Taxonomy (NCBI): domain Eukaryota; kingdom Metazoa; phylum Chordata; class Mammalia; order Primates; family Cheirogaleidae; genus Cheirogaleus; species Cheirogaleus medius. The sequence goes on along the minus strand of VBSM01000361.1, from coordinate 107,124,741 downwards.
GAGAAGCTAGTCCCTAAGTACTCTGCTGTTCTCACATTTCTAAACTGACTTTTCCTCCTAGACCATTAGCAAAATGCTTTATCGTGGATATCAGCTTACTTTTCTATTTATTTTACTATGGTAAAACTGCAAAAGGATTTTATGCTTGTTATAGACATGATATAACGTAATTATTATTTCTGGCTAATTCGTGTCTAGCTAGAAAAATTCTGTCAGCCATTTTCCCACCTCAAGATGCAAAGCCCACGTTTCATCGAATGCCTCTTTGTTGACTCAGTGACTTCCAGAAACTTCTCCATCACTATTCTGAGTGTCAGTTGAGACAGACTGGGAGTGAGGGGGCGCTGACCACTGTCTACACTCGGAGCATGGCCCACACGCCACCGGCCACCTGTCAGTCTCTTGTTTTATTAACATTTTATCCTACTTTCTACTTAATCCTGGGAACAGGAGTCTGCACAGTCCCCTCGGAGTTCTTAGGCGAGCTCTGTGTCATTGTCCCTAAAGGCCACCTTGCACTGGGGACCAGGCTCCCTGGAGTCTCAGTGGTCTTTGCTCTTCACTCTGGCGACCTGTCCTGCTTCTTCCCGCATGAGTCCCAGCTTTTAGCCTGTTCTCCATAGCTCCAAAGCCTGCCAGCCAGAGAGAGAGCAGACGTCCCGTCCTCGGTGACGTCCCTTCTCGGTGGGAAGACAGCACGGCTGAGCTCGCCGGGGCCACGTTGGAGGAAGCCACGTTGGAGGGCAGACGGCGGAATTGTGCCTTCCCTGCTTTGACTTACTCAAGTAACAGAGAATTTGAATTTGTCTCTGTGCTCAATAAAATGGTCTAAACAAGTTTCTTCTTCCTTCTTAAAATGCCCTAGGACAAGTTTTATGACAATACTTTTCAGGCTCTTAACAGAAATTTTTAATAAACAGTTGGAATGTGCTGGGTATTTTATATGCATTATCTAGTTAGCTCTCACAGAAACTACAAAGGGATTATTTGACAGATGATAATAATAAGATCCTGGGAGATTAGAGAACTTGCCCAGATCTACACAACTAAGAGGGGTAGGAGCAGAATTCAGCTCAACATCAATGTCAGGGCCCAGGATCTTTTGCCCAGAATATTCCACATCTTGGAAACTGCAGAAGAGCCTGAGAACTACAGCGAGGAAACAGAGTTTCAAAGTCTGCTGCCTGGCCTGCGGATAATCAGTTCTTAGACTTTTGAAATCATGAACACCTTTGAGATGCAATGAAACTATGGGTCATCTCACCCAGAAAAACATGTGCTCACACACTCATCGCTATTTTGCATATTCTTTAAGATCTACCACCCCCAAACAAATAAGCAAGCACTTTACGGTTGTTTTTTACTTGCTGATAACACTTCGATCCCATTCTAGTGTTTCCCAAGTTAAGGTTTAAGGTTTCCTAAGAAAGCTGTTTCACAAGCCAAATACAAAACTGCCACGTTCACAGTGAAAACCATCCCTCCAAAGCTGCCGACAGACACCTGTGCCCTTCCGAAAGGCTAGAGTTCCAGTGTGGGAGACATATTCCATCCTAAATGACCAACCTTGCTGAGACTGTCGTTATCCACATCCCAGATTTATTGAAATCCATTTATTATCATCATACCCAGAAGCCGTGTTTGCCTTTCCATTCGCGAAGCAGCTTTTATTAGCATTTGAAACTGGTAGGATATATCAGCTACAGAGCTAATAAAAGCTGATCACTACCAAGACTAATCAAGGCACAAGGTGTGTTCGGGGAAAGAGAATAAGAACTGATTAAATTTATAGCAATCAACCTATTCTGAACACAGATGATCTAAACTACTTTTACATTTTCCTTCCTTATTGACTCAACCTAAGGGTCCCTTCCTCCTTTCTTCACATAAGGCTGCCTTTAGGGGGAAAAAAAAGTTTTAAAATGGCAACAGAAATACAACTTGCCAGGAAACTCTGGGGCAGTGTGGACCACACAGAGACAATTTATTCCGACAGAACGCAGGGTAAGGAGATACTCCAATAAAGAGAGCTTTCTATTCCCTTCATCAATGGCCCCTCCTTCCCTCTCTTCCCCAGCCCAGCTCACAGGCCCAGACGGTGTTCCATTAACTCTACCCTCCTTCCCTAAAATGCATCATACAATGATGAAAATCCTTGCAGAAAAACAGCCCAGTCCTGGGCAACATGGTCATAGAAACAGCAATGTGACAAATATTTGTCCCTTGTCCTTACACCACCTACTGGATTTTACCTTTGGCAGAGCAGCCCTTACCAACTAGCCTTGCATTATCCTCATACCAGGGGCGCTGGCTTCGGCGAGGGAAGCCAAGATCTTCTTGGTCTTGGCTGGTTTTGCCCCCATTCCAGGCAAACTTCTTAGCTCCTTTCGTGTCTAGAAAACAGTATCCAAAAGTGGAGATTCAGTCACATGATTCGGGGCCATTTTATTCCTAGTTCTACATGTTCAGACCCTGGCCCAAAGAAAACCTGTGAGTGATTGGACCATGAGAGCACAAAGCGAATGAAATCTCTGCAGGTGCCAACTCCAGGTAGGACGTGTGCACAGGTTTGTCTTCTACAGCTTACGAAGGGGGGTCGTTATGCTCAACAAATGTGTGCGATGTGTCTATGGCTACACAGGTGCCCGTGAAGAACGCAGGGCGGTGAAGGGTGATCAGCACGTCTGTGCCTTGAGCCACAGGATGGAAGGTGCAGGCGTGTCTGCGGGCGGCTGTGGGCGCTGGCGGAGGAGCAAGTGGAAATTGCTCAGCACCTGCCTGCCGCTCTCTGGCCTCGCTCTGCTCGGTGTGTCTCCTTTGCTCGGTCACTTGGAACCTTTGCCCTCTACATGCTAAGTAACTGTTCATTCTTTTACTTGTCCGAGCATCTTCAAGCACTTTTTTGAACAATCAAGCCGGTTTTAATCATCCTTCCACCGTAGCCTATGCAGCACGGCAGGATGCACATCTTTCAGTTCCACGGGACGCACATGTCGCTTCACTGGGAACTGATGGAACCGTGGCTACGTGGACCACATCTGCCATCTAGAAGGAAGCAGCTTAGTGCACACACAGACACACAGACAAATATGCACATACAGACACACCGCACACTTATAGACAAGCAAACACACACACAAACACACAGTCACACAGAAACATACATAAGTACACACAGAAACACACACATTATACATGTGTACACACAAACACTACACAAACAGAAATACACATACATAGAAACACAAATACACACATGCAAATACATGTACACACAACATGCACATTACACATGTACACACATTCACACAGAAGCACACAAATACACAGACACATACAGACACACACATTACACAGAGAGACATGCAAGTACATGGACACACACAAGTATACACTACCTACACAGACATACATGAAACACAAATACACACAAAAAAATGCACACTACGTAAGCATACTACATACACCATAACATACATGCATGCATGTAAAACACATGCAAACACATATGCACATGCACACAGAAACACACATCTCTACTGCATTGCTTTCAACCCAATCACCAGGAGAGGTCCCAGAGTGACTGTTCCTCTGTCCCCCCCGGAGCCTGCCCCCACCCCGGTTCCCTGCCAAAGACGGCAGCCCCCCAGGGGACTAGGAGAAGCCTCTGGTGGCCAATCTTGCTAGTCCCAGTTTCAGACACAAACAGAAACTGCTCACAGAGGCAGGCACGGTCAGGAGCACTGGGGTGACAGTGGTGGGGACAGAACTGGCCAGCGGGCCGGTCCTGCGTGGCATGGCAGAAAGGAAAGCCGAACCACAGGCCTCTTGGTCACCCGGCAGGGATCAGAGGTGCTGTGCGGAGCAGAATGGCAGCCGGCCACAGGTGACAGCCCAAGTGCTCTGCCTCCAGCAGCGCTGGGCACGTGGGCCACCGAGCTCGGCTCTGCTCAAGCCACCACAGAGCTGCTGCCCGAGACCTGGCGCTGTCTCCGCCTGCAACAGCTCAGCCCCGTTCCAGGGGGGCCAGCGCAGAGCCACGGCCACGCTGCTCACCCCACGCTCGGGGGATTGCACGCTTGGTGACTCGTTTTCTCCTGTGCCAAAAAGCAGTGCACCCTCACTCTTCGAGGGCGAGTGGCAGAGCAGGGCAGTCCCCGTAAGACCTTCGCAGCCTTGCTGAAACAGTTACCTCCGGCCCTGGGGCAGGCCAGCGGGAGGACTGTGTGCACCAGGGGTCTCTGTGGCCTTTGCAGCCCCCAGCACCCACCCTGTGCCTGCTGGCTCCCGCACAGCACGCGGTGTCTGGAAGGCAAAACACGAATCCGCTTCAGCACGAGAGGGCCCAGGGCGCAGATGGATCTCGCTGGCGCAGTTTGACACGTCTGGAATTTGAATTTCCCTCTAGGTGCTGGGTTTCTGGGCACGAATGCTTGTCTGCACCCAGCTCCAAGGGGCGAGTCCTCTCGTTGGCCTGCATTGCCGTATCTGTGGGCCTGGACTCAGCACCGCCAGCACCCTCCCCTGCACGGGTCTTCTGCCTACCGGGCTGGAAGATCACACCTTTTTGTTGTTGTCGGGTTGTCTGGGCCTCATCAGACTTGACACCTGGCTGAGTTTTCCCTGAATCCGGCTGTCAGGCGTCTGTGATGAGCATCTCTTCCCCTCTGTTTCCATGACCTGCTCGCAGGGCTTCCGTGGATCCAGATCATGGCCAGGTGGCTTGGTCCACACGCCTCTCCCTAACTTCCTCCTACCTGCTGCCCCCCCCACCTTGTTCCAACTTGTCGGCACCTGCCTCATCTCCGAGCGGCGAGATCCCCAGCAGATAACGGGATCTTCCATCCCGAGCGCCCCGCGGGCTCCCTGGCACATACCAGGCTCCTCCATGTTTATGGATCGTAAACATAAATGGATGAGCAACGGGGAGTCCTGGGAGGGAGGTGTCATCGTGGATTATTAAATTAGAGTAACCCCAGAGGATGTGGAGCTACCTCTGGAGACGGGCAGGTGGATAAGAAGGAGAAAGAGGGGCGTCCGTCGCAGAAAGCCATGAGCTTACTGCTGGGCAATATGAAGCTGTGCACGGCCAGCGTGGAACTGGCGTGTTCGAGGGAGGTGGTTAAGATAGTCACACCCATAAGGTCAGACCCAGCTGTGCTGAGTCTCATACTTCAGGGAAAAAATAGCTTTTTTAAAAATGGGAAGCAATATAGCAATGTGGAGAGTCACTGTCTTATTCGGGGTTCTCCAGAGAAAGAGAACCAACAGAGGATGCGTATGTGCGTGTGTGTGTTACACACGTGTGTGTATAGAATATGTGTGCATGCATGTGTGTGCACATACAGAGAAAGAGAGAGAGAGAGAGAGAGAGAGAGAGAGAGATTGATTTTCGGGAACTGGCCCACGCGGTATTGGAGGCTGGCCAGTCTGAAATCTGCAGGGCGGGCCAGCGGGTGGGGACTGGGCAAAGCTGTTGTAGCCCGAAGGCCACTGAGGCACAGTTGCCCCCTCCTCGGGGACTTTGGTCTTTCCGACATGGTGGAGCTCATCTGCTTTGCTCAGAGTCCACTAATTTGTGTTACTCTCATCTACGAAAAGCCTCCGCAGAAACATCCGGACTGGGGTTTAACCCAGCGCCCGACACGGTGACCCAGCCAAGGGGACACGTGGGTGAGCTGGCTCCGTCCCCGCGTGTGTGTAGCAGGGCTGACGCCAGCAGTGACACCGCAGCTCTGCAGCGTGAGGAGTTCCAGCATCTTAAACAAGTGCTCTCCGAATCACCGCTGCGTCTCTGGCGCTGCCCTGGGTCTTTGCCGCGAGGGAGATGCTGCTTCAAAGAAGAGACAAAGCAGATGAGACGACGCGGTGGATACGGTGGGAGTGCACGGCTCAACCCATGAATTAGCCGCAGCCCTTGCTTTTGCCTCTGTTTGATGTTCTCTGCTTTTTAATAGCTTCACGAAGGGGAGGACAGAGAGATTTTTAGGACCTTATCGAGGTAGCATCGCTCCTGGTGCCCATGGCTCGTCCACGTCAATGGAAGGACCGACCGGATCAAAGCATACGGCCAAAGAGTAGATGTTTGCTATCGATGATAGAACCTGCTTTCAGTCAGCCACCCGGGTCTTATCTGTAGCTTAGAGAAGCGTTTGGCCGTCGTTACAGAAGGATGGTGAATCTGTATAGCGATACAGATCGCTCTAAGTCAGCAGGAATGGAGGTCACGCCGCCGAGCTGCATTGTGGAAGGACGTGCAGAGGAAGCCGAGATGCCACCCAGGGACACCAGGACAACGTCCGTCCCCAGGGAGAGGGAGCGTGTGGGGGCAGGCAGGTGCTCCCCGTGTGCCGGAATGTTCTGCACCTGGACACTGGATCGGACGTGAAGTCCCTATCGTGGGCATAGTGTGGACATCCCTTCCTCGTCTCCACTGCTCCCAGCTGGGGTGCTCCCGGGACTCTCCAGGCACCACAGTTCAGCTCCCCTTCCCACACGCCCCTTTGCTGTTCCTGCCGTCCTCCTGCGCAGGGTGATGCACTGGGACCCCGATCCAGAAGCCACTTCAGCCATTGGTGCTCCATGGCTCTCTGCCACTGAGGGACTGAGGACTCCCAGCGAGTGTCCACCTGTCACCTGAGTCCCTCCTGCAGCCTCGGGGCTGGTTTCAGCTCCCCGCCTCCTTTCCCGACTGTTACTGAAAACCCGTCTGCAGTGTCTCCTCTTTCAGAAACACATTGTGACCTTGTCACTCAGATCATCAAAACCCCACTAGTTTTCCCAAAGTCTGTGAGCTTGCAGCTTATTTTTCAGAACGCTTCTAAGGTTGGCCAGGACGTGCATTTCCAGACACCTGTGATGTGGTTCCCAAACCCTGCTTGCCCTGACTCTGAGAATATACCGTGTTCACAGGCTCTAGGTGACTTGTGTCCACATGTGTCACACGCATCATGCCTCTTCCTGGCGCTCCTTTCTCTGGACTGTGCCCCTGGTCACCCACTGAGACCCAAATCAAGGGCCAGTAAAGTGCTCACCCTCATGCAGAGGAGCATTGTGGTTCTACTAACTACATTATATACATATATATATATTTTTGAGACAGAGTCTCACTCTGTTGCCCGGGCTAGAGTGCCGTGGGTGTCAGCCTAGCTCACAGCAACCTCAAACTCCTGGGCTCAAACAATCCTCCTGACTCAGCCTCCCAAGTAGCTGGGACTACAGGCATGCGCCACCGTGCCCAGCTAATTTTTTTTTGTTTCTATTTTTAGTTGTGCTGCTAAGTTTTTCTATTTTTGGTAGAGATGGGGTCTCGCTCTTGCTCAGTCTGGTCTACATTACATTATTAAAGTAGTAGGAAAGATACTTATTTTCACTATTTACTCATATGCCTCTTTAACATTTGTAATGTGCATGTAGACTACCTATGCAAAATAAAATGAATTGTTTCATATTAATTATTAGTAAAAACTATTATTAACTAGACTTATTAATTTTATATCAAATTGTGATGTAGAAATTAGTGATTTTTCTGCACAAATATTTTATCGTGGACTAAAGACTTTTTTATTCCACTCGGTTGCTTAAGTTGTTTCTCTTCATCGGCGTCTCTCAGTCCTTTAGTATGATGCAGTCACGTGATTTTCCACAAGGCTCCACAGTCCTCAAATACAGTCATGGTACCACCACCATTTCTGAGAAAAATGATTATTTTAAGAAAAATGTATTTTTCCTATGCACTGAAAACTACAACATTCATAAAAGAAATCTAATAAGACATTAACAAATGGAAAGATATCCCATTTTTATGCATTGGAAGCATTAATATTGTTTAAATGGCCCTACTTTCTTAAGCAATCTATAGATCCAGTGGAATCCTTATCAAAATTCCAATTACTTTTTTCATGGAAATAGAAAAAAAAATCCTAAAATTCATATGGAAGCACAAAAGGCTCCAAATTATCAAAGCAATCTAGAGCAGAAAGACCAAAGCTAGAGGCATCACGCTACCTGATTTCGAAACACGCCACTAAAGCCGTAATACGAAAAATAGTCCGGTGTTGGCTCTGCTCTGAGTCACGTGTCACCCTTGCTGGGTGTCCTGGCGGGGAGGTGACCGAGAGTGAACCGGAGGGCGGGTTCCTGTCCAGGCCAGACTGGAGGGGCTGGAGCCGGGGGACAGAGACCTGGAAGTGCAGCTGGCAAGGTGGACGAGGGAAGGAAGGAACAGAAAACGGCCACAGGTGTCTGGCTTGGGCGGCCGAGTGGGTGGGGCTGTCATTCATTGAGACAAAACAGAGTTGAAGCAAATTTGGAAGGAACCCCAGCATTATACTCCCGGCAAGTCTCGCTGGGGACGCCGAGTCGGCAGCAGCAAGTCGGAGACAGGAGTCAGCCCAGGTCTACGCTGCCTGTCAAAGTGAGGGGTCGCCGGCAGGTAGATGAGTTCATGGAGTGGGGACTGTCCCCGCCCTGGTTTCTCAACGCAGAGGCCCCACTCGGCCCGACCTGCTTAGCTGAGTGAGGGGAGCCGAGGATGGCGCATCCAGGGAGGGGTCGCTGCCCTCCAGTCCCTGTGCCCATGGAACCACCGTGATCCCACCTGGGAGCAGCCGAGTAACCCGGAGAGGAAGATGCTTTTGAAATTAGCCGTGCACCTCCCGCCGCAGAAGGGCTTTGCAGAGACCTGCTTCTCCTCCCAGCGTGGCCTGGACCCACCCCACCCCTGCCTCTGCTCTGCACGGAGGATCCGCCGCGGTCTCTGCCGCTGCGCTCGCTTCCCAGCCTCCGGCTTCCGCTCCACCCTCTCCGGAGGCCCAAGTGCATTTTTTGGCTTTAGACAACAAAAGACTTCAGAAGATGTTTACTCTCTTCTAGAATGTTAGCCATCTCCTTGGACTCAGACCCGGCTCTCCGGGGACTTGATCCACTTCGGGCCCCGGCTTCGGAGCGCGTCCAGGGGGTGGGAACGCGGTCTGCCCGCGCAGCTGTGAATGGCATTTCTGTTCCAGCCGAGCATAGCAGATGCATTTAGAAAAAGGCCAGAGAGAACCGTGCCTCCGCTCCAGGTCAGCCAGGCAGCGAGCGCCAGGTGCGTAATTTCACCTTTCATCAACAAATGAAAATTCTTGGCTCCGTTTACGCCAGTTTGCCTCTTCTTCGGCTCACCTGGGACGCGCACAGCTTTTGACATGTCTCAGAGTAAGTTTGCTTTGCAAAATTGATGGGAGCTCAGGATGAGAAAGACAGGATTCATGAGAGCCGGCTGTGCACTGAGGAACGGCTGTGTGCACGGAGCCGGAGCCAGGTGGCTGGAGCCACAGCGCGCTGGCCCTGGGCCAGCCGGGCCGCCTGTCTACACTGCAGAGGCCCCTGTGTTTGCACTAGGGTTCTAGAACAATCCAACGCTCTCCTGTGTTTCTGCACAATGTGCAGACGCGGCACCTGGCAGCCTGGGCGGTCCCTGCCTGCGCCCTTCGTGCACACCCGACGCCGCTGGGCGCATCCAGCGGCGTCCAGAGCTTGGGGGTTTTCTTCACAAATGCAAGAGGATGCCAAGAAACAGCTTCCTTCCCACCAGCCTCTGCAGTTCCCCGGAATAGCAGGAACACCCAGAGGACGTCTCATCCCGGGCCACGGGGCCAAGAGCTCGGGAACTGGGCTCCAACGCGGGCTGCGAGGCAAGCGTGCTTCCAGTCTTTGGCAGCACCCAGAACCCCCTGTTTCATGGTGCCCCTCCAAAAATAAATGCGGGGTCAGCCCTCGGCAGCGAGTGACATCTCTCTTTGTCTGAAGATAGGTAGCCGGCCGAGGGCGGGAGCTGGAGGAATCAGCTTAAACAGTGAAACCACATTTTAATGTGTTGGAGTTGCATCAGCGCTTCGTGTTTATTTTTGTTGAGTTCTTTGGCACAAGAGCGTTGGGTTTCCTCCTGCGCAGGGAGTGAGCGCCGTCCGCTGTGTCCGGCAGTCTGTGTGCTGACGCCGGAGACAGGCCTGGGGAGCGGGGTCCTCGGGCAGCCTGCAGGCCTGGCGTGGGTGCCACCCGGGCACACGGGGAGCCCCGGTCTGAGCGTGGGGCCCCCAACAGCAGTCCCAGACACAGCCGGCCTCTCACCCCGCCGTGGAGGGGCTTCGTGGCCAGCCGTGCGCGGTTCCAAGCCAGCCTTTTAAATACGTGATAAATATCTAATGAAGTGTTCACGTGCCAGAAATGGCTTGTATTTATGTTTTAAAGGTGCACTTCTTCTTTGCTGGGAGCGTATACTGTGATTCCAGAGCAGGATTTCTGGACGGGGGCTGGAGAGTCGTCTGCTGGTCTGCCAGGAACTTCTAGGGTGTCCGGGAATGGGGCCAGGTGTGAGCGAGGGCGTCTGAGGAAGCCTCTCCGTTGTCCGCGCAGGGGGAGGTGGCGGGGGCGGGCCCTGGCCTTGTGTCCCCAGAGGCCTGCTGTGGGCGTCTTCCCCTCCACACCAAGCTGCAAGTGTTAGCCACCCCCCCACCCCACTGCCATTGGGGTCTATGGGGGAGCAACTACCCCCACGGAGCCTGAGGGTGCAGGGCCAGCCGCTGAGGCTGCAGGGGTCCGAGCCTCAGCCTTGGGGTCCCCGGTCAGGCACCCCACTGTGAAGCCACCCAGCCTTTCACGCAGGTCTGAGTGCTTCTGTGTAACCGAGTCAGGGCCAGGCCGGCCGAGCCTCAGTTTCTTCCTCCTTAAAACAGGTCATTGCTCCCGCCCTGCAGCATCCTGGTTGGGGTGAGTCATGGCCCCCACCGAGGGCCGGCACATGGGAGTTGCTCGGTAGGCGCCAAGGCCCCCCCTTCCCTGGGCTCATGCATGTCCCCTCGGTCTCAAACTTCCCCGCCAGGGAGTCGGTGGCCGTCCCTCGTGGCACCAGCTCCCAGGCGTTTGCTCCGCGGCAGTGGTCCCCGCACCGAGCCGGGAGCCCAGCGGAGGGCAGGGAGCTCTGGCCTTTTCTGAGCAGACGTCACACATGGGCGACCCTGGGCAGGAGGCAGAAGTGGGTGATCGAGGCAGGAGGTGAGAGTGGACACTCCCGTTTCTGATTTAATTTCTCTGTTAGGCTTTGAAAACCCCACGTGCAAACAGTCCTAGGACTTCCTGATCTGTTCTTGCGGACTAAGACCCTCACTCAGGACCTCTCTCTGGGCAGCAGTCACCCTGCCCCCAGCCCCCAGCCCTCAGCCCACTCCGGCCCCTTTCCCTGCCCAGGAGAAGCACCCGCGGTGCCACCATGTCATCCACTCTGTGCACGCGGGGGACATCCCGGAAGGGACGTGTGTCCCCACTCTGGCTGCAGATGCTGCCGTGACTTGGTCTCGAACGGCGGGAAAGCATTGAGCCCCCGACCCTCTCTGGGATCCCGGGCGCAGGCGTGTGTCTGGGCGGCAAAATGTCCTGGAGCAGATGCAGGCGTCACGCACCGGTGGAAAGGTCGCAGGCCGCCGGCGAGTGGCGAGTGGCCCAACCTCCATCCGCCAGGTCTCCTAGTTGAGCGCTCACTTGGAGGGAGCAGTGTCACGGCATCGTCACTGTCACTGCGGGAAAGACGCGAAAGGAATGAAGGACATGGTGAGAACGGTGGCAGGTCAAACGCGTTGTGAACACACAGGAAATGTTTGCATCAGCAACTGCACCGTGACACGGGGGAAAGGAGAGGGACTCACTGCTGAGGGTGTGGGGCGAATGGGGTCGGGCAGGCTCGATTGATTGGGGGGCTTTGGAAGGGGCTGGATTTCGAGCTGGGTCTCCAAGAAGCAGACAAGGTTTGGCAAAGCTGAGAATACGATGCACACCGTGCCAAGATAAATACGGCCCTGCGCGGCGGGTTCATAATGTCTCTATTCTCCCCGTGTGCGTGTGTGACTTCCCACACGCAAAATGCAGAAGACCGCGCTTGCCTTGAGTTTACTCACAGACTCTCATTATAATCCTATACGCGGTGACTCATGACTTTCTGAAAACGTTTTGGCCGAAACTATTTAGTCTTTTTTTTTTTTTCCAAAGAGGTGATTTGTGTGAATGTTTAAGACTGAACAAAATTGTGTTTTATTTTTGAGTCATGGGAGAGGGTATTTAAAAAAAAAAAAAAAAAAAAAAAAACAGTCTCTGCTCTCCAGCATAGTTTTTAGATGGTGGAGCCAGACTATTTAGATTTCGTGGGCTTCTGAGAGTGCCTTGGTTGCTCCTAAGACGGGCCTGGCTTATCTGCGGACAGGGTCTTCTCTTACATCCACCAAAGGGCCACAGGCTCCCATTCTCTCCCCCGGCCTCAGAGACTCCTCCGGGACCAGAGACTATCTGATTTCACGAGGGTGAAGAGGCCTCGCCGGTTATGGTTAAGTGACGGGAAAAATAAAAGCTGAACAAACATTTCCAAGGTCTCATTTACAGAATCAAATTAGGAAGGACCCTCCCCGAGAGCGGGCTCAGGGACCATCGAGACTCTCAGACTGGAGGGTGGGCGTCTCCGACCACGGAGGTTGTTCTCAGGGACCTTCTGCCCCAGGCGGGGTTCGCTCAGCCCCCGACTCCGACAACCTGCCAGTGCAGGCGGCGGGGGGAGGAGCCCAATAGAAGGTCAGGTGGGAACAGCTGGACTAGAGAAACCAGCGCATGCTGTGACCTGGGTCCCTACGTGCGGTGGTGGACACTGGTCCATCCAGGTGCCCCGCCCAGCCGAGCAGGCCAGACTGGGGCAGGGACCTAGGGCCGGGGTTTCTCAGTGCAGGATGGAGGTTAGGAAAGAAAAAGAAGAAAAGAAGGGGGGAGGGAGATGCATTACCAGCCTGCAAACCTCTTACCTTAAGAAAATAAAAACATCGCACAATGATGTGAATGTCCTTAACACCACTGAACTGTACACCTGAAAATGGTTAAGATGATAAATGTTATGTTATTTCATATTATGTATTTTTAACACAATTAAAATTCAACCAGAAAAAAAAGAAATGAAAAGAACAGGAAAGTTCCCAGGCCTGCACTTGGCAGCTTGCCTGCCTCTCTCTCTGTTCTTGCTGAGGAGAACCTCCTCATCCTCCCGGACAGGGGAGCCCCTCTCCCTTCTAGAACCAGCCGTGGCTGTGCAGTGAAGGCTTGGGGGGGCCAGCAAGAGCGGCCGTCCTCCCAGCTGCGCCGACCTGCAGGAGACTGGCTGCGTGTTCAATGAGTCTCCCGAGGGGCCGCCACGCCGGTGCACGCGTGAGGAGCGCCCAAGAAACGCAAGGGGAATTAAGCAGCATGCACAGGAAAGTGAGAGCTCGGGGCAAAAGGATTAGTAATTTTATATACACCTGAAACTTGTACCTAATGATATGTTATGCCTTTTATCAAAATCCTCAACAAACAGTTACATGGCAATAACAATTGGATAATTGATGTCGTAACCCTAGAAACAAACATAACATCCTAAGAAACTGGGAGGCAGCGATATGGATTAAACCTAAATCTAAATTTCCTTTCTTGAAAAACTCTATTCAGGTAAAGGAGTTTTTAAAGGTGTTCATCCAGGAAGATGAGAATGACGGAAGAGGAAATAATTTTGCAAGAGCAGAGGGACTTTCTCAGCCAGCTGTGGGGGAAGGCGGAGCCCCGGCCTGACTTACCCTACAGGAGTCTGCAAAGGTCAGAGGCTGAGGCTGCCCAGGAAGTGGGCAAGGGGTTAGGGTTAGGGCTGGACCCAGCTGCTGGTTGGAGCTGCAGGGCCAGAGCTCTCCCAGTCCCCCTCGCTCGGGTCTGGCCTCAGCAGGCATCTGGAGGAACCCCGTGGGGAGAGGCTGGGTGGTGCCAGCCAGGGTGGGGTCCTGCCGAGCTGGGAGTGACCTCCCAGTAGGGGACTCCAGAACCCTTCCGGGGACCAGCCCACAAGAGCATGGGGGCGTCGCGGTCCCCACGGGAAACAGCGAAGACCAAGCGTGCGGAGTGGAGCGCACGTCGGCAATCCAGCACTCGCGGGGGGAGAAACACTCAACCCCCCCCCCCAATCTGGGTCTGCCAAGGTGCGAGGACCCACCAGAACTCAGCCCAAATCACCGCATCGGAGCACAGTTCTGTGACATGGCAAAGCACTCGGGTCAGAAATAAGGTTCTGCACCTTACAGAGGAACAGGAAGGAAAGACAGCAGCCCGCAAAGGACCAGAGCTGAGAAGGGCTGCAGCCCTCTCCGCACAGGGACTTCCAACGCGGCTGGAATACGGTTTCCAGCCTGGAATCGACCCCCAAGCAAATCTCCAGCCACGCGCAAGGGGAGGGGATGTCAGACTCTGAGGGTCGGTAACAGCCACTCTCCGCTTACAATTTCTCGGGAAGCTCCTAAAGGTTTCTCTCTGCCCCAAGGAAGCCCGGGGTGGAAGAAGGGCTGCCCGGGGAGAGGATGAGGATGGTCCACAGCGAGGCCCATAGGGAGGCCCCCACCAGCAGCAGGCGTGCTGTTAACCAACTGTGTGGCTCAGCCTTACCAGCCCACCGCCCCGCCCACCAGAACGGGCACAGCTGCTGTCATGGGCTGAACTGTGTCCCCCCAAAATGTGTGCTGCAGCCCTAAATCCCACGGGCTCTATGTAGAGACAGGGCCTGTGGGAAGTCACTGAGGTTAAGTGAGGTCACAAGGGTGGAGGCCTGATCCCACAGGACTGGTGTCCTCGTAAGAAGAAGGGACACCAGAGCACACATTTTATCTCGCTTTCTCTGTCTCTGTCTCTGTCTCTCTCTCTCTCTCTCTCACACACACACGCACGCACACACACACAAAGGCCACGTGAGGACACAGTCAGAAGGAAGCCCTCACCAGAAACCCAGTGGGCCAGCTTCTTGGCAGTGGACCTCTGGCCTCCACGTGAGGACAAGTGTCTGCTGCGGGAGCCGCCCGGTCCGTGGCTCCGTCGTGGCAGCCCGAGCAGACTCGGACACCGAGTCCTGCTTTGAGCTGGAAGGTGGTGGGGCAGGCTGCGGTCAGAAATCAGACCTGCTCTCCCCTCTCCGGCCAGCCCATTCTGCGGTGGCCCTGCATTCCCCAGAAGTCACCGGCATCCTGACACTCCGCTGTCTGGCCAGCCCTCGCCAGAGCTCCCGGAGGCCAAGCCAGAGCCTGACTGTCAGACCGTCTGTCAGACCTGACTGTCAGACCGTCAGACCGTCCCGTCTGGGAGACGCTGGGAAACAGAAACGCTGCCTCCTCCTCGCCCAGGAGGGGCTGCGGCTGCTCCTTAGTTTCTGGTATATGAACCACCTTTGCACCCACACGCTTCTAAACAATTATCGATAAAACAGTACAGTATTCGGTTACAAAAAAGAAGAGAGGCTGTTGCAGCTATCACCTGTCCTGGAAGAGGTCTGCTCCTGTCAAAAGCAGGAAAACCCAGAAAACTCACTGCGTGAGAGTATTCGACGGCGTTTGAGACAGACCTGTCATAAAGAGAAATAATCTCTATTTTCTTAAATACAAAAACAGTAATGACGGAAGACAGCGATGACATCTGTGACTTCACTGCTCCTTTTGGTCTGAACTTTACACAGTTGCAGCCGAGGAGCTCAAGACTTCTGCGGGGATAACGTTTCAGATTTAACAGGAGGGAGGGAGGGACGCATAGGATGTGTGTGGTCCCGTGTGCTTTGGGTCCCGTCGTGAGACAGGGACGCATGTGACTGAGCTGACGAGGGGGTGAGAGCGGGCAGCAGGCGGGTGGCCTGGCCAAGGTCAGAGTGGAGACAGTTCTCTGTGCACCCTCCTGGCTAAATGTCAAAGCCACACTGTCTGTCACTATGAGTGTATTTTTAGCTTTTCCTTTTTTATAAATATTTGAGTTAATCTTTATTAAATTACATATGATTCATTCCATAATTATGGTTCAGTATTTCTCAGTGAATCCTTCAGTGTTTAATATTTTCTGTACTTAAAATAATGAAAACTTTCAGGTATAATCAGGTGAGCTGCCTAAAATAGAGAGACCCAGACCAGCCTGGGCAGTCAAGCTCCTCGGCCAAGGTGGGGCTGACAGGTCCTTGTCCCCACACAGGGTGCCCAGGCCACTCCCATGTCTGTGTGGATTGTCACCCAGGTCACCTGCACTGACCACCACCATCCTCCTTGGCTGTCCAGTACTATCAATGGGATGTTGAAGTTACCGGCAGTTATGATGCTGCTATTTATTTCTTCGTGTGGTTCTAGTAAAATTTGCTTTATGAATCTGGGAGCTCTTGTGTTAGGTGCACATATATTCAAGATTGTTATGTCTTCTTGTTGAGTTGCTTTATTCACCATTATAATATGATCATCTTTCTTTTTTTTTTTAACCATAGTTGATTTAAAGTCTATTTTATCTGATATTAGAATGGATACACCTGCTGGTTTTTGTTTTTCATTTGTGTGGAATATTTTTTTTCCATCCCTTTACCTTGAGTCTATGTGAGTCTTTGTGTGTTAAATAGATTTCTTGGAGATAGCATATACTTGGAGTGTGTTTTTTCATCCATTTAGCCAATCTGTCTTTTAAGTGGGGCATTCAGATCATTTATATTCAGTGTTAGTATTGGTATGTGGGATGCAGTTCTGTTCATCATGTTGGATGATACCTTGTTGTTTTGTTTTCCCTTTTGTGCTATTGTTTTGTTAGAGGTGTAAGCTTTAAATTTTGGGGTGTTTTTACACTGGTGTGTATCTGTTGTGCTGTTCCTTGTATAAGGCACTTTTGAGAATTTCCTGTAGGGCAGATCTAGCAGTGACAGATTCCCTTAGTGCTTGCTTGTCCGGAAAAGTCTTTATTTCTCCATCAATTATGAAACTTAGTTTTGAAGGATACAAAGTTCTTGGCTGACAGTTGTTCTATTTAAGAAGACTAAAAATGGTGCCCCAATCCCTTCTGGCTCATAAGGTACCTGCTGAGAAGTCTACTGTTAGCCCAGTGGGTTTTCCTTTGTATGTTAGTTGTTGCTTTTGTCTTGCAGCTTGTACAATTTTCAACTTCATTTTTACTTTGGCTAGGTTGATGTCTATGTGTCCTGGAGAGGTCCTACTTGCTCTGAATCTTCCTGGTGTTCAATGACCATCCTGTATCTGTATATCTGAATCTCTGGAGATACCAGGGAAGTTGTCCTCAATAATTCCCTTGAATAGGTAGGTATTCCATGCTTTTTGCTTTTACTTCTTCTCCCTCAGGGATGCCTATAATTATTATATTGGCCCACTTTGCATGGTCGCACACTTTTCTGTGTGACTGTTCATTCTTCTTTATTCTTTTTTCTGCATCTTTGACTGACTGGGTTAGTTTTAACTGTCTTCAAGCTCTGAAATTCTTTCTTCTGCTTGGATCTAGTCTGTTATTGAAGCTTTCTGCTATAGTTTGAAACTCCCTAAATGAGTCTCTCAATCCCTTAGGTTCTCTGATATCTAGAAAAGATGTTGTCTATTTCTTTAGTGAGTTTTTCATTTATTTAATTCATGTCCTAAACTATTTTTTTTTTTTTTGGCTTCTTTGTGTTGGTTTTCAACTTTCTCTTCAATCCCATCCATCTTATTTGTCATCCACATTCTGAATTCCACCTCTGAAATTTTTAACAATTTCCTTTAGGTTGAGGGTCCATTGCTGGAGACATATTGTGATCCTTTGGGGGTGTCAAAATAGCATGTTTTATTCTGTTTTCTTCTCATCTGAAATTTATTCTCTCAGCTCAAGACAGATAAGTTTGTAGTGCACCTGTTCTCTGCTGGGAACTCTTCTACTTAGTGCAAAGAAGGGGAGGTCTCTGGATGATGCACTTGTGTCCTACTCTGGAGGATTGACCCAGTCCAAGATGGGCAGATGTACTGTGGGCATTTAATACTGCTGTTCTCTTATATCTCCTGCCTCACCATTCCCCTATGGTTGTCACCGGCGGTACCTGTGTTGCAGAGTGAGTGAATGCCCCACGTAGTTCTGTCAGCAGTGGCGATCGTTAGCCTGAGCCAGCTTGAGAGCTGCTCCTCTCAGATTTGCAGGCAGCGGTGTTTGTCAGCCTGCTCTGGCTTGAGTGCAGCCCCACCCATGCCCATGGGTGGCAGTCATTGTTTGCCCGTGCTGGCTTGGGAGCCGCCTGCTCAGATCTGCAGATGGTGGTGTTTGTTGCCCTATGTGGCTTGAGTGTACTCCCGTTCTGACAGTGTGCCCACTCAGATCTGGCAGCTTTTGTCAGCTGTGCACTGCTTTGAGGCCAGCTCCACTCCTGCCTGCAGGCTGTGTGCAGTATTGTCAGCTTGCTCTGGCTTGGGAGCTGTCTGGATTAGGTCTGTGGGCAATGGTGTTTGTTGGTACTTGTGGCTTCAGCATAGCCCCAGCCACATCTATGGGTGTGGCGTTTCACAGCCCACTGGGCTTGAGACCTGTCCCTTTCAGATCCTTTGGCTGCAGTGTTTGTCAAGTGGGCTCTGGATTGAGTGCGGCTGGGCTCATGCCCTCAGTGATTGTCAGCCCACTCGGCTTGAGCCCAGCCCCACACACGACAGGCCATGGTGATTGTTGGCCTGCCAGGGGTGCATGGCACCTGCCCACATGACTCACAACAGCACCTGGGTGCTCTGCTCCCTCCCCCTCCCCTGGACTAGCTGGGGCAATGGGGAGGCAGCAGCAATGGGTCTGAACCCTGGGTGGATGCAGAGCTGAGTGCTAGGGTTATAAAACGGGCCCGGCCATAGCACCCAGGGTTTGCAAGCCAGCGGGTCACCACTGCACTCTCTCTCCAAAGTAATGTCTCTGCACAGTCTCCAGATATCTCCCTATGTCAATCCTGTGGATTTCTGCAGTGGAGGGACCCTGGCACAAGCATACCCCTCAACCACACATATCTCTTAAACTATATTTAATCTCAAAATGAAGGCAATAATAAGGTCATAAATTTTCCTTAAGGCTTTAATAAGATTATAATGTACATAATACATATATTTATAGTATCTTTGTTTCCTTCCTGCTCTTATTCCCATATAATGTATTCCCTTCACAGCATAGTATTTAAGTACTGTTAATTTTACAGTGTACATTTAAGTTACATGATGTCAGGGAGAAGAGCAGACATCACTCAAGGACTTTACTTCCTCTTCTGGGGAAGGTGCTAGTGTACTTTTGTTTGTACTCTGGAGCATTGTATCATGCCAGGTAGAATTATGACCTTACTATTATCTTTATTTTGGGGTTAAGTATGATTCAGGGGTACGTATATGGGTGCCAAGTTGACAAGGGTGGATTGTTGCGATTAGTTTTATGCTAAAACTCGATGGGCCATGGGGTAACCAGATATTTGGTTGAACATTTCTGTGGCTGTGTCTGTGAGGGTATCTGGGGTGAGATTAACACTTGAACTTCTGGGCAGAATAAAGCAGATTGGGCTCCCTAATGCGGGGGCCTCGTCTAAGCAGCTGGAGATCTAAGTAAAAAGGAAAGGCTGAGTAGGAGGAAATCCCTGCTGTTCGTCTGCTGAGCTGGGACCTTGGTCTCCTCCTGTGGCCTTCAGACCAGAACCGAGCCGTTGGCTCTTCTGGGTCTTCATTGTCCCTGCTGCAGGTCTGGGGACTTCTCAGTCTCCCTGATGGCATTGGCCAACTCCTTGTGATATATAAGGAATATGTGTGATGTCTAACATCTGTCTGTCTGTCTATCCACCACACCCATTGATTTTATTTCTCTGGAGAATCCTGACTGATGTAATCATCACGGGAGTGGAAGAAGACAGGAGAGTGAGGAGGTCTGAGCCCAGGCCAGGGGGCCGTGGGGAAGACTACTGAGGAAGAAGGACACGAGGCAGGAGGAGTACGTGTGAGTGGATGACTTAGACCTTGAAGTGTCCCCAGGAGGGAGGTTGCACCTAAGAGGAAGGATCTGGTCGTGTGCTGGTTCTCAGTGAGTGACCTTGTCATATCAGCTTGGGGGAAGAGCACAAGAGAGCAGATTCCAGAGAGATGAGGAGGAAAAGGAGAAAGGGAAGTCAAGAGGGAAGCTTTCTTTCAAGATTGGGAGGAAACACGTATTTTTATGGCAAAGGAAATATCCCAGTACAGGGAAGAAATCAGGGGAGCACTGGGGCGACGTAGGGGGGTCTGAGGCACACGGACAGTGAGTACTTTGCGGTTCTTTGTTTTTCCCAGGGTTTCCAACTGCCTTTCGCTTTTCTTGCAAACAACACATGCATTCCTCACATACCCGCGCTCCTCTGGGTTTTCATCATACAACTTCTTGGCGGGAACACACTTCCTCTCGAAGATGTTCTTCCAGGAGCGCCGACTGCTTCTTCCAAACTGGACTGAGGATTTTCCAGAATTCCCACTCTGCTGTCATCTGGTCTCTCCTCCACTGCGTTCCCAGTTAATTCCATCTCTTCTCCCATCACTCCCGCGTCTCCTTGCTTTCCGGATTCCTTGTATGATTTGCTAGAGACTATGCATGTGTAAGGCAAATATTAGTGTTTTCAGCTAGTCTTAAAATGCCTTCATTCCCCTCAACGCACACTTACTAATTGTTTGCTTGGGTGCTAAATTTTGCATTCAAATCATTCTTCCTCATAACTTCAAAGCTATTTTTTTCTTTTTCTCCCTAAGGGCACAGTAATTTTTATAGTAAGACTTTTGCAAATCTGATTCCTGGGTTTTTGTGGGTAACATTTCTTGTTCTTTCTGGGGACTTTTGGTGTCTTCTGAGTGATTATAGTTGTATATCGGAATTTCACTAGATATGATTAGGTGTCATTCATTCACAACTTATTCTGCTCTGCTCTTGATGAGTCTTCTCAGTTTGAGTATTTATTCCTTTCCTCAGCTCAGAATTTGTCTATTATTTCATTGATTAGTTTCTCTAACCTGTTTTCTGTTCTCTCTTACAGTTGTTCTTGTGGAAAGAATATCAGATTTCCTGGCTTGACTGATCACAGTTTTTAAACTCTCTTCCATGTTTTCCATCTCCTTATCTTTTTAGTCTTTGTTTTGAGAGATAACTGGCTTTAATCTTCAAGTCTACTAATTTAATCTTTAATTATCTCCATTCTATTATTAATATTTAGCCCTTTTGTTTAAAAAATTCCCTTCCATCACATATGTAGTATTCAGAAATATTTCCTGTTCTCTTATTCAGTTTTCATAGAAGCTTGGTTTTTAACTATTCGTAGTAATCATAGGAACACTGACAGTATCATTCAAACACTTCTGGAGTTATGTCGTCTTAGGTTTCCTAAATAATTTCTTTTCTGCATTGAATCATTTGCTGGTTTGTTCATGCAGACCCCTGGTTGCTGATTTGCATCTGCGGGTGGAAGGCCGGTTGGTCATGGTGTGCATCCTCACCCGTGCACGGATCTCTCCAGCAGCCCTTCTCCGTGGCAGAGCTGAGGGGGCCCCGTGGCCGCTGAGGGTGAGTAGCCACCTTCCCCATCCACAACAGCAAGTGGGGGAGCGACACGCCTATGTTTTCATCCAGAACAGAGCTGCTTTCCCCCTTTGCTGCACTTTATTTATTTTTTTAAATTTCAGAATATTACCGGGGATATAAACGCTTTGGTTACAAAATTGCCTTTGCACCACCAGAGTCACAGCTATAGATGTGCCCATCCCCCAGACAGTGTGCACCACACCCGTTAGGTGTGAATTCACCCCTCCTCTCCTTCCTCTCCCACCTGCCCGACAACCCAGTGAATGTTACTTCCATGTGTGCACATAAGCGTTGATAGATTAGTACCAATTTGATGGTGAGTACGTGTGGTGCTTGTTTTTCCATTCTTGTGATACTTCACTCAGTAGCATGGGCTCCAGCTCCATCCAGAATAATACAAGAGCTGCTAGATCACTATTGCTTTTTGTGGCTGAGTAGAACTCCATGGCGTACATATACCACATTTTATTAATCCACTCGTGTATTGACGGGCACTTGGATTGATTCCACGTCTTTGCAATTGTGAATCGTGCTGCTGGGCACATTTGAGTGCAGATGTCTTTGTTATATAACAGAAAGTCATTTTTCCTCTGGGCTTTGCTGTACTTCATTCCTGCCAGGAGCTCCGGGGCTGCCCAGCTGCAGCATCCTGCTTTCTCGGGCACCAGCACTCAGGTGAGGGGCCGCGCTCTCCTCAGGGTGGCCTCTCGGTCTCACAGAATTCTCCTCTCCGGGCCGGGGCACCTGCCCTTCCCAAGTCCTCCTCGGAGCCTGGGTGCACACCTCGCTGCCCCTCCCGTGCCTCCCGAGACACGTGTCCTCCTGCAGTTGGGCTTGCTCCCCACCCAGTGTCCTCCCTCCCACGTTATCCCCAGATCTCAGACTCCCTGTGCTGCGCCTGGTTCTCCCTCCTGCTCTCCCTGCCTTATGATCCCTTGCCTGTCTTTGCACCTGAACCGCCGTGGAGTGAGGCCTGGGGCAGCAGGTCATCAAGGATGCACCCTGCCCACCGTCTGCACGCCCCGTTCCTGGAAGCCAGACCCGAGATTCCCACCTCCTCCGGTCTCCGAGAAGCACCCCAGGCTCTGCCGCCCATCCCCTGTCTCTCCCTCTCCCTCCCCTCGTCACCCCTCCCTCCTCCGCCTTACTCAGGAATTCCAGGTGCCTGTCAGTTTCTCTGGGAACAACCCAAATCTCTCCAGCACATGTTGGAACTGCCCCATCCACTGATCAACAGGGTTTATTAAGATGTTCACTTAACATAAACCACTGGGACCCTGGAAGCCGCCTTCAAAGCAGGCCATCGCAACCATGAACAGCAAGCGTTTCCCTTTCATACCTGGTTAAAAACACATCAGACGTCAGGAAGCCACATTCTTTGTCTTTGCTAAAACCGTGTCCCGAAGATGAGTGAGCAGGACCCTCTTTGCCTGCCGAGACTCCCCCCCAATGCCACGTCACTCCCCGGCACAGGGAGCCTGTGCTACTGGGGACAATCACGCCAGGAGAAAACCCCTCTGGGGCAGAGCAGGATGGTGGCAGAATGTGGCTGTGACCACAGCCCACTGGCGGATCTGGGAGTTTGAGCGTAATTTCCCCTCTTTCTGGAAGCTCAAGCCTCCAGTGTCGCACTGGTGGACGGAGTCTGTGAGTCTACTCCGGGGTTAAAGTATAAAATCGAGAATTCATTGTTTTGAGAGGGTGAATCAGCATTCACTCATTTCCGGCAACATCTTGAACGCATTGTAGGAGGATGGACAGAGTCCCACTGTTCCCCAGCTGACATTCCTGACCCCAATTAGCTGCCTGGAAAACGCACTGTCCTTGTCCCAGGACATCAGAGGAGAATGAAACAGAGGAGCGTGTCTACTTCTGCTGCCGGAAAACGCCCAGAGCGCAGGCCCCGCTGGAGAGAGGCTGGGTGAGCGTGGCTACGCACGTCTGGCTTGCAACGTGCAGGGCGGAAGCACTTATCGATGGGGCAGCAGAGCACCCTCGTTCCATTACCAAGGTTACTGGCATCGGGTAACGGAGTTAGGCCCCACGTGGTGCTGGGCGGTCCCTGTGCAGGGTGTGGCCACGTCCTCCGTCTTGCCGTGGACCGCGGAGCCCTGCGGCTTCCTGGCTCTCCCTGGGGCTGAGACCCGTCCGCTTGGTCGGCCCTGGGGTTCCAGTCACTGACGTCTTGCTCGGACTGAATCACTTGCCACATCCCAGGGTTTTCACTTAACAGGAAATAGCGGGGCCTGACCTCAGCCAGGCAGCGAGAATCACAGGAAACTTTCCTGTGTGTGGTTCTCGGGCTCTGTTTGGGGACCTCTGAACACGCCGTTTATGAAAGGACGTCTTTGACCTTCCCTGGCCTGTCGCCCGTCCGGTTTTTCACACGTTCATCTCGGTGTAATGAATGTGCCCTGCGATGTGTTCATCTCTGCATGGCATGCCCTAGCCCACGATTGAAGTTTCACTTTCATGACTGCACCGTGTGGGAACAATCGCATGTCAAGGGTTGTTCAGAAACCCCCCGAGGAGGACACGGAGCGTCCAGTTGCTGGGCGTTAGATCGAAAGTGCTTCTGCACGTTCGTCCTGCTCTGCGCTTGGCCACGGAGGCCCCTTCAGAAGCAGCCACCCCGACGGGCGGCCCCGGACGGCAGAGCAAGAGTCGGGCTCAGAACTCAGCACCGAAAGGCACCTGCCCCAGCTGGGCGGATCTCTCGGAGAATAGCCGACGGCCGGGTGCAGAATGCAATTAGGTGCTTCAGACCCGTTATCTCGTTAAACGCTGTGACAGACTTGTGAGCTGGAGACTGTTGTTATTTACCTCCTCAGAGGCGGAAACAGGATTGGGGGCTTCCAGGGACTGAGCTGTGTCTCCCAAGTGAGAAGTGTTGGAGCGAGTCCTTACCCGGGACCTCGGGGTGGGGTGTGAGTACCTGGGGACAACGTCTTTACAGAGCTGGTCACGTCAGAGTGAGGTCACAGGGGGGCCCCAGTGCAACAGGACTGGTGTCTCCATCAACAGATGGAGTGGGGACCCAGCGCCGCACCTGGCAGGAACAGCACGGGAAGATGGGGCCGTGACCACACCCAGGCTCTGGGGTGGGAGAGAGGCCCGGAGCAGACCCGTGCCCAGACCCCACCAGCAGCTGTTCTCAGACTTCTGGCCTCCGGACAGCGAGAGGACAAATTCCTGCCATGGAGGTCTGTGTGCAGCCCTAGAACTCACACCTGCATGCACCTGCCTGAGATCACGTGGCTGAGTGGTGAGCTGGGCTGTGGACACCGGGGTCGGCCCAGAGCTGGGAGCAACCTCCTCGGCCGGTGTCTCCTCCCAGGGGGGCAGGATCACGCTGCCTGCTGCCTTCTCCCCGGTCCCTGCACCTGCCTCTACCCACCCAGGATGGCTCCTCCAGCACCCACCATGCAGCTTCCAGACCCCGTCCTGACGTCTGCTCTGCCCTGGGTGAAGTCCCCAGGGGGGCGACTCGCCAGTCCTGGCTTAGCTCAGGCTGCTACAAGAAAGCACCACACACCGGGCAGGTTAAGCAACAGGTATTTATTCCTGACAGTGCTTGAGGCTGGAAGTCTGAGTTCAATGGGCTGGCAGTTTCCAGGTGAGGGCTGCTCTCTTCTTGGTTTGCAGATGGACAGCTGCTTGCCATGATGGCGTCTCGTGGTAAGGGGGGAGGGGGAGCATTCTGGCTTCTCCTCCTCTTCCTACAAGGCACTAATCCCACTGTGGGGGCCCGGATCACCCCCCGAAGGCCACTTCCTAGCACCGTCACACTGGGAGTGAGGCTCAGCACTTGATTTTCCGGGGAGCACAGTCAGTCCAAACGAACCCCACCCGGGCCTCTGGCTGGGGCTCTTGCTGGCCCTGGTGTCCACCACCACACTAGCAGGTCAGGTCGCTCCCCAGAGTGGGGTCCCCCGAGAACAGCGCTCAGCCTCAAGGGAAGGGATGGAAGAGGAGGAAGGAAACGCCCTCTGGCTGGAGGGCTCGCGGCCTTCTGATGCAGGCTCGCACGTACCTTCCGATCTGTGTGCTTCCGCCTGTCCCCGAGACCAAGCCTCCTGGGCAGCGCCTGGCCTTCACCTTCTCACCCAGCACCTGGCATGAGTGCAGGTGCCCAAGACCACGCAGTCCTGCTGGACGGCGCAGTGCGGGGCGAAAGGTACGCAAGTGAAAACGAGAGAAGTGTAGCCGCAACTGCAAAATTCCCTTCACAGAGTTGTCCCATAAAACGTGTGACGGAGATGTCCTAACTGGGCCTCTTTGCAAGGAACGGACCTAACCAGGGAGGGAGGTTCCCAGAGCAAAATCAGGGGAGCTGCCTTGTTAGTTTTGCTCCCCAAATACTTTGCGAAACACAGACTCAGGAACGCTGCCCTCAGCTTTGGGGCCTCCCATTTTCGCTGTGTCCAAACTCACCCTGCACTTGGATGGACCCGGGAATGCCACCTGGTCACCTGCCACGCCCGTCTCTCCAGGATTGGAGCTCCAGCCCCCATCCTGGTGGGATCACTTTGTCCGGTAGAAGGAAATCAACAGGATCTGTGGTGAAGACTGCCCATCGTGACCAGCTGCGCCGGCGACAAAGTCTCACTGCCCAGCCCCAGTGACAGGCACACTGTCCTTCCTCCCCAGAGGTGGCAGGCGCGGCACCCAGGCACTCCAGAGCCGCGTGGGGAGGACAGACCGAATTGCAGGTGTGGTGGCGCTGACTTCCCTCGCGCGTCTGATTGTTTGATGCCATCCTGTCACTTTCCGACGGACGCCTGCTCTTCCGGCTTTTCCACTGACAGGAGAGCCCTTGTCCTGGTGTCCGGAGCAGGAGGGACGTCACTGGGAAGGACCTGTCTGATAATGACCCACCCAAGCTGTGCCTTGGGGACCCGTGCCCCGTACCAGCTGGCAGGGATGCCCAAGAGAGCCCCATGTCCTTTTTGCACTTTAGGTCCCTGGAGGAAGACACGTCTTAAACGAGATGTCAAGCTCAGCTTCCTCATTTTTATCAATGTAGCCAGATTCTTAAAAATTAAGAACATGCAGACAAACTGTGGCTGGGTTGGGGAGGAGGGGTTGCATCGGGGAGACGTTCCGGGGGAGGGGCGGCAGACCGGAGGTGAGAGAGGGGCCATCGGCCACGCAGGTCCCTCTCCGGCAAGTCCCATTTCCCTGGTTGAAACAGAGGAGGAGCAGACACTGGAATTACCATTTCCCGGGGCTGACAACGGAATTCAAGCTGAAATCAGCCCGAGAGACGGCCGCGCGCCGGCCCGGCCACACGGCACAGTCTCAGTGTGATGACGTCGCAAAGACGTCCACGGGGATCATGGAGGGACGTTCACCGAAGCTTCACATTCCAGAGAAAAGCTCAAAACTGCTCTAACAGGAGGGGGTTGGTTTAATAAATTATAGTACAAGCTGCATGGGAAATTTTTCAAAGTACAGTGTCAAGAAAAATGTGCCAGAGTGGCCTCAGTTTGTTTTCCACAAGTGAGTTTACACAACACCCGCAGGGCCTGCTCTTCCGTGAGCGCCGGTGTTTCTCTCCGAGTGTGTGAGCCGAAGATGCCCCTGTGCTTGATCAGCAGCCCCCGGTGAGTGCTGTTATTGTCACAGGAGGAAGGGGACCGAGAGAGAGCGCTGCCGCGACACTGGAATTAATTCCATTTGACCACGGAACACATGTGCTCACTGCCTCTCTGGTGTGCACATAGCACACGTGTGTGTCCTATCTGTGTGCATGTGTGTGCACTTGTGTGCATGCACGTATGTGTCTGGGAGTATCCATGAGCAGGCATGTTTGTGTGCATCCATGAGCAGGCACGTCCCTGTGTGTGTGTATTGTAGAAAACAGACCAAGATATTAAGAGATTCCAAGCATCAAGATTATAAAAATACCTTCTCCTTCTTCCTCCTTCCTATTATACTTTCTTTCTGTGTTCTTTTTTAAGTAAACATGTGTGACTTTTGTAATCAGAAACAGTTCAGTAAAGCACATTAACACTAGAGTTGTGGGTTCGAGGCTGCTCTCACTGACGGAGGTCTGGGCGGGGGCTGGGCAGGGCCGGCACCGGTCAGAGAGCAGCTTCCAGCGCTGGTGGCCGGCCAGCCTCACCCGCGTTCTAGAACATTGGCCAACACCCCCGTCTCTGGAGGGCTCTGTTGGAATAAGAGCAACCCGCCCTGCGTCCCGCAGACCACCCCGGCAGGCACAGACGTCGATCTGTCTTCCACACCCACGTGAGGACGGCGCGGTTCGGGAATCGGAAGGTGGGCAGGTGCTGGTCAGGCTCTTCCCGCCTTCGAGTCCTCCTCCCTCCAGGAGCCGGCATGCCTGAGGGGTGCGGCTGCGGCCTCTACTCCTCCTGGACCCCCACCTGCCGCCACGGCTCAGACACAGGCAGCCGGGGCCCAGCCAGGCGCCCCCCCGCAGATAGCGGGTCCCTGCGTTCCCACGCTGCAATGGGACCCTGGTCCCTGTGTTGGGCAAGGGCCACCTGCCTGCGCACTCTGCCCTCGGCACGTGTCCGCCCACCCGACGGGGCAGAAAGTGCCGGATTTTGCCACGGTGTTGCTCACAGCCGCACTGGATTTTCCGTTCGTTCACTTATGTGAACAGCATACAGCTCCACGCCTGCTGGGAATTCTAGGTCCGTTTGTCTTCGTTCGTTTTCCCCAGAAACAAAGGTTTGAGTGAAGGAGGTTAACTTGGGGGGGGCCTGGGGTGCCGGTGAGAAACCTCAGGGAGGAAGGGGTGCCCTGAGGGCCCGCCCAGTGGCTCTGGGGGGCTTGGTGGCTCTCTGAGGCTCTGGCTTGGGCACAGTGTGCACCCCAAGGTCCCCACTGAGGGGGCTCTGGTGACACCGCTCAGATGCCGCTGCAGGGCGGTGGACAGGCCGGACTCCCAACCAGGCCCAGAGGACGGCGGGGGGCGGGGGTGGCTGACCAGCTGCCACGACACATTTCTGACCTCAGAGATGTTCAACATGTCCATAAGAAAGGGCCACAACAATCTACATAAAGGAATTCTACTGGGTAATAACTTTTGGGAATCGTTGGCCTCTCCACATGCACCCAGGGCACAGTGACATCATCACGGGAGATTAAACGATTTTGAACAGCAGAATTCTATTTCAACCCGTTTATTTCAAAGGCATGGACCAAGTCTGCTTTCAATTTGTGTCCCCGACAGAGCTCGCATATGATGGATGCTTTAAAAAATGTTATTAATAGTTTAGTAGAATCTGCCCAGGCATTTTTGTGCATTTTCTGTATATGATAATGTTTGAGGCTCCTGCTGGCTTTCAAGTTTTGGGTTTGTCAACTCAAAAGTCACTTCCTGGGCAAAGTTCACGGAGGCAGCGTTGAGTCCTCTGACAAGCGAGCGTGTGGTGGGCCCGGCGTCCCCGCAGGGCGGCCAGCGTCTGTCCCTGTGCTTGTCCGGCCTGCCAGGCCGGCAGCTGTCACGGGGCAGAGCGGCCCAGTGATGGATGCCGGGCTGGGAGACACAATGGAGCAATCAGCGTCTATTTTAGCACAGTAAGTATACAGCAGTCCTCGAAACCCTAAAGTAGGGGTTTCCAAACAATACTTTCTTAGCCTCAGACTCAGATTCCTTTCTTCAAAAGAGATCTCGCCCAGAAACACGGACGAGATAAAGCAGGCTGTCCCCACTGGAGCTCGGCCACCCCGTCCCCCCGGGAGACCTCCGGGGCCTCATGGAGCACAAGCCCCAGAAGTCCTGCTGGGGCAGAGCCAGAGGGAAGCAGAACACGGGCCTGGGCCACCCTCACAGCGTGTGCGGGGACAAGGAGGGACACCTGCTCCATGCCCAGCTGCCCGCTGGGTCCCTCTGCTCCTCCTGCCACGCCGCCCACCGCCCTGCGAGGCCACTGCGGACAGAAGAGGGAGAGGCCACGGGGTTGGCCTGGACGCCTCCCTGTGCCCTGCAGCCCCTGCAGGACAGGGCTGTCCCCAAGCTCTCCGCCAACAGCAGGCGGCACCGTCCGGTCCCAGGAGGTACTCGAGAAACAGTGGCCATTAAAGAGGAAACACTCAGGAACCCACTGCCTTTGTACGTCCTGTGCTGACTCCAACCCCGACTGGGAAAGCTTAAAGCTCTGCGTTCAGATCCACAGACGGGCCCCAGGCCCCCACATCTGCCCAGGAAGGAAACGCGCAGGAGACCAGAACCGGCCTGCTCAGAACCGGCCCAAGGCAACGGCCAAAAACGCCTGCAGCTGTTTTTCGTTTAAAAATATGTGTGACACGTTAAAACGAGGCAGGAAATTGCCGGGGGACTGCCCAGCTGGGCGGGATCTGAAAAGCGAAAGGTAAAATCCTCCACTGGAGAATAACAATATCAACAATAACAGCAACGCCCCTTCCTGGCGCGGTGCGGGCAGGACGGGCTCTGTCTCTCCGTGCTCTTTTCCTCCCGTCTGGCTTAGCCGCGTGCTCGCATCCACGGAGCTCCTTCTGGATTCTGGAACTCGAAGAAGTGCGAGATCCGGAAGCAGAGCTGCAGAAGGCTCACCTGGCTTTAAGTCGAATCTCTCTTTCCTCCCGCCCTGCTCAGCCCAGGGGCCTGCAGGCCCAGCCAAGTGGCGGGAGACGCCCCCAGGCTGCGGCGCGGAAGTTCGGAAGGGCTGGTGCCCTCAGACCGGCCTCGAGGACGTCTCATCTCTGGCTAGGAATCTTCCAGCAAAGCCAGGCCAGACGCTGGCAGAGGATCCCACAAACTCCAGCCCGGTGTGGGGTCTGCTTTATCGCCTGCAGCCAGGAGCTCTGCTTGCTTCTGGGAGAGCCGCTGTGACAGCCCAGCAGCCTCCATGGGACACGCGTGCACGGTCTCACGTCCACACACGTGTACCAAGCACCAGGCTCACACGAGGGATTACGGGCTCATCTGCTTAGGGATGGGTGACAGTTTCCAGTTTGGAGACCTGGGGCTATTTGGCCCGGTCGACTTCCAGCTGGGAGGAGAGCTGGCAGGAGCGTGTGTGAGGTGAGCCGCACACCTGGGCCCACACCTGGGCTGGCTCTCGCTCCCAGGCCCACCCAGCCCAGGGCGGCTCCCCCGCTCTGCAGGATCTGAGCCGGGAAGTGGGAGCCGGGCCCGTCTCCAGGCGCTTCTCTGCCTGCTGGGGGGACGGGTCTAAATCATCTCTGTTTCCCGCCAGAGAAAGGTCCTCATCTGTCAGAACGGGAATTAAGGCCTCTGTGTGGCTTTCCACGGACGGAGCAGAGGGAGCCGGTGGACTGTGCCAGGGGGGTGGATGCTGCAGCCCCTCGCCTGGCGGCCAGGGAAACCCAGCTCTCCCGGCCTGGTCAGGAGCCAAGGCAGAGCCGGAATTCCGACCGCACAAGAGCAGGCACGTCCCTTGTCCTTTTTCTGCACACGAGGATTTAGGACAGAACAGCCTCTCAACACCGTCACGCTTGCACCGGGGCAGCTCAGCTCTGCCGCGCCCGGGGCAAAGGCGATGTGAGTTCCCAGGTGTCCTCCCAAGTGCTGCTTCACAGAGAGAACCTTTCCACTGTTGTCTTCTTAGTGACCCGAACAGACTGTTCGATGTGTGATCACGCCACATTCAGCGGACGTTCCATCTGCCACGTGGCTTTGTTTCCCTCCTGGACGCTGTCCGGATGTGGGTGTCACCTCCACAATGCAGCGAAAGGATTGCTCTTGCTAAGGAAGGAAAATTGGGGGAAAATTTTCTCATGGGTTTGTTTATTTCAGATTCAGATATTTAAACTTGTCTCAGTTGCTGCGAACAGACGGTTGCCTGCTCAAAGCACTTAGTAACTGTGATTGATGCCCCAGGCTCTGTGGGCGGGAGGAGGGCCTGGGGCCGGGGGAGCAGTCAGGCCGGGCCCGGGGGCCCCCCTCGCTCGTGCCCATGGAGCCCGTCTGGGGCGCTCGCCTGTGGCCTCAGTTATTTCGGTATTCTAGGCTGCTTTTCACATAGCTTTGGTTTGATTAAAACCCCAGATGCATTCGGCCAACCGCATTTCCCTTTAATTTCTTAGCATATATTTATTTTAAGGGAAATGTAAGCTGTGCATTTCTGATTCTGTCTGTCGCGTCCAAGGCGGCCGGTGGCTGGGGGGGGTTCCTGCTGGTGCCTGACGGGCCCGCGGGAGCAACAGCACGCCTACTCCCAGCGCCCCGGTCTCCTCAGGGTCAGGAACGCATCCCCGAGGTCGATGGGAAACCATCCGTGCCCGGTCTGTAGTGTGTACAGAGTGAGCACACGTTTCAACCCTGAACAAGGCCGACTGCCGCCGCTGTAACCTGTAACCCATGATTTGTGACGGTTTCAGACTTGGAGAAGCGTGCTTTCCCCGCCCCGCGATGGGCGCAGCCGGGCCGCACGCTGCCCTCCGCCCGCACTTCAACCCCGCGGCCCCGGGCTGGTGGCTTTGGGCTGTTTTCCGAGCTAATCAGTGAAGGTCTGTTGAGGAAGACGAAGGAGGCAAAACTTTCACTGGAAATGCTCGAGTTAGCCACACTCGGCCCTCCAACGCCTCCGCTGAAACCAGGGCCTCCTGGCGAGGAAGACGGGGCTCCGCGTGGGGTGCAGGGTTTGCACCTGGGCAGGTGAGGCATGTGCAGAGCCCGGGGGGTGAGACCTGCTGCTGCTGCTACTTTTTATTTGTTTGTTTTAAGTAAGTAATGCTTACATCAGGGCGGTGCTCGATACTATTTAAACCTCACACTTCAGATTCTTTACCCTATTGCAGTATTTGTGAATGTCAGAACGAACGCGCAGTTCAATAACTGGGAAGCTAAAATTTCAGATTATTGCAACAAATTCACCCGTATTGATGTAACGACACAAAATTTTATGTGTAACACGTGGCCTTTAATTTTACAGAATTTGGCCTTTTTTATAAACAAAGTTACTCGTTGCTTTTCTCTGGAACCGACAGACCCTCCCTGAGCTTCCCACGAGGACATGGGACAGACACCGGCGGGAAACACCACTCCCGCCCAGGAATTAACTGCTGACCCGGAACTATCGAGTTCCCTTAAACCAGTAACTTGACACGGCCACACACACCCCGTGGTCCACAAACCTTCTCCCTCCGGAGGCCTCGCGACGCGTCGTCATTGGCTGGTCTGTTACCGCCACACTTGCGTGGCCAGCGGCCTCGCTGTATGTGAGTCTCCCTTGGAACACGGTGTACGAGCAGTGTGTGTGTGTGCAAAGTCTATACACACGTGAAGACACGTTTCTATGCATGTCCACACGTGCACGTATATTGCATATGGAGGGGAGGGCGCAGCTTAAGTATCAAATAAACTCGATCTAACGCTGATCTAAACGGCCGCTCCTCGCTGTATTTATTCCTCCCCGTGTGCTGAGAGGCGACCTCAGAACCCGCCGTGGGCCCAGGGCGGCGCCGGGTCGGGGTCAGGAGGCGACGAGACGCACGTGCGTGCGAATTCCTCGCCGTCCGATCAGCTGCGGGAGGGGAGGAGCAAACACAGGCGCCACGTGGGATCCGGGAAGGGCCCCAGACCTGGGAGGTGCCGGAAGCGGAAAGGGGGAGACTCCACGGAGGAACCGGGGTTGACCGGAGCATCTCTCATCGCTCGTCTGTGCGTCCGGTCCACTGCTCCTGGGCACCTGCTGTGCTGGGCTCTCAGCCCGGGGAGAAGAACGTACCGCACAGCCCAGACGTGGACGAAGGGCGGCGCACGGCGGGGAGACCCGGCCCGGCCAGGGCGGTGGAGGAGGAGCTGAGGATCCCGGCGGCCTTGGGCGCTGAAAAAGGCAGGAAAAAAGGCTCCGGGCTCGAGAAGGAGCTGGCCCTGCTGACACTTCGGTGAGGCCGATTGCGGATTTCTGACGTCCGGAACCGCAGGATAATAAACCTGTGTTGCTTCGAGTGGCCAAGTTTGTCCTGATTTTTCACAGCCGCATCAGGAAACCACACACCTCCACGGTGACTCCACCGACGGGGCCACGGCCGTACCCAGACTCCACTTCCCGCCGTTCCCGGTTCCCTTGGCCTTGTGCTGACACGCGTGGTGCCGCTTTCGGGCGGGGGCACGAACACAGCATTGCACCGAATTAGACAAGATTCAGGGGAACGAGGGAAAACCTCTGTGTACGTCTTTTAAGAACAAAATACCATCCCCAGAAACTTCAGCAAACTGTGTTTTCCTTACCAGTCAGGGTTTGCCCCTTAAAGCGGGAGACGGGATCCCACTTCCTCTGAGACTCACGCCTGCGTCCGCGGGGACATCTGAGCTGACCGCACTGTGTCGAGAAGGAGACAAGGAAGTCAGTGACCACAGCGCCTGTCACGGAACAGAGCTCCCGGCCTCAGCAGTCTGCTCCGTTCTGACGCGGGTTTGCCAGGTGGCCAGGGAAGACCATCTGGGAGTGACTTGCTGGGACTGGGGTCCCCGCCGAGCTCAGTGCTGGGGGAGGCCAGCAGGACCTGCTCCTGCTCCACCCACGAGCAAGCAGGCGCCCGGTGGACTGGCCACCCCCGGTCATCTGTCAGCTAGCTTGGAGACGGGACTACACGCTTCGGCAGGAGCTTGCTCGACTCACTGAGCCCTCGTGGGACATGGCAATCCTGGCCAGTCGGATGTGGGCATGTCTCTGATTCTGGTAGAAGAGAAAACCAGAAAGGTCTGCACACGTACAGCCGTGCATCTGCGGAGAGCAGGCTCGCCCCACGGGGCGCCCCACGGGACGCAAGCCAGCGGCACCACCGGACCCCCCACCCCGATGCCAGGCCTGCTCCGGGGCCCGTCCTACCTTGCATTGGGGTCCGGGGTGGGGCACAGACCCCAGATAAGGGGTGTCAGTGCGAGAACCAGGGACAGGGAGGCTCGCTACGACACAGAGCCTGGAATGTGGCGTGAGGTGAGACAGTCGAGGGCTCGGAGGGACAGAAGAATGCTCTCGCCCGTGACCAGCCAGCGAGGAGCTCTGAGACAGTCACAGAGACAGAACTCCAGGCAGGGAAGGGCAAGGCCAGGTGGAGACACGAACATCATGTTTGAAAACTCACTGATTTCTTCCTCTTTGAAACTGAACGTTGTTGGAAAGAATAGGAAAGACCCACGAGAAATCAGGGGACACCCGATTAAATGGCAGCAGTGGCCCCGTCACGACCCGGGCCGTCCTACAATCTTAGCACTGTCACCGGCGGGACACGGGTGTCCAGCAGTCTGGGGCAAGATGACAGAAAGCTGCTTGCACCGCGGCTGGGCGGTGTTGGGGACTCCACGCAGTGGCACCAGGACCCCGCTGTCACCAGGTGGGTCCCGGATCTGGAGGGCCCTCCGTGTCTTTGCTTTTTTTTTTTGAGACAGAGTCTCGCTCTGTTGCCCGGGCTAGAGTGCCGTGGTGTCAGCCTAGCTCACAGCAACCTCAAACTCCTGGGCTCAAGCGATCCTCCTGCCTCAGCCTCCCGAGTAGCTGGGACTACAGGCATGCACCACCATGCCCGGCTAATTTTTTCTATGTATTTTAGTTGTCCGGCTAATTTCTTTCTATTTTTAGTAGAGACGGGGTCTCACTCTTGCTCAGGCTGACCTTGAGCGATCCTCCCGTCTCAGCCTCCCAGAGTGCTAGAATCACAGGCATGAGCCACCGCGCCCAGCCCGGGTCTTTGTTCTTGACTCAAACTCATGCAGACCGCATTTCGATGCCAACCTCTCAGTTTCCTTTGGAAATTAAACACGGACTTCACTAAATCAATTGATTACTTACCATCTGGACGTGTGAAAACCAAAACCAAAACCAAACAAAAAAACCCCCGAGAGATGCCTTCATTTTTTTAACAAAGTGCGTTAACCTCGTGCGTCTGCAATGGGGCTGCCTCTGCGGGCCCGGGCTTTTGTTCTTAAATAGTAACTACGGAGAGATTAGATTATATGAGGCCTTGGAGAAAAGATATATTATCTTAGATAGTCTAACTCGTCCAATGCGCGGGCACCATTATGTTGACAAAAGTGAGATGTTTACAGACAGATGGAGAGAAAGATTTTAAAAGAAAGAAAAGTTATTTTTAAAATTGTTCCATCGTCCTGACCAGCTTCTGGAGACAGAAGGGCCAAGAGTCTAGACCTGGCATCAAACGATTCTATGTGGCCGTTAAAACACAGGGTCATTCATTCTCACAGCGAGTGACCTTGTTGGGGGCCATGCGGCACCACATAGAGAACCAGTTGAGTGTCAAAGGTGAGAGGTCGAAGGTCAGAGGGAGGCCAGGAGAGGGGCGTGGCCCAGGACAATCCTCTTTCACAATTTAAAATTTAGCTCAAAATTAAACACAGCCTTCCTGGCTTTTAAGACACAAAACCGGACTCACGGCTGCATCTTGTTATTAAATATCCACGTGCCATTTCCAAACCAGACCCCGGTTCCTGACTATTTAGGTGGAAAAACAACCTGAGAATTCACATGGGCTTTCATATCACCTGTCTGCGTTGGAGCCCTGCCGCGGTCATCATATCATAAAACTCAAACGCTCCAGGGCTGCCGTTATAAAAATTTTTTGTCAGAAATTTTCCTTAGGCCGAATGTGTTGCTAAAAAAAAATAAATAAATAATGCTATAAACGCCTGTCACCCACGTTTCCTGTCCCCAGGGGCCCGAGGATAAACCCGGGAGCTCAGCGCCGGTCAAGCCGGACGGCAGCAAGGCGGGGACCCGGCCACAGGGGCGTGAGGCCGAGAGGGCAGCGGTGCCCGCGTCTGTCCGAGCTGCTCAGCCTGGCTCAGGAGAGCAGGGACGAGGCCGGGTCGCGGCTCCCAGCAGGGGACTCAGGACTACTGACAGCCAGCAGGTGTGGCCTTATCACTTTCTGGCCACCTGCGAGGTGTTGGAGAACACAGCTCTCTTTAATCAGCACAGCTCTGTGAAGCGGGCACTGTTACCTTCATTCTACAGATAAGACATCTGAGCCCTCTGCAAGTTGCGTGACTGTCCAAGTTCTTGAAGGGACAGAACTAAGACCCAGTCCACCTGGTCCGCCCCCACACCCGAGCGCAGTGACCTGTCCCCAGCGAAAGCCCCTTCCACGGAGGCCTCCGGCGGGACGTGGGTCAGGGCCCCTGCTCCTGGCAGCGCGGGGACTTCTGGGCAGTTCTGCTTGGTGGCTTGAGGACGGGCCTGGACTGGCCAGTCGTCCGAGACTCTGGGAAGGGGACCCAGGCCTGCTCGCGTCCCCAGAGGCCCTACACCCGTGGGGCTCGTGGTTTCTTGGCATCAGAACCATTTTTTGCAGACATCAGTCTTTGAAAACTCAACGAATAAAACCAGCAAGAGCAGAGCTGAGCTCGGGAGGACAGGCGGGGGACAGGGCGGGACCTTCTCTCAGGGACCCTGCCTGGGGCACATGGGGAAACCCAGGGTTCAGCGGACACAGGTGAAAACCACCACCCTGGGCGGCCACAGAGTCCAGTTCTGGTGTTTAAACAGCCACCAGGGAGGACCCGGCGTCTGAAACGAGAGGGGCCGCAGCTGGGTGCCTGGGCCCGGGCTCTGCTCTCTGCCCTGGCCAGAGAGGTCTGCCCGCCCCTAAGCCCGAGAGCACGCAGCACCCACGGGACTTCTGCAAACAGCCCCAGTCTCAGCAGGGGGACCGGGGATTTGGGGTGCCCTCACAGATAGCAGACCAGGGAAGGAGGGTCCCCCCCAAAGTGTCCTCCACGCCATCCTCTCTGAAGGAGCTGCCTCCCCTTCTGTGCCAGGCGCCTGGGCAGGCTCCACCCCTCGCTGGCTCCGCCTGGCTGTGCCCTGAGGACCCCAGGCCTGATGGGCTGGGCTGGACCTGCTACACAGCTTCAGAGGTGCCTGCAGCTCC
This sequence comes from Cheirogaleus medius, assembly GCA_008086735.1. NCBI lineage: Eukaryota > Metazoa > Chordata > Mammalia > Primates > Cheirogaleidae > Cheirogaleus > Cheirogaleus medius. Next base: position 107,087,490 of record VBSM01000361.1, on the reverse strand, counting down.
GGAAGGTCCGGGAGGGCAGGGAGCTGGGGGGAGGAAGTGGGGTTCCTTTTGCATCTCACTCGAGGGATTGCTTATCTTTGGTCATTGGTCAAATCCAGAGGCTGGGACCACGGAAGGGTCTGGGTTCCTGGGCTGAGCCAAGAATCCCCAATTCCTGGGTCTCACGTTCCCACATCTCCAGGACTGTTAGCACGGGACAGCATGGGGCACAGGCAAGCAGGTGGCCCGGCCGGGACCCCACCCACCCCCAGGGCGGTGTCCACCTGCGTCCTCTGCAGTCCGTGGCTTGTGTCCTGGGACTGGGTATCCCAGCCAGGTCTTCCCCCTTCTTGGGGGGATCCTTGGATCCCCCTTCTCACCGGCTCTCTCACTGCCGGAAAAAGCAACACCATAGGCCGGGCGCGGTGGCTCACGCCTGTCATCCTAGCATTCTGGGAGGCCGAGGTGGGAGGATCGCTTAGGCTCAGGAGTTCAAGACCAGCTTGAGCAATAGCGAGACCCCATGTCTACTATAAATAGAAAGAAATTAGCCAAACAACTAAAAATAAAAATTAAAATTAACCGGGCATGGTGGGGCATGCCTGTAGTCCCAGCTACTCGGGAGGCTGAGGCAGGAGGATCGCTTGAGCCCAGGAGTTGGAGGTTGCTGTGAGCTAGGCTGACGCCACGGCACTCTAGCCGGGCAACAGAGTGAGACTCTGTCTCAAAAAAAAAAAAAAAAAAAAAAGCGACACCCTCGCCTACTCCTTGTAGTGACTGTAACAGAAAGAACTACTCAGACCCTTCATATCATAAAACATCATCTGAAGTTTCTGTCAGAGAGTCCAGAGGCCTCAAATTCCGTTGTTTCCATCCATTCAATTCACTTGTGGAATGCATAATAAAAATAAGCAGAAATAACTAATTTGCCAACTAGCCTGCAACTCATGGGCAGAGAAAGCTCAGGGCTGGTTGAGATGCGAAGGTCCGTGGAGGTTTGCGTGTTTGCGTCACGGTCGTCGGGAGAGAGGCCGGAGGGCCGGGCACGGCAGGAGAAGAGAAGCCGGAGGCAGCGCCGCACCTGCTGCCCAGGCGCGCTCTGCTGTGGTGGTCTCTGTAGGAAAGAGGACGGGAACCACTTCCCAACTCCAGGTCTCCAGGGCCTGGGGAAACCCAACTCAGGCCCAGGACCTGCATCCAGCAGGATCTGAACTCACATTTCAGTCCCAGCACCTGTGTCTGAGCCTGAGCCACAGCTAAGGTGTTTCCCTTGGGAACTCACGAAAATCAGCAAGGAAAAAACCCAAACAACCCCATTAAAAAGTGGGCAAAGAACATGAACAGAAGCTTCTCAAAAGAAGACAGACTAATAATGGCCAATAAACATAGGAAAAAATGCTCCACGTCACTAAGCATCAGGGACATGCATATTAAAACCAAAATGAGATATCACGTAACTCCTGTGAGAATGGCTTTTGTAAAAAAAGTCCAAAAACAACAGATGCTCACATGGATGCAGAGAAGGGAACATTTATACACTATCGCCTGGTGGGACTGCAAATTTGTACAGCCTCTATGGAAAACAGTACGGAGATTCCTCAAAGAACTAAAAGTGACCTACAATTCGACCTAGCAAATATCCCTCTACTGGGTATTTACCCAAAGGAAAAGACACCTGCACTCGAATGTTTATTGCAGCACAATTCACAGCTGCAAAGATGTGCAATCAACCCAAATGCCCATCGATACACGAGTGGACTAACAAAATGTGGTATATGTATACCATGGAGTTCTACGAGAAGAAGGATGAATTCATGCCTTTTGCAACAATTTGGATGGGACTAGAGACAGTTATCCTAAGTGCAGTATCTAAAGAGTGGAAAAACACACACCACATGTTCTCGCTGTTAAACGGAAACTGACCCCCGAGCACACAGGTGCACAGAGAGAAGGGAAACTCAGTGGAAATCAAGCAGAGAGGAGGGGGGTGGGTGAAAACCCACCCAACGCCAACGGGTGCAGTGAACACTCTCTGAGTGACGGGCGCCCTCAAGCATGGCAAAAGCGATCCATGTGACCAAAAACATTTGTACCCCCATGACATTATGAAATAGTAGAAAACGGAAAGAAAGAGCGACTCTCCCCCACAAGTTCTCTTCTCTTGATGGCGCCGGTTTTCTGATGAAGCTGGAGCTGCAGAGACCGGCCTTTCCAGGGGAATAAAACATCTCACTGTTTGAAGAACGAATTCCCGTTACAGAGTGAGTCAACACAGGTGTCCTGTAACTGCATAAGGCAGGTGACGGTGTGTTTTCTTTTCCCTTTACAATCATCTCTCCCTCTCCAGGTCGGCTCACATCTAAGCCCACGTCCCTGTGTCTGTCAGCGGGGAAATGTCACCTGGCGCTCGTCAGCGCTGCGTTTCCTTATCAGCAACTGCCCACGGTGCCCGGCTATCTGGCGCAGGCGGCTGTAAAGCAATAAAAGGCTGTTAGGAAGAGCTACCAGCACGGGCTCCAGGGAGGTGTCAGCGCGGTCAGAGGGCCTGTGGCCGAGCCCACGGCGTGGCTGCGCGAGGAACAGACACCCCGTGGACGCAGCTGGGGTTCACGGAAACCTAACGTGGGTCATAATACCGAGCACGATCAGGGCGAGAGGTTTCATCACTCCTCACTCAGGGGCATGCTCGGTGTCAGCGCCAGGACAAGATGACTCTTTCCGGAAAGAGATGCACGTGACTTCATGGAATCCGAGGCAGTGCCACCAAGATGGGTGGTGGGGAGTCCAGAAACAGCCTCGCCTCGGAGACCAAGACCCCACGGGGAGGGGGGTCTAGGCAGCCATGAGCCTGAAGGACGTGCTCCTGGGGCCAGTGCCTGAGGGGGGGCGTGTGGCTGCGTGTGCACATGTGTGTGTTCACGTGTGTGTCCGTGTGTGTGTGTGCACCCAGCTCTAGTGCCTTCCGGCCTCTGCCCTCCGCTGGTTCGGCCCTTGCTCTGACCAAGGCTCCTGCCCAGGGAGGCAAAGTCTGCCCCTGCATCCGGCCTCACGTGAAATGAGCTGAAGACCTTCCACGTCCCTCAGACTCACCCCGAGCCCTCGTGGGATGGGCGTGGAGGCCAGCGTCGCCCGGCCAAGGTAGTTCCTCCACACCGCGGTCTTTCCAGAATCAACACGCAGGTCAGGGCAGCAGAGCCCCAGACTCCAGGAGGAGGAGGCTGCTACCCTGGGACCACAGCACCGTCTCGTGGTAGGGGCCACCCGGCATGGCCCCAGTTTCTGAGTCGGGAGACGCCCTGGGCCAGCCCCCCATCCCCACGGCCGGAGACCCTAGTGTGGTTGAAGTGTGTCCCCCAGAAAGACATGCCCAAGGGCCCCCCCAGTATGCGTGAATGTGAACACAGTGAGAATCGGGTCCTTTGCAGATGTACCCCCGTTAGGACCAGGCCGTGCTGGGTTAGGACTGACCCTAATCCCAAGGTCCGCATCCCCATTGGAAGGCGGGAAGAGGCACAAAGACAGGAGAAGGACACATGGGAAGGACGGCCGTGTGGGGACAGGCGCAAACAGAAGTGATGCAGCCACACGCCGAGGAACCCGGAGCCGCCTGAAGCTGGAAGAGACTGGGAAGGACCCTCCCCGACAGCCCCGAGGGCCGCGTGTGGCTCTGGGATTCCCCAGCCTGGGGACGGGGACACGCGGGCTGCCAGGAGCTCTGCGTCCAGAGTGCAGGGACGAGACGCTGACGCTGGGCTGAGGAGCGGGTGCGTGAGCAACAGGAATGATAAATGAGACCGTGGCACAGGCTCCACCGGGTGGCAGGAGACAGTGAGTGTCCGTCTCTTTCTGGGGGTGACACGGTGACAGCAGCCCGTGGACAGCGGCAGGCAGCGCCGCAGACCAGGGCTTCACAGGGCACAGGGCGATGCTCCCCGAGGGCACGGAGGTGATCCCGTCTTTCCAGGGAAAACGGCGAGCTCGGATGTGGGCGCTGGCCGCCTCCCGGGACACTGCGCTGGAAGGATCAGGTGTCAGTGCAGGAAAAATCCAGCTTTTGTGTGTCAGTCTCTCATCGTCTTAAAAGGTGCACAACTGGGGAAGACGACAGACCTTGATTTATATCCGTCCTTTAGAAGAACAAATGTTTTTTGAGACCAAACCATTATCACGCAGGGCCTGGGCCAGTGCGGGGGCAGAGGACAATGACGAGACAAATGACATTTACACAGTATTTCAAAAAACCAAAACTCATGCAGAAATCCATGTGTAACTAAGGACAGAATCAGGATTTCCGATTTATCTTTTTGCCTGCAGCTATAACACAATATGGCCCCGTATGGCACCGGCCCCACGTGAATGTAGGTATCTGTGGGTCTGTGACCAGCCTGTTCTCACCCGGCTCCACCCGCCCACGGCGGCACACGCGGCAGACGCCCGAGCGTGCGCGTCATCAGTAGCATCCGTGAGCTACGTCGGCACTTTGCTCAACGGGCGGCAGGAGGCAGGGACGGAGCCCGGTTCTTAGTGGTGGCGTCAGGACAGACCCCGGCCCTCTCCGCGCCAACGCCGGGACAAGCCTGTGCGGCACTTCCTTGCAGGTGGTTGACGATCAGGGAAGAGCTTGACGAGTTACAGGCTGCTCGGATCACAGCCCCTGGGGGACCGGGGCAGAGGCCGGCACAGGGGACCCAAGTGGGGAAACAGCGAAGACTTGCCCGTCGCTGATGCTGCCGGTGACAATTCCTGTTTGTAGAGTTTTATTTCAGCGAGTGATTCACAGAAAAGTGTCTCATCACCTTTGGGTGCTGCAGTTGCATCTTTCCCTGTGACCTCTAAAATAGACTCCACCAGGAGGTCAAATTGGACCTTAGGGACAAGATAAAAGGGGACATAAACACAAAATATATTAATATTCATTTTTTGAAGGGAGGCGGCTTTCCCGCCAAGCCCGGAAGCGACGAATGCATGTGAACATCGGTCAGGGGTGGCTGCGGGAGGCACACGGCTTTTCCCAAGACCGAGTAGCCGCACACGGACCGCGTGACGCCCAGGCAGATGTCTCCTTTGGAAATTAGGGTCAATAATTGCAACAAATAGGTCCCCAGTGGATCTCATACCCGACCCTGGGGGACAAAGTGACACATCTCACAGTCAGGTGCATGTGGGTGGGTGCCTTCACATATCTGCTGCTTACAGAGCTGGCTCTGATCGGCAGTCGTGGACTTAGCGGTGCCACTAGCTCTAGACGGGTAAGGGAAATTGTGGGGAAAAGGTAAGGCTCACCCCGGAGCCAGCGCAGACCTCCCTAAAGGCTGCATCTCTCGCCGCAGACCTTCCGGACCGGGCTCCGCCTTGGCCCCAGCTGGCTTCCGCCTCTGTCTTTTCCATGTGACAGAAAGGGGGCTGGGCAGCCTCCCATTTTCTGACCACAGTATCCACTACGAACCAGCTTTGTGAAGGAACCGTGCGTTCGCGTGGCATCTTTCTAAGCCACAAAGTCCGGTAGGCCCTGGGTGCCACCTGCCTGCCGCCTGCAGGCACCGAGCCGGAGGAAGGCCCCGAGCTTGTCTAGCCTCCGTCCCGCCCCACCAGCCAGGGCCCCGCCACCTGCTGCCGGGATGTCTCATTAAACTCTCCAGCTCCTGCGTTCTGCTGCTGGACTGCCCTGTGCCTGCCTTCTCTCCTCACCTGCTGCACGGCTGGTGCCACACCTGGGTCTCTCTTCAGCTGATCAGAGCCGGCCACCAGCTGCTGTGGAGGAAGCGGCAGCCCCAGCTCGGTGGAGAGAAGACGCTGTGAAGCTGGACCTGGCAGAGCTTGAGAGAGGCGGGTGAGGCCTCTGTGCACATCCCACAGCCCACAGCCACGGCCTGCAGCTGGGACGACTGGCCAAGCCGGGACACAGGGAGGACGAGGACCTCGTCCAGTGTGGGCCAGGCCTGCCCCCTGGTGGCGGCAGTGGCACTGCACAAACCAGGTCCCGGCGGGAAAGCCTTTTAATTTGAGAACAAGCCCAGTTGGTGAGAGAACTTCTAGGTCACCCCACCTCCAGGCAAATATTGTCAAGAATTTCTAATGAGGGGATCACAGTTTCTCGAAGTTTCTCTCATGTCAACTTCCGAGTGCCACGATATTAACACAACGCTTTTGGGTCCACCAACAATTTTTCATCCCATCGATACAGCAACCGTAAGTATAAGACACTTAACCCTTATGTCCACTGTTCATTTTCTCACTGCGATGAAAGCACATTTGCCGTAGGAATACATGCATTGCACACAGTCGGATACAACACTGTGAGAATGAAGACCTTGTAACAGCCGGATGTAACATTATAAAAATGCATGCGTTGCACACAGTCAGATATAACACTGGGAGAATGCATACACTGCAGACATTCCGCTGTAACATTGTGAGAATGCATACATTGTGCACAGTAGGATATAACATTGTAAGAATGCATACATTGCACACAGTCTGATGTAACATTGTGAGAATGCACACATTGAGCACAGTTGGATGTAACATCGTGACAATGCATACACTGCACACTGTCAGATGTAACATTGTAGGAATGGATACATTGCACAAAGTCAGATGTAACACTGTGAGAATGCATACACTGCAGAGAGTCAGATATAACATTGTGAGAATGCACACACTGCACACAGTCGGATGTAACACTGTGAGAATGCACACAGCGCACACAGTCGGATGTAACACTGTGAGAATGCACACTCTGCACACAGTCGGATGTAACACTGTGAGAATGCACGCACTGCACACAGTCGGATGTAACTGTGTTATGGTATGGGTGCAGACAGTACACTGTGGTTTTATGGTGCAGGTGAGCAGTGTCTCCTACAACGTAAAGTGTAAAGTATGAGTGGTCAGGCTGGTCCTGCCCGCTGGTACCCAATGCCGCCTCAAGTTCTGTGCGTCTCCGGCACACGCGCCAGACCCAGGCAGGACTCCACTTGGGCCGGGAAGCCGAGTCGTGTCCCAGAGTCCGTCCCACGTGGGAGGCTTCTCCCCCCTGGAGTTCGGTCCTACTTTTACCTAATTAGCTGTGGGAATATGGAAGCATCCTCCTGTCTTCGAAAACAAACCAAAACAGAAGAGTGGCCTTTAAAAATGTACTCAAGAAGCCCTACTAAATATTTCTTAAATGTACATAAAGACTGGCGAGCCCTCGCGGCACCGTTGCTCCTCCATGGGAGTCCCAGGCCCCTCCGGGGTGGGCGCTGTGCGCAGTGCCACGCAGTGCGGGAAAGATGAGGTTTTTGGGGGTTTCTACACAGGACGGTGTGGGGGCAGGGCGCGGGGCCTGGGGACAGAATCTGCCTGGGTTTGCACAGGTGGGCCCTGAAGGGTACATGGGGGGAAAGGGGGGCACATGGGGCACACGTGGGGGGCAGCAGGTGGCGCTTAGGAGGGCAGCCTGCCACGTGAACAGAGGTCATTGGCCTCACGCCCACATGGGCTCCACGTGGATTCACGCACAAGCCGAGCGTCCTGGCGGCAAATCCACATCACTAGGCAGCCTGCCCGTCCCTGTCACTGCTGCCACCTTCTCCTGAACTGTGGCTGCGACCTAGAAACCCAGCAGGTCCATAAGCAGATGAGGGACTTTCCTTTCTGCATAGACCAACCCCCGCACAGAGCTGCCCCCACCCACCGTCCCGACGAGGCCCCTGCCAAGCCGGGCTTTGCCTGCAGCTCCATCTGCGTGGAGGAATGAGCAACCTCTGCCTTGCCCCGGCACAGACCTCGGTTCCAGGAGTCTCTGTGGACCCCCCCCACCCGTGTCCCAGACACCCAGCCCAGAAGCAACCTTCTTCCTCCTGCGATTCCCCGTCCTGACGTCCCCGCTGACTTTGACACGTGGCCGAGTCTGAGAAACATTACGAGCAAGACAACTTCTCTCCGAAGATCTCCCGGGTTCCCGCCTCCAGGAAGGATGATTCCGTTCTGCGGGGAAGAGACACTATGTGCGTTAGAATTAAAAACTTTGAATAATGACTGTTTTTCCAGTTCTCCGTTGAAACTCAAAGAGAGGGGACAGAAAGAACAGATGAATGGCCGATGCGTTCGGAGCATGACTGGCCACAGCCAGCCGGCGTGCGCCGCGCAGGGCCTCTGCGTCTCGAATAACACAGCCCCTTCTCAAAGACGTTAGCCATCCAAACGCAGCACTCCTCCCTCATGTGGGCACAGCATTTGCCAGAACCTTGCAAAAAATGTGAAGTCGAGTTGCAAAATACTCAGATTCAAGAGAGCCAGCACGTCTGCAAATAATTTTCAAAATGAAAATAATAATAGTGCTTTGAGCGGTGGTGGGATCTGAGTTTAAGTACAGTTTGAGTAAGACCAGGTTTTCACCCAGAGGCTCCAGCCAAGAGCAGGATTCTAATCTGCGCAGAGCTGGGTTAACAGAGAGGGCATTAGCAATATTAAAGAGCTGTTCCGAGTTTCTGGAGACCACGTACACAATTGTCAGTCACCTCTGTCATTGCTCGCTGTGTTTGTGGGTGGAAGACGTGAGGGTAAACTATGTCCAGATCCACCTTAGAGACGGGCGAAGTGAAGCAGGAGAGATCGTCTGTCGCACGGCAAGAAAGCAGAGTCCCCTTACCCCGCCGAGCCCCAGCCGCCACAGGAACGTATCTCTGCACAGGGCTCACCCGGGGCTGCGGCCGGGGATGACAGACAGTGTGACACAGCTCAGGGCTGTCAACCGTGGCGGCACATCTACAGTAACGAGGGCAGCTGTCAAAGTCCTGGTGGCTACGCCATGCCCAGACCATGTGAATCAGAAACCTGGGGCCCGGGTGGTCCTTGGGTGAATCGGGACTGGCAACTGCTGAGCATGGGCACAGCCCTGCCCTCACTCTGCTGACCACTGGCTGGGTGACCCGGATGGGTGACCCTGGAGACCAGTTTCCTCCATAGTGACCACCCAAGCGTCACCCTCCTGGCCTGACTGCCTTTCCCATAATGGGAACATCATGCACAGGCCACGTCTGTGCCCATTTGCTTCGAGAGCCTGACTTCCACAGTGGATGAGTGTGAGTGTTTTGTAAACAAGGCTCTCGGAATGGCCTCGTGACTTTTTTTCATGTTCCATGCATCTGGGGTAAAACATTAATTCTTAAAAGAAAGGTTTTGGAGCAGTGCTGTAATGTATTTTAAATGTTGAAATAGATATTTGCTTGTGTTTTTCTCAATATAAAAGATATACATGCGTTTTGCAACAAATATAGCCCATACGAGACGTGTAAAATAAGAGGCGAAAACCATCCGAAACCCCACGATCCCAGGACAGTGAATTTGCTAAATATCCACCACCCAATAACAGTCATTCTTGTGTGGCCTTCCAAAATTTTTAATATACATTTTCCTGCCAATATAAAATGATAATAGACGTTTCGTGGCCAGCTTTGTCCACTTACCGATGTGTGCCGCGGTGGAATTTATCGTTCTCAGCAAGGGCTACCCACGAACCGTAGGCACTGTAGTCACCACATCACCGGTTCCCCGCACCCTACCGAACGTCTGTGCGCCAGGACCGGAGGCCGGGAGGGGAGCAGGAGTCTCTGGCCACGTCACTGGTGAGAGCCGCCCCTTGTCCCAGCAGTGAGGCCCGGGGGCTTGAAGCCCGGAGAGATCAGACGGAGTCAGTCTGAAGGCGCAGTTTGGGCCCCGTGCTGACACCAGGAATCAGAACACGGAGTCGTCAGCCCTGCCCCGTGGAGAGCAGCCCCCAGGAGAGGCTTGGCACTCCTTTGCCCACTCTTGGCTTCCGTGCACAGAGAGGAGGCTCTGGGTGGTCCCCAGGGCCACGGCCCTCTCCTACTCCGATGCCTAGTGACACTCTGTGATGTTTCTCTCCAGACACGTGCTTTCTGCTCAGAGGAGAGTTAGAAGAGGGTCATGTTGCCAAACGTAGAATTTCTAAGTTGTCTTTCTCTAGGCGTCCTGAACAAAATCAAACAGAACGTTTCCATGTTTCTTCCGAGAGTGCGTGCGCCCAGACTCCTAACCAAAGGCAGGCTCGATGGTGGGGCGGCGTTTGCGAGGCCCTGGCCCAGCACGACTCAGAGCCCCCCAGAGCGTCCGGATGTCTGGGGGTGTCCGGAGACAGCACGTGGAGGAGGGAGATGACCCAAACCCTCTCTCATCTGAGCGGCCAAGGTCGAAGCCCTGCTGGTGGCTCCAACAGATTCAGGCGCCCTCCTGGGTGGAGCATCTCAGAGAAGAGTTCGGGCCAGGCCACCTCAGCCCTGCGGCCACCCAGGCCCCGGGAGCAGCCCCCGCAGCCCCCCACGCCCCGCCTCTCTGCGTCAGCTTCCGAATGTCCATGACCATTTCCTTTCGGTCCCCACCGGGAGCCCTTCCTTTCAGGAGACGGGCCGGTGCCTGAGCAGGGAACCTGGCCCAGACCCGCGCCAGCCTCCGGGACGGCACATACACTGCATGTGTGTCACGACCCAGTGTGCCCAGCATTGTTCTCCTCGGGGAAGCCGCGCTCCTCCCTCTAAAACCCACCAGGACCACCCTCTCCAGCGCACGTCCGGGATCGTGACGGGTGATGGCACATCCCAAAGCAGCCGACGGTGAGGGTGGCTCCCACCCCGCACCTCTGCTCTGGGCTGCTCTGTTCATCCCTCCCAACCACACCAGACACTAGAGGGACCTGAAACGTCCCGGCGAGATCTGCAGAGAACGTCTACACTCGGGGTTCGAGCACCGAGCTGGTGGCGGGCGGTGGACCACGTCCTCGTCCCCCGACGTTCCCCTCCCACTAGGCCAGCCCCGCCCATGCTCCCCCGGCACCTGCCCATGGCCCTGGCCAACAGGCAAACTTCAGGGCCACCTTCCCGGACCCCCCCAAGGACCCCCCAGGATCCCCCAGGACGCCTGGGTGTTTCCTGACACAGTCTAGTCCGCCAGGCAGGAGGAAGTGCTGAGGACGCCCTCGCTCCCCTCCTCCCTTCGCCCCTGGGGGGCTCTTTGGCACCTGTCAGCTCCCAGGACAGGCTGAGTCCCTCTGAGCTGCTCGGACCCCCCCAGCGGACTGCCGCCCCCCCCTAGGCTATAGGATCCCGGGCTGCTATGCCTCCCCGCACCCGAGAGTCTGCTCCGCGAAGCCGGACTGTTTTTCAACACCATCCAGTACGCTACACAGATCGGTTTCACGTGTCAGGACCGTGTAAGACAAACAGAACATACTTGTGTTACATAAACGGCCACGGCCGGCGCGCTCCAAACGCGCCGACCCCGTCATCGCCAGCACCTGCGTCTCATTTGCAGCACGGGCTCCGGTCCGAACCACCAGCTTCCAGACGGAAGATCTTTATTTACTTTCTTCACCCTGGGGAAGGGGGTGGTTCCTGATGGTCCTCAGGGAATCTCTTTCATGTCGTGCACGTTTGCAAACACGCTTGCACGGTGGGTCTTGGGCAATAAGGCGTCTTGAGAACACTGAGGCCCCAGGGGCTGCTGGACACTCTCTCCCCACCCTTTCTCTCTCCCCCTCCTCCCCCTCTTCCCCTCCTCCCCTTTCTCTCCCTC
>VBSM01000361.1:107060710-107075837 GCA_008086735.1 Cheirogaleus medius | reverse complement strand
CCTCCCTCCACACCCCTCTCCCTGTCTGTCTCCCCAGCTCCCTATATCCACCCACTGACTGAGGGATGGACAGACAACCACACGGCCCCACTTTGCTCCAGCTCTGTCATGTGAGGAATACGATGTTCAAAATTCTAAAACCGAAGACTTGCTTTTCTACTGGGAAACGTAAGCAATTTTCTCAAACCATTCTGGGGACACATCACCGTGGGGTGGACGTGAGGCTCCTCCAAGCTGCGGTGTGGCATGTACTGGTCACAGCAACCCGAGGTCAGGTGACGCCGTGACAAATGTGCTTCCTTGAAACCAGTGAGTCGGTTTCTCACACGTCACGCCAGTCTGGAGTACTAAGACTAGAAACGAGCCGGCTCCCGCCTGTCCTCCCAGCACTTTCGGAGAGAAACGCACGAGGCCAGGAGTTTGAGACCAGCCTGGGCAACATAGCAAGACCCAGTCTCTACAAAAAAATAAAAAAATTAGCTTGGTGCTGTTGTGCATGCCAGCTACTCGGGAAACTGAGGCAGGATCGCTTAAGCCCAGGAGTTTGAGGCTGCAGCGAGCTACGATGATGCCACCATATGCGAGAATCCAGAAGCCTCTAAGAAAGTTACTCAGGTCTCAGGGCAGAGCTGTGAGCGAGAGTGCACGAGACCCAGCGTTAGGATAAGCCTTCGTGCGCCAGCACATGAACGCTGCCTGGGTCCAGGTGAAGGAGGCAGCACCACCGGACCAGTCTGCAGGGGACTGGGAGGTTCCGGAAGTGGCTCCTGAGGCCGCCCTCTGCCACACCAGACACACGATGTCTGCTGGTCAGAACCGCCCAGATCTGGGCAGGGATCTTGGTTTCAGTGGAACCCAAGCAAGTGTCCCCGGTGAGGCCCTTGCACTCCCCGGTATGAGCCGACCTGGGCTGCAGAGCAACTCGCCCGGTGCGAAGCTTCACGCTGCACCTTCGGGTCGAGCTGCCCCTCATCACGCCGGGCGTGTCCCTCCTGACAAAGCCCTGCGGTCCCCACTGAGCAGGCTTCACGCGTTGTGTCATAGTTATTCCTACGGATTTCATGTCTCATGTATCTATGCCACTGGAACTGTGGTTTATTATTTCAACTTCTCAGTGCTGGTTGCTCGTCTATAGAAATACAGTTTAACTTTGAATAGCGATCTTGCATCTTATAATTTGCTAAACTCAATCATTCTAGTAGCTTTTTTTTTTTTTTTTTATAGATTCCATTGCATTTTCTTGCCTGAAAATAAGAAGTTTCTTCTGGCCAGGTGCATTGGCTCATGCCTGTAATCCTAGCACTCTGGGAGGCCGAGGCAGGAGGATCGCTCGATGTCAGGAGTTCCAGACCCTGAGCAAGAGCGAGACCCCATCTCTACTAAAACTAGAAAGAAATTCATTGGCCAACTAAAAATATATAGGAAAAATGAGCCGGGCATGGTGGCGCGTGCCTGTAGTCCCAGCTACTTGGGAGGCAGAGGCAGGAGGATGCTTGAGCCCAGGAGTTGGAGGTTGCTGTGAGCTAGGCTGACGCCACGGCACTCTAGCCCAGGCAACAGAGTGAGACTCTGTCTCAAAAAAACAATTAATTAATTTTATATTGCTTACTTTATTCTGCTTTATTCTGCTTCCCCAAAAATTGGGACTCTTGAGTTCAGCTCTCTTTTGCTGTGGGAAACAGCCCTTCGACTGCTGTTGGGAAGAGAGAGAACACACTCACCCATTCCTCGCACATCCTAACCTCGGGGCCCTTCAGTTTTCATGCATTACTTTTCGTGTGTTCAACTGCAACGTACACACTGATTTAAAATAACCACAGCATCTTGTTTCCTTTCTTCTCCTAAATCCCGGTGTCCCAGAGAGCATTCCCGGTTAGGTTAGAGATCCTCGCACGGAACTGCGGAACTCCAGAAGGAGCAGATAACCGTGGCCGCGCATGTGGAGAAAATTCCCTCTGACTCCAAAGCAAGGATGGGACGTCAGAGGACAACAGCGACTTATTCACTTAAACTGACACCCTTCCTCCAGGCCGCTGCCAAAGTACATGTAATTAACTGAAATTTCCCCTTGTGAACACAACGAATAGCTATTTTATTTTATTTATTTACTTATTTGCTTATTTATTTATTTTTTGAGACAGAGTCTCACTCTGTTGCCTGGGCTAGAGTGCCGTGGCATCAGCCTAGCTCACAGCAACCTCCAACTCCTGGGCTTAAGCGATCCTCCTGCCTCAGCCTCCCGAGTAACTGAGACTACAAGCATGTGCCACCATGCAAGGCTCATTTTTTTTTTCTATATATTTTTAGTTGTTCAGCTAAGTTTCTTTCTACTTTTAGTAGAGACGGAGGTCTTGCTCTTGCTCAGGCTGGTCTAGAACTTCTGATGTCGATCTATCCTCCTGCCTCAGCCTCCCAGAGTGCTAGGATTATAGGCGTGAGCCACCGTGCCCAGCCATGAATAGCTATTTTAAAACATAGGTCTGCAGCCACTAAGCACCATGACCAGACCCCTGGGTGGTTTAACTAAACCTGTTCCCTTCCATCAGTGCACAGCGGGGAGAGGGTCCTGTTGACCAGATAGCTCAGCTTAGAAACGCCCCTTGACGTGAACTGCAAGAAATAAATCATGGAACGTCCCCCACTGCCCAGCTCTCAGGGGTCTTCTCGGCCAAAAAGCTCTTTCAGCTCTGCGTGAGGAGCGGTCCTGTATGTAGGTAACTAAGACCGTAGGGAAGAAATCTGTTTCACTGATAATGTGGTATCTGTGAGCTAGACCGTAAAGGTCATTTAATAGTAGCTACAGTAGTTGGATGGTAGATTGTCTGAAAGTACCAAACTGCAGGCACTAAGGCGAGGCAGGCGGCTAATTCGGGAAAATGCTGCAACCCCTGACTTCTGAGTAAAATCTGGAGATCTGACTGCACACACTGGCGGTTTATACAGAGGGAATCCCAAGGCATTTGCCTGGCTATTGATATGCTGGAACAGGCACCACCCCACAGAAAGCAGCAGATTCAGCAGATGAGTGCTGAGTGTGACATCTGTGACCGGCAAGTGCTTTGCCAGTGTCGGAGTGTTCCCACAAGCTGCCACTTCAGCCTTCGGGGCAGCGTGACGTTTCTGGAAGGATGCCACCAAGCCACCCCCGGCCGTCTCTGGCTGTGACGACAACAGGGACACCAACACTGGGAATGCCGGGCACGCTTTAGAGAGGAGCGACCTGTGGAAATTAAACACCTGCTAGGTATGGTTTGTACATGGCTCCTAAACACAGTTTTCCTCCTTCAAACCACCGCCGCAGGTGGAGACTCTAGCTGGGTTTGGGTGACAGGAGGGCAGAAGGTAAGACTAGGGTTTCCTAAATATAATTTTGTTTTCTGAGAGGAGAAAACAAAACCGTCAAGGGCTTGCTGCCTCCCCATCTCCCCCGCCCCAGAACCTGCGCGTGAGGGTGCCCGGAGACTCCTGCTCAGGGCTGCAACCTCCTTCCTCGTCCCTGGAGGCGGAACCGGCGTCTGTGGTCTCCATGGCTACCTGCCTCGCAGCTGCCACCCTTGCTCACCTGGCGTGTCCAGCCGCTGACCTGTGCGAGCGTCCCCACTGGAACCTCCCTCCACCCTCCACGCTCCCCGATCCATTGCCCCATCTGCCCGGATCTTGCTACCCTGTTTTGTCTTCCACTCCTCTACCCGCTGTTGTTTTGTTTATTCACGTTCGAGTCACAGCGGGTGCTCTGCCTAAGCTTGCCAGGGACCCCTAGTGGCCACCTGTGGAGACCGGTTCTCATGGGTCTTTCTAGTCGACCTCTTGGCCTCCTCTGAGCCCATCCGCCACCAGCCTCTCTCGAGGCCCTGTCCTCTCGGGGTCCCCTGTGCGCTCAGAGAGTGGTCGGCTCCCCGCCTGGCTTCCGACCTGCCGGGACTCATCCTGACGCACCTGTCCAACCTCACCTTCCCCTCTCACTCCGGCGCGGCCTGCGGCTGCACAGAGTCCACCCTCTTCTCCGAGCTCGTCTCGGGCCCCAAGTGTTTGACACCGGGAGGTGAGCCGCGCAGGCGGAGCCGGGCGCTTCTGGCGGTGTCGGAGACGGACGCGGTGGGTCTGGCCGCGTGTGCGGCGGGCGCTGGGTGCAGCGGGGGCTGGGGGCGGCAATGCCCACAGAGGGGTGCAGAGCCAGGTGTGCGCAGGTGGGGAGGTCCCAGGAAGGAGCCTGGACAAGGAGGGGAGGAGACACAAAAGAGTGCTGCCGCAGACGTTTCCGGAACACAGGGCTCTGTGACTGGCTGACGCACCCTCGGAATCCTCTGGAAGGGACGAGAACAGACTCCAGCTCCTTTTAAATACATTTTGCCTGTTTGAACGTCACTTCTTCAAAGTCAAGGGCTGTCTGGGACTGAGCCCGATGAGTCGTGGACTCCCGGGGATCACATAAGCGTTGCCATGGAGAACACCGGAAGCGCCATCGTGGTCACAGCGCGTGTGAGGCACTCTGCGGCGTAGGGTCGCTGTGCCGGGCACCCCACATACGTGTGAGACTGCAGCCATGGGGTCCCAGTGTGGCGCAGTCCTGGAGGGAGCCCTCACGGGGCAGGAGGTCTCCCGGGGAGGGAACTCGGGGAGAGAGAGACCAGCGCCGTGGGTCTAGGGAGGGCCCGCCCGGGAGCAGACAGATTTGTTGTGAGGTCAGAAAAACCTGACACTTGCTTGTCCAGAGCCGAGGACGGCGAGAGGGCCGAGAAGTGTGGCCAACTGTGTCGAGAGCTCTAGAGAACTTAACACACACGGGGCCGGAGCCCCGTGACGAACCCCTCCAGGCCCAGCTGTGGAGTCTCAGCAGGGCCCAGGGCTCCCACGGGGAACGGCGACAACTGCTCCCACTCTGCTCACACCTGGGGCATCGCGTTAGAGCCCAGCTGCACCTTCCTCTGGTCTCCAGGTCATGAGCTTCTTAATCAAACCCTCCTGCCCCTACCGATGGCGTCAGCAGACACTGCTGTGGGCGTCACACCTGGTTCCGCTCAGCAGCTCCGAGACACCACCTCCGGGATGGCTGCCCACACCCCGTCCCATTAGCGTGGCCCTAACCACACCTGGTTCTACCTCCGCCCACACAGAACCCCATGCCCCTGGGCAGCAGGGCCCCTGATGGCTGACCGCTCCACTGCTCACAGTAACCATCCCAGACCACGTCCACCTTCCCCAGTCTGGACGGCCAGGCCTCCCCTTCACACCGAAGAGGGTGTTGTGGGCTCCTGATTAACGGAACATTCCTCAACGTTCCTCCTTCTGCCTAAAAATGCCCGTTCATTTCGCACCTTCCCGCCCTCATTGGCCACTTTCCCGCCCCGAGCACCATCTCCCGTCACCTGGTCCTTGTCCTTCTCCCTCTCTCCTCCCCTGGACGTGAGCCTCGGGCTGCTCGCCGAGCAATTTTAGGTGGTTGTGTCTCGCGGTTTCCAAAGGAGATGCTCAGCAACTCGCTGAATGACGGAAGGAGCGTGCTAATCGGCAAGTCCAGTTATTTCCTTTCTCTCCAGTAACAAAAACACGAGCCGGGGCGGCTGGGCAGTGAGCACAGCCTGGGGAACTCAGCATCCGCCACCGTCCCGTTCACCTCCTGCCCATCTCTTAGCCACAGTGTGCTGTTCCTACCTCGATTGTCCAAGAGGAAGTCCATCAGTTGTGGGAATGAGCTGGGCCGGCACCTGGACAGGAAGCGATGGAGCCAACAGCACTGACTACCGAGCGGTTTGTAACATGGCAGTTCGGATCTTAAGAAGCCGATGCTGTGTGCTTGACCTCCAGGTGGTGTCTAGGGGCTCCTCATCTCCAGACCCGGCACCGTCCTGCGGTGTGGACAGTGAGGTGGAGACCACGGGGCTGTGTGGCAGGTGGGGGTCATCCCACCTGGACGCCCCACCCCCTCCTGCTGGGGCTTTGCTCCCAGGGAAGGTGCCCAGGGCAGCCGAGGCCAGGAGGGGACGGGGTGTCAGGCAGGCTCCGAGCGGGGCTTGCGTGTGTCAATACGCCGTCTTCTCAACACCTCTGCGAAGGGGACCTGTCTTTCGTTCGTGTCACGGGTGAGGAAAGTTGCAGAGTTTAAGGAACTTGTCCAAAGCCGGGGGGCAATTGTGATTGTGGAAGGTTGAATTTGAGCCCTGGACCCCTGAGTCCAGGCCTGCAGGAGGGACAGGAAGAGCAGACGAGGTGGACGGCAGGAAGGGGCTGAGGGAGGACGGACAGGGGACAGTGGCCTTGGGTGCGGTTGGGGCGGCTTCCTCTGACCCCGCCATCTCGTGACGGCAGGTCGGGTGCAGTGATATGTGAGAACTTTCGCTGTTTGTCATTTGCTAGAAGTACTGGAAGTTTCCACTCTCATCGTCATGAGGAAAGAGGATTCTTTTTGGCTTCTCTTTTGGGAGAATTCTCTGCAGCTGCGTCCTCCTGGTCGCTGCTGGACTGCGGCGTCCTGCACCCTCCCGCGTGCACACCAGGGGGCGCCCGGCACGCAAGGACGGGGCTCCCTGCCCCCAGCAGGTCGGGCTCCTTTGTCTTTAAGAGGAAAGAAAAGCCGCAAACCACCTGGGCAGCCAGGTTGCTGGCAGCAGTGATTTAAATCAAAATGTGGCTTTCCGACTGACTGTGAAGCATTCGTAGTTTCCCCTGCTCCAGTTTTGGGGACCCAGCTGTGCGGGGAGCCCGTGTCCTGCGTGAACTGCACAGATGCTTCTATTAAATCAAACGCAAACAGCGGGCTCCGCAGTGGGCAATTTCCCTGAGGTGCCCGGGCTGCTCGCGGCCTGTGTCTGTTCAAAACGAAGAAGGGCAGGAGGATCCTTCCAGAAGTCGGTGGAACCCACAGAGCAGGTGGATCTGGGGTGGCCCTGGGGTCCCCGGCCAGAGCAGCTTTAGGGGTCCTTGGAGGCCCCCTGTCACCCCCAAGGCAAAAGCCCTTGTGTCTGTCTCTTTGCACAAACCCAAGCTCCGTATGACAAGCCCACATTCCAAACCAAGCAATAGAGGGAAAATTTGAACTCTCTCTTTGACATCGATTTTCAATTTCCCGGGTTAGGAGAACATTAAAAAAAATCGCAAACTGCTCTCTGGGCAAGGGCAGAGGAAAACCGTCCATTCTCCATCTGAGCTGGTCGTAACGCAGAGGTTTAGCTGTTGTTTTGGGAAAGCTACGCGACAATCGGTAACAAATGCCGCAGAAATTTTTATATCCTTTCACCTATAAACCCACGTAGAGGAATCCCACCTAAGGGGAAAATTCCTTAATACAGAAAAACCATTATACATAAAGATGTTGTGTTATTTCTAATAGAAATCGTTCAAAAGCTCTTGAAAGTCTTAACATATGGGTCGACTCCGTAGAGGACTTCCGCTCAGTAGAATATGGCCCAGCCGAGATTATGAGGCACCATCGCGCGGAACACGGCAATGTGTCACACTTGCACTTGTGACTGCGTGGGGTGCAGGCACGGGACACGGAGGCCGGAAGAAGCTAAACCAAACATGCACACGGCTGTGCTTCAGCAGCGAAACTCCAGCTCTCCTTTCCTGGGCTTTCTGAATTGTTATGTGATAGGGTCACATTTTATTTTCTGATTGAAAAACAAATAGAATTCACTTTCTTTCTAAAAACACCCTTTATATTATTATGAGAATATCGAATGCTGCTCAGTAGAAAGCCACAGCCTACCGCCACGACCAACGTCACACATCCCGGCGTGCTTGAGTGCGGGTCCTCGCTGGGCGTGGCAGCGTCCGACGCCCCGGAAAACAAGGAAGCTGCAGTGACCGGCACAGGCGTGAGGTCCAGGCTGCAGCCCCAGGGGTGCGGGCCCCATCAGTGACGAGCGGAGGACGCCTGGGAAAATGATTTAGCTTTTCTTTGCCTCAGTTTCCCCATCTGTGAAATACTCCACACCTCATAACGTTTTGATAAAGATTCAGATGAAATAATTCATGTTAATAATCGCATTTAAAAGATCATTGCAACCAAAGATTATCCATAGCAACAGATGCAGGTTTCCCTTCTGGGTGGCACGATGCTGATTCCCTTATTCAACAAACACGTCTCGATCTTATCAAGCAGGTAAGCGCCAGCCCATGTGTGCCTCCCTGGGGACGTGAGGACAAACGTGACGTTGTTTCTTCCCTTACGCCTTTTACAGACTCCAGCTGGAAACGCCAGGAGGACCCTGACAACCAAGTCTAACGCCACGCACTCCTCTGCCTCCTCACCCACCTGTTCACACCAGCAGGAGGGACCCCGAGCAACCTTGTCACTCTGTCCTTGCAGTTTTATTACCTTCCAGAATGTTCCATAATCACCATTGTTTTCAGAGAGAAAAAGTGCTTTCCATTTTAACCACTTCGGTAGGGTGCTCACTGGCCTCAAAACCTCGCCCACAGCCGGCACTCACAGTCCGCACGGCAGTTTGTGCTGTGCATTGACGACGCATCCGTTTTGCTCTTGTGTGACGAGGAAAGCTTTAAAGCACTGAAAGCTTGTCTTACTTTACAGGCAGCTTTAGGAAAATAACTGTAATAACTCCTACTAAGGACTTGTTAAAAGGTGACAGATTCGTAGCCTTTTAACAAAGCTTATTAAAAGGCTTGTTTTAATAAGTTACTTAATAAGTAACTTATAAGTAAGTTGTTTAATAAGTTACTTAGTGACTTATTAGCTGAACGTACACACTGCAACTGCAGAGATAAAAGTAAAAGCTTTTGGCTGTCGACTAAAGTCGACGCTCGGCTGTGCGCCTTCGTATCACAGCTGTTGACTAAAGTCGACGCCCGCGTTCATCTGTGGCTGTCGACTATAGTCGACGCTGGTACCAAAGTGGTTAAAGAAGAAAGTATTTTTGGACTTTTGTTTTCTTTAGACGTTTTAAGTAGCAAATAAAGAACACACATGAGTTTCCCTATTTCCAAATAATTCAGGTAAAGGTGAGACACCTGAGGGTAACTCCTCCTGCGGTCAGTCCCATGGCTCGGGCCCCACCCATCCCCAGAGCCCGTAAGGTGTGTTGTCCTTGCCCCTTGTTCATTGGGATGTGCAAAGACACTGAGTTTCATGTTCTCCCTAAAAACGTGGGCCTTCTAGAACTCGGGAGCAGCACAGAGCAGAGCGCGGTGAAGTATGTTCATGATAAAGTACTCAAGGACCCTGCCGGTCCTTATCTGCACAGCGTTTGAGATTTGTCTCTAAAATGAAGTCTGCGTGACTTTGTGGAGCACCAAGGGGCTCTGCCATTGGCTGGAAAATCAACACCGTAGTTGCCCATAATGACACAAAAACACACACAGTATTTGTACTTATCCTCGGTTAGCCATGTCAGTTTCATCAGTGACAAAGTACGGGCATGTAACTACTTTAAAACACTCCCCTCTGTACCTGTTCAAGGAAAGAGAAAAACGCAAGCCTGTCTCTGTCATTTTAGCACACACAAAGCACCCGGCCAACATCTGTTTTCTTTTGAGTCTCTGATAACAGCCATCCCAAGGGACGGAGGTGGCACCTCCCGGCAGTTTTGATTTGCATTTTCCTGATGCCTAGTGATGTTGTCACCTCTTCATAGACCTGCCGGACATTTTTATGTCTTCTTTGTACACGTGGTTTTGCCTATTTTTTTAATCAAGTTATTTGTTTGTCCACTGAGTTGTGTGAGTTCTTTACGAATTCTGGATAGTAAGCCCTCATCAATCAGATCAATGGTTTGGGCATATTTTCTCCCAGTCCTCAGGCTGCCGTTTCATATTATCGCTTGTTTCCTTGGCTGTGCAGACGCTTTTCAGTTGGAGGTAGCCTCACTTATTTATTGATTTTTTGCTTTTGTAGCCTGAGATTTCGGTGTGATATGCAGACAACCATCGCCAAAGCCGCTGCCGAAGAGCTTTTCCCTCCGTATTCCTCTGGGAGTTTTGTGGTTTCAGGTTTTACGTTTAGGCCTTTCATCCACTTTGCGTTGGTTTTTGTGCCCGGTGTAAGATAAGGGTCTGATTTCACGTCTTTGTAGTGGAAATCCGTCTCCCCTGCACTGTAGTCTTCTTGGTGTCCTCGCCGGAAGTCAGCGGGCCGCGTACGTTTGGATTCTTCTCTGGGCTCTATCTTGCCTTCCACTGGGCGGTCTGTCTGTGTTTATGCAAGTACCGTACGGTTTTCACGACCAAAGCTCCACAGTATAATTTCAGATCAGGAAGTGTGGGGCCTCCCACTGTTTCTTTCTCAGAATTATTTTGGCTATTTGGAGTCTTTCCTGGTTCCGTGCAAATTTTAGGATTTATTTGTTTCTATTTCTGTAAAGAATGCCATTGGGATTTTGAAAGGGATTGGGTGGAATCCACAGATCACTCTGGGAAGTTTGGACATTTTAACAATATGAATTCTTCCAGTCCTTGGGTACAGGAGAGCTTTCCATTCATTTGTGTCTTCTTTGATTTCTTTTATCAATGTTTTATAGTTTTCAAGGTCCAGATATTTCATCTCCTTGGTTAATTTATTCCTTAATATTTTATGTTTTCCATGCTACTGTAAATGAGATCAGTCTCTTAATTTTTCTATCAGGTTATTATTGGTTATTGTTTGTATATTAAAAAATGCTACTGATTTTTGTATGTTGATTTTGTATCCTGCAACTTTACTGAGTTCATTTATTAGCTCTAACAGTTTTTTGTGGAACTTTTGGGTTTTGTGAGATATAGGATCATGTCATCTACAAATAGAAATAATTTTATGTCTTCCTTTCTGATTTGTATGGCTTTTATTTATTTATTTTTTTTGTCTGACTGCTGGTTCTAGAGTGCCCAGTGACACGTCGAATAGAAGTGGCGAGAGGGGGTGTCCTCGTCTTGCACCAGATCTTCCCCGGGAAGCTTTCCGTTTTTCCCTCCAGTGCACTGTTGAGGGTAAGTAGATTGGCAAAGCCATCATGGAAAACAGGGTGGAGGTTTTCTAAAGAAATTGAAAATAGAGCTATGATCTGACGCAGCAGTCTGCCTTCTGGGCGTGCAACCAAGGAAACAAAATCACCACCCTGTGAAGACATCTGTCTGCACCCCACGTTCACAATAGCCGAGAGATGGAAACAACCTGGGTGCCCATTGCCAGGTGAATGGATGGAGAAACCATGATACGTGTGCAGTGGAATATTACTCAGCCCTGAACAAGAGCGAGGTCTGGGCATTTGCCTCTGTGGATGAGCCCGGGGGACATTACGCTAAGCGCTCTAAGCCTGACACGGAAGAAAAATGATGTGTAATCTTGCTTATTCGTGGAATCTAAAGCTTGTTTTAATTTCGGATCTACAGATATAGAGAATAAAACCGTGGTTGCCAGTGTCGGGGCGGGGGAATGAGGAGGTCACGAAGTAGCAGAGATGCAGGTGAGCAGGTCTGAAGAGCTAATTCCCAGCACAAGACTGCAGTGGATACAATTGTACCATATATGGGAGTCATGCCGAATGGGTAGATTTTAGCTCTTTTGGCAAAAAAACTAAAAAAACAGGTAACTTTGTGAGAAAACGGAATGTTAATTTCCTTTTCGCTTCACCATAGCAACTGTTTTACTGTCTCTATGTATCCTATAGCGCCATGTATACCCTAAATAAAATTTATTTGAAAAGAAGCATTTGGGTCTGGAAGAGGCAGGTTATCTGGAAACCCAGCACTGGTTTTCTCTCCAACTCTCCCCTTGTGTCCTCTGCCCGCAGGGGTCAATTCCGATGTCACCGAGCGGCAGAGCCCTGCCCACGCTCGGCCTGCCTTTGCCCTGAGAAACAATTCTGTAAACGTGCCCTCTAGAACGTACTTGCAGCCTGGCTGGTCGTAACCCCCGTGTCTCTCTCCCTGGTGACCTGGAGGCACCTGCTCTCTGGCCACCCGAGCTCTGCAGTGGCTGCCACCTGGGCCCGAGACGGAGCCCCCTTGGGTGCTTCCTGGCGGCTCCCTCGGCCCTCACCGCCCGCCCGGGAGCAAGGGACAGTGAGGTTTGGTGCGGTGTCCATGGGCTGAGAACGGCTTTCACATCCCAGAGGGGTTGGAAAAGGAATCGGGACATTTCATGACGTGAAAATTGTATGAAATTTAAATAAATGTCCATGTCCGTAAATACAGCTTTGAATTTCATCTTCGCTCTCTCTCGTCATCTAAGTACCTAGGTAATAGCCTCGGCTCTGTCTCTCGTCCCACAAAGACTAAATGCCTGCCCTCCGGCCTTCCCCTCCGGCCCTCCTGCCGTAAGCCGCCACTGCCCCGTGTGGGCACAGCTGCCGCTCCCAGGGGACGGAGCCACCGCCGACCGCGCCAGCCCTGGTCTCCCAGCAGACAGGGCCATGCCCCGGACGCGGGTCACTTCTGTCTGGCCGGCGCGGGCCTCCCCTTGCGGTGACGGGCTGCTTGCTTGCGCGGGTCTGTCTGCACAAGCGATGGGTTGAGGACGTGGGCGCAGCTTGGTGATGCAGGAGCGGGCTGGCTGCTCTGCTGGTGACGCTTCCCTTCCACCCCAGACGCGGGGCGGCAGCTGGGGATGACCCGCGCTGTGCTCAGGCCGCGATCTCCCAAGAGGAATGAGGAATTCCTGTGATAAAGCTGACAACAATGCTGTGTTTTGCCTTGTTTTGGTTTCTTCCCCTGTTGTCAGGAGGAAAAAAAAAATGATTTTCTCAACTTGAAATGTCTCTCCCGTAACTTTTCCTTAAATCCTTCCACTTGCCAGCATTCAGCCGTCGTGGAGCCGGCGTGACGTCAGCTCAGCCTGAAGCCGGCGCCTCTGCCCGGGGAAGCCTGGTGTCGGGGGTGGGCCTGCCGCGGGAGCGGCTGGGATGCCTGGCGATGCTCACAGACACACCACAGCACACGTGCTCTGCCCGTAAAGTCATCCCCGCGCGTGACGGAATCGCGTCGTGAGCGTGTCGCGGTGTTCTGCAGACGTCGGGGTGCCCCAGCCGCGTCAGCAGGGCTGCAGGTCCCGCGTCAGGCCGCGCACACCGTCCGCAGCGCTCGACAGAGAACAAGCCGCTTACAGACGTAGAAACCGAGGCACTGAGAGCCCAAAACCCCACACAAGGGAAGGCTGGAGTTGAGACCCAAACCGGCGAGCGTGCTGAGCCCTGCGTGCAGGGCCCATGTGTGTTCACCACCAGCAGTGTTGACTCGACCACTGTGCTTCTGAAAATGATTTCCGCACGTTCTTGCAGCCGGAGGAAGAAGATTGTCATTATTTACAAAAGCCCTATGGAACTGGAAGAAGGACCCTCCTCTCATGCAATTCTACGTAGTTTCTCAGGAATTCCAGTTTTCCCATAACTGGCAGCGCCCAGCGCTGGGGCAGGGGGTGCAGGAATCACTCTGTGCTGGGAGCTCAGTCTCCGCCGCCTCCTTCCCCAAAGGGATCAGTCATCAGCTTCACGACAGAATTAAGCCGTACGCTGCGCTGACGGGGAACGCCCTCTCCAGACCGCTGCCTGGATGTTGGCACTTTATGTGATGAATAAAACAGCACACCCTTTGCTAGAGCGCCTCTGGGTGCTTACACAACGTGGTAAGACCAAAACGAACACATGACGTTGGCCGTTTAATTACCCACTAAGGAAGCCGGCCCGGGAAGCTAGATGGCACCTCCCGCGTCAAGTTCTCAGACATCTGTCAGCGACACCCTGAGCTGACACGCGGTCTAAGTGCACAGGTTCCGAGTTCACACCTTCCCACACCTTCGCCGGGCAAACCCCGGCTGTGCCCGCGCCCGAGGTCCGAGGTGCTCACGGGCGGAGCCACCCCGCGGGCTGGTGCCGACGGGCCCTGGGTGAGACATGGGCTGGCGCCTGGCCTTGGACAGTTGCCTGGACTCCGGCAGGGTGGTGGGGGGGGTTGGGTCTCCACGGCCCCAGCGCACTCCGTCACCTGCAGAGTTTCACACAAGAACGTCCTTAAAGGAGCCAAACACAGAGTTTAGTTACCTGGTCGAGAGGAAAGCGACCCGAACCACCTACCAGAGACCTCACTCTCAGAAAGCTTTTGATGGATGATGAATTAGGCACTTGCTGGTCAGAGCTCGGCAATTTGATTGGTTCCGTCCTAAAATCAATCAGCAGCAAAGTACTGAGCGGTCACTATTGCTCTTCCACAAATTACCTGCTGCCCAAGAAGTCAAAGCACGACACAGCCTCCCAGGGCCTTGCAGCCGAATATGGAACGTAAACATAACTTGCGTGAAAGCATGTTCTGAAATAAGCACGGGAACGTCTTCTGCCCACGTTCCGACACGCCGTCACTGCTTCCAAGCGAGCGTCCACCGTTCTACCACCCGCGCCTCTCCCCGCTGCCTTAGTGACTCTCTCCAAGTTGCAGGAGTGAAAATACTAGCTGGAGGACAACAGAGGGTCCCCGGGCTGGGGAAAGGGTGACGCAGATGGGACGGGGTTTCTGTTCCGGAGGATGAAAGAGTCCTGGAAGCAGGTGGTGGTGATGGTTCCACAGCAAAGGGAACGCACCTGCTGCCCCGGAACTGAACACTCAACAGTGGGTCAAACGTCAAATTGTATGTTATCTACGTCTTACCAAAATAAAATATATATTAACCGGAAACATGGAATGAGAAATTACATTTATTTATTTATCTGGCAAATGAAACGATCTCAGTCAATTCCTTCAACTGCTGCTAACGAGGAAAAAGCAACAAAAGTGAATTTCTCTCATCCAGAAGTTGCTGCCTGGCAAGGGCCGTGGGAGTCCTATCGCTTCCAGTCATTAGTGATGCGGCGGGAACCAAGGCGGGATCCATCCAGGAGCAGCCGGGAAGTGACCGTGACGCTCCTGAAAACCCGAGACTCTCCTTCCTTCCGTTTCCAAGCAGGACGTGCCGTTAGCAAAATGTCCCCACGTATCACTGCATTTGTTTAAGCTCAGATGATTCTAAACTTCATAAATGGCTTTGATCAGTTTCTGGGCACATCCCCTGGACTGTCAGGGGGGAGACACGAAAGCAACGAAACACCAGGTTGGGAATCGAAGTAGACGACACACTGTGTGGTTGGGGTGATGCAAGGGAGTGAGGGTGAAGACTGGGCACAGGTGCAAGGGAGTGAGGGTGAAGACCGGGCACAGGTGCAAGGGAGTG
>VBSM01000361.1:107041473-107060610 GCA_008086735.1 Cheirogaleus medius | reverse complement strand
AAAAGACTAATGTAAACTCATAGGTGACTTGTGAGGAATGAACTAGCGTCTCCAAAACACAGTGCTTGATGCAGCAAACGCATAATAAGAGAAAAACAGAGTCTAAAAGTTGCAAAACTGTGCACAGAATTTAATTTCCTGTACTTCCTTGCTTTGGGGAATTATCTAATTTTTTGATATTTATATTTAGTTGATTTCATGAAGTTGTGCTCGCAATTTTCTAAGTTAATGCAAAATTTTAAAAATAACGATATTCAGTCTCAGCAAGAGTGTGTGACCATGGCCGCGTCTATGCATAGCTGGGGGCGCATTAATCTGCACAACTGGGGCAACTTTGTCAGTTCCAGAGCAAGTCTCTTTTTATGTGTTTTCCTAATGGCATAAATATGCAGATGAACAAATATTTAGCTGCCAGTGCACGTAGTAGCAAGTGTAGATAATTTAGGGTTATTAGTTTATTGTGTACTGAATTACTGCATCTTTGGATTTCCTCTTTTATCTCATAGTTTTAGTTAAAACTGTGTTTGGTTAATAATTTCCCATCTTCTCATTTCCCTTAGCTCTCCATCCCTCTAGCATGTGCTTGAATCTCTCTTTCATGCTCAGGGTCTTTGATCTGTGTTGACAGAACACGGAACAGGAGACAACACGAAGCGTGTCAGCTCCCTGCGTCAGGAAGCGTGCAAACGCACTCACGCTAGCTGCTGCAACGGAGCCCCCCCACGCGGGATCTGACCCTGTCCTAGCTGCTCACATCTCAGCACTTATTTCTCACAACTGTTGTTTGAGCTGGCGACTGTGAGCACGCTCGTCGCACGAACGATGACACTGACGCCTCACAAGAGATCCAGCGAGCTGCCGCAGGCCACGCTCAGTCTTGCAGTCTGGTCAGTAAAGTGGGGGGGGGGGGCCGTGTTACCTCGAATGTGTCACTGAGGAAGTGAGAGCGGGGTGTGCGGGGTGCCGGCTGGGGAGGCTGCACCGCCGGAACCCACGTCCCCACAGACGTCCCCGGGGACGCGGGATCAGCGCAGACACGGAGAGCCGCGGCGGCCCCTCCCTGGACCCGCAGCCAAGCCCCAGTCCCATTCGCACACTCCAGCGTCGACAGGACGAGGGCTGCAGGTGTGGCTGGGACTGGAGCTCCAGAGGAGAGAGAGGTGTGAGGCCGCACACCTTCCAGAGCGGTGGAAACAGAGCAGGCGGCAACACCGACCGCCGGCTGGGACGCGGAGAGAGGGGAGCTCGCGTGTGCACCGGTGCTGTGTGCGAAATCACAGCCACTTCCAACGCTGCCAGCTTCTTACGAAGCTCCGCATATGTCTGTCTACCCTACGACCCGGCCCTGCCAGTCCTAGATGAAAACACGGCCCACAAGCGTCTTGCACCGGAAGAGTCAGGGCAGTTCTTCCCTCACAGCCACAGACTGCAAACGGCCCAGGTGCCCGTCGACCGGTGAAGAGACTTTAAAACGTTGCTCTGTCACCCTCAAAAGGAAGGAAGAACAGTTCCTCCAAGATGAACAGATGTCAAAAATATTACGCTGAGTAAAAGAAGCCAAAAACAAAAGGACGCACACTTGATGGCTCCAGCCATAGAAAGTTCTAGAGCAAGAAAAGATAACTTAAGGTGCTACAGATCTGGACAGCGGTGGCTTGGGGACGGGGCCAGGGAAAGGCAGGAGCAGTCTCTCTGGGGGATGGAGGTCCTTGCGCACCTTGCTAAGGGTGTGGGTTCCATGACTGTGCAGGGTGGGACTCACCATCCTTATCACGGGTCCCTCTCACCATCGTCTCGCCTGGATAAGTAAGTGGATCACAAGTGCTCACCGTCCGCGACTCGGCAGTGCCGCCTGCAGGTACATCCAGCCGAAAGAAATGAATGAGCATCACGCAGCACCTGAGAAAGGGAACAACATATATGCACAGTAGCAGAATGTGCAAACCATGACATATCTGTGCAGAGAACACTGCACAGCGACAAAACGAGTGAACTACCACCACACGGATAGCACGGGTGTATCGCAGACATAACACTGAACAAAAGAAGTCAGATGCAAACGAGAGCATGGTGCCGTTTACGTAAAATTCAGAAACAAGTGAACTGACCTACGGCGTGACGAGGCAGGAATGTCCCCGGGAGCAGCGGGGTGGCAGGTTTGCGCCCACTCGCTAACAGAGGCTCCCTGTGTTGGAATCCACCTGCGGCCCAGCAGCAGCTTGTGGAAAGAGGATGATGACCTTCCCTCCCTCTCGTCGTGGCTGGAACTGACCTCCTGGAAACAGCCTTGGGAGGGCTCCTATTCCAACGGGCCGGGTCGGTTTGTGACTCCCCCTCCTGCTCTCTGACTACTCTGTGTGTTCGTGTTGGTTTGGGGGCTGAGTTCAGGCTGCACCTGGGACACTTGAGGGCTCAGGACTGGGAGAAACGAAGAGGTGAGAACCGCTACGAGTCAGTGAAGAGCTGAGTCCGAGAAAGACACCGATGTCCTGCCCCACGGCCACTGGAACAGGCAGCACGCTGGGCGTGTGAGAAACAAAAACACGAGGACACACAGTCCTCTTCTGCAGCCTTCCTTTTCCTTCACACCAACTTCTCCAGGTATTTTCCAGGTGTTGGTCTCACCTGTGCAAAGCAGGTGGACACGTCTTGATGCCAAATTTGGCTCCAAGGAACCCACGTGCATGTAGGGGGCACGCTCCGGGCCCACGTCTGGATGTCCGGCAGCTGGAGTGGACGTCACCCTAAGAGACAAGCTCAGCTTTGAGCGGTCGCATGGCAATTTTCATTAACATCGTTAATCTCTCATCTCGCATTGTCTTACGTCCTAGGTCGGTCAGCAGGTTCACCACGGAAAGGCACAAGCCCTGCTCTGCCTGGGGCACCCACAAAAGACGCGGAGCCGGGCATCTGCCGACTCACGGGAACCCCTGCACCAGCCGTCTCCACGGCGCAGGTGAGGCAGCTCACCTCCAGGCCGGTGGCTGCTGGAATTAACATACGAGTGACTGTAAACTGTAAATATTCCCAAGTTACTCAGTTTGGAGGTAGAAAGAGTTAATGTAACTGCTTCTTTGATTACAGGATCTAAAGCGTATACGGGGATAATCGACCAACGATTAAATAAGCATTTAATGTAATCCAATACAAAATGGCTGAACAACTATGCAATTATATAAATTTGCCCCAAAGTTGCCTGTTTCTCAAAGAATAAAGTGTTTTCTTACTTTTCAGTCATAACTGAGAGTCTGGTTGTTAATGATATTGCAGTTTCTATAAAATAATAATTCCAGAAACATCTGTGTCTTACTTTACGGGACTTGCTGACCCAACCGGGTGTGTGTGTGTGTATTTGCAGAGTGATGTCAGATCCCTACGTACATTCGAGGCAGGAGAGAGGCCTTCCCAAGCCGGACGGTCCACAGGATTGCAATGCACTGGCCTGGTCACTCACGCTTGCTTTCACCTTCATGAATTTCAATGAGCCTCTTTCTGAAATATGTAATTGCCACCTAAAGGAATCACACCTACTATGATTCAGTTTCCTCTCAATTACCTACAGTTCTCAGGCTCAATAACTGTTGGTGCTAATTTTCTATTGCCAGTGACTTCAGACATTACTGAATTCCTCCCCTTATAGTAAGTGATCCTAGACTACTTCTTCTATTTTCCTTATTTTTGACAACCTCTCCCCATGTCTTTAATATAGAGTTTTTACATGCCAATAATAAATATCTCAATTAAATTTTTCCAAAAGATGTAAACAGAAAAGACCAAAAAAGGTGTATAAATATGTAAAATATGTTAAAAAAATATCCAAAAAGATGTTCAATCTCAACACTTATCTCAGAATCATATAAGACTGGGGGAGAGTTTTCATAACGCCTTGTACTGACAAGACTTTTTTGTGGAGAAGGAGAGAACTTAGCACTTTTACACAGGATGATTCAGAATAGTGAGAAAGAATTAATCATATAAACGTCCATCGGTAGAGGATTACTTAAATACATTACTGTATAACCACAAACGGGGCGTTATGCAACTGTGCCTGTGCATGTATTAACACAGCAAATGCAGAAAAAACATATTAAGTAAAAAGAGATTAAAGCTGCATCAAAAATTACATGTACACAGAAATCTCTGGAAGGATACAATATATTCAAAATTGTGCCTAATGAGACAGGTTTTATGGACACTTTTCTCCTACTATGTGTTTAACCACTTCGGTACGGCGCTCACCGGCCGCGAAGCCTCGCCCACAGCCGGCACTCACAGTCCGCACGGTAGTGTGTGCTGTGTATTGACCACGCATCCGTTTTGCTCTTGTGTGATGAGGAAAGCTTTAAAGCACTGAAAGCTTGTTTTACTTTACAGGCAGCTTTAGGAAAATAACTATAATAACTCCTACTAAGGACTTGTTAAAAGGTCACAGATTCGTAGTAACTTATTAGCTGAACGTACACACTGCAACTGCAGAGATAAAAGCTGCAAAAGTAAAAGCTTTTGGCTGTCGGCTAAAGTCGACGCTCGGCTGTGCGCCTTCACATCACGGCCGTCGGCTGAAGTCGATGCTCCGCTGTGCGCATCCATCTGTGGCTGTCGACTATAGTCGACGCTCTTACCGAAGTGGTTAATCATCATCACATTTCTTTAATAATCAGCGAAAACAATACAGATATTTCTACATGTGAAGAGAAAATGTGTTTATTAGTAACTACTTGTAAGTGGGGAGATACGGCAGTTGCCCGGTCCAGTTAGCCCCAGACCACTGCGTCGCCAACACAGTGCGACCTTCTCCCAGGAGCTCTCTGCCGGGGCGGCCGCCTGTCCCCGTGTGGACACCGGCATCCCAGAAGTGGCATCACGTGGCGACGCCTGTTTCACAGGACTCCAGCAGACTGATGACACTGTGGCGTTTAGACAGCTGGAGAGAGTTGTCAGGCACATGCACTTTGTGACGAACACACAGGCGACCGAGGTCTACCTGCGCCCTGAGAGCAATTGGCAGGGTGCAAACCCTAACTACTAACCACACTGTCTAAGTAACGGACGGTAACAGGCAATGACGTCACCCTTCGGATTGCCGTTTACTGCACAACAAGTGAGCACCTCCCGCACTGCGGAGTAATAAAACACAGTAGGAGTGAAGTTGTAATGCGGTTCCATCTTCAATTCAATCCCTGCCTTACAAGGCTATAGATTTACAGTTTTAGTCCTGAAACATTAAAATACAAAAATGATTGTGCATTACTAGTCAACGATAGGACACTCTGTATCCTTTTGTTTTTCTATAGGGAAATGTACAAGCACACACACATGCACATGCACACACATGTGCACACCACATGCATGCACACACATTACACCCACACACATGCATGTGCATACACACATGTGCACACATACACTCATGCACGTGCAAACACACAAATACGTGTATATAGCATATTTTGAACGATGCTGCTGTCCAGTGCTGCACTGCCGTGTCCCGGTGCAAACACAAGCGCACACCCTGAGCCGGGACCTCAGACTGTACCGTCCCACACGTCTCGGAACCAAATGATGCTGCCCTCCAGGTGGCCATGGGGGACGGAGTTAAGACTAAAATATTCCTGAAATAATACTAGTGAGTGCTGAATGCAGGGAAAGAAAACACTAAAATAGAAAAGGAATTAAGATAAGACTTCAATTTCATAATAAATAAGGAGGCAGGAAACAAGTGGTATTTATTTGGCTACTTGACACATGGCCTTGAGACTGTAGAAATTGCTCATGACTTTGCAAATAGAGTCATGCTACATCAAGTCGAAACACCTGCATCCGAAGAGTGACATCACTTTATGAGGTCTGCAGTGGCTTTAGGCAAAATACAGCCTGGAAATTTCAGTCCTGACGTCTCTCTCCATTGCTGTTCTGGCGAGTCTCACCTATGGGGTCAATGTGGAGTTTCACCCTGCGGACGCCTTTCTCTGGGAATGTTTCTTTGAAGTTCAGTGGAACTTCATGTGCAAAAGTCCCGTCTTTTTGCCGTTCTCAAGAGACAGAGGCAAATATTACCTCCAATCATTAGTTCAAAGTTTATATTGAAAAGCCAAAATATATAAGATTCATAAGGCGCCTCATGAACACGAAGAAACATTGGAAACCTCAGGCAAGAGTGATGGTTTAAATGTGACCTCACACTTAGTAGATCACCCTTTCCATTTGCAAACAAATGAAACACCGTTACGTAACTAATCTCCATTGTGTCGAACCGGGCGTCTTCCGACAACGAAAACCCACCAGCCCCGGCAGCTGGCGAGGAACACGGACTCATCGTCCTCTCGCTCCTCCTCCAAGCGGGTTTTCCCGCTTGTACCACTCACCTGTCACCAGCCTCAAGGCAGGGCTCTCATGCCCCTTCCTAAACAGGCAGCTGGAATCCTCCGGAGCGGGGAATTACACAACCCCGTTGGCATCTGCCCTGTTCTGCAGGCGGCCACTCCCAGGCTGTCACCAGCAGGTCTGCACGCAACAAACTCCATGCCCAGGAAGCAAACGGAGAGGCAGCCAGACGCAAGGGAGCCCCTCAGCCGGCGCCCTCCGCACACAGAATCTCTACCAAGAAGTCTGCAAGGGGGAGACCTGGGCTCCCAGTGGTATTTTATGAAGTTATTTTATAGATAAAGGAAAACCTACCTGCTAATTGATGAATTTAGGCAGTACCTAATTGCATAATCCCCACTGGCCTTTAGCAATAAAATAGTTTTAATTTCCTATGGTTGGTTTGGCATGCAGAGAAGCCACACGTATTTGCCATAACTTTATTATGTCATTCCCTTTAATAAAAATAAATAAGCCGCTACACTGTTGATCTAGAGCTAGGTGAGGAATTCCTGAAACTTCCTCTACTTTCAACATTTCTCTTGACTCCCGTGCAAATGTGGTCAGATCATAGACTGTGAGGCTCGAAGAAAAATCTAAGTTTGTGGCTTGCATTTTGTAAATCAAGGAGAGTCGCTGATTTTTCAACTTTTCCGTTTAATTACATAAGTAATGCTTAGAGAAAAATAAAAATACAAGAAAAGGAAGCAATTTACCTATAACCCCTTTGCCCAGACATTCCTATCAATATTTTAAGTGTGTGATGTTTCACATGTTTTTATGCACAAATTCCCACATACACCATGCATATACATACACACACACACACAGATGTTTTTAATGGAGTCGTGGTGTTTTATAATCTGCTTTTTCATCTTAGCAATAAGAGTAACTTTCCATATCAACAACCATCCATGCCCTTTAGTGAATTCCATCCCGGGAGTCTGCAGCAAGTGATTGGCAGGAGGATGGACAAATAGATCCGAGAAGAGGCTGCAGGGTCCGGGACCAGCCCCAGGTGGGGAAGCCCAGGCAGCAGATACCGTGCTTCAGCTCCGTGGGAAAGGAGTCCGTCCAATACACGGTGACGATGCTCGAATGATTAATCTTATGGGAAAATGTGAGCCTCCCACATCCACCATGGGCAAAAATAAATTCTGAGTGAATGGAAGACATACCTGTAATATTAGAACTCATGTGAAATCTGAATAAAATTTAACAAAATATTGACTTCACATTGAGATGGGAGAAAACCTTTAAGATGGGAATTATAAAAAACAAAGGGAAAAAAATTAATGCTGATATATCCAGCTTTGTCCACAAACAAAGCTGGAGAAAAAGAGAGATTGGGGGAAAAATGTTTACGACAGACAGACAGCCAGTAGCCTGAACACAGGAGAGCTCCCAGGAACAGCGGGAAAAAGACAGGAAGGAGTGAGAGAGCAAGTCCAGGGAAAGGAACAAGAGCCGTGGATGAACACACAGAGAGGTGCTCAAATGCTCCTAGGAACAACACTGCACGTGGAATAAAGACTGGGAGACTTTTTTTTACCACTCAAATTGAGAGAGAAATCAGACTGAAGTGATGATAAGGAAAGAGAACACACTAATGAATTAGAAAACAAGCAAAAACAGAGGGGCATCAAAGTCAATAGCTATTTCTTTGAAAAACTGATAAAACTGTGAAACTATTGCCAAGGTTGAAAAAAATGCAGAGAGAGCACAAATAACCAACCGCAGAAAAAAATACAAGATGGGATCACTGCAGATTCAAAAACATTGGTAAATAATATCACAGAACCCTTATACCAACACATCTGAAAATGTGGATAAAATGGAAAAAATCTGTGGAATAATAAACCTGTAACAACTGACACAAGAAGAAATAGAAAGTATGAATAATTATACAGCTACTTAAGAAATTGGATTCATAGTTTAAAATTGTTACATAAAGAAAATACAGGTACAAGTGGCTTCATTAATGAATTCTACCAAATAATTAAAATGACCTAAATCTTACACCAATTCTTACACAGAATATCAAAAGATGGAATACTTTCACTCATTCTAGGAGGCCAGCATGCTGTTGATTATGAAAACCCAAGAAAGAATATACAAGAAGGAGGAATGATGAACTAATCTCACGAATATGGAGGCAAAACTCTAAAACCAAACATTATCAAACTAAATCTAGCAATATATAAACAGGAAAGTATGTTACAACCAGGTTGGTTTATTCCAGAAATGCAAGATTGCCTTTTTGTTTGTAAATCAATCAACATAATTCATGAAATTAATAGAAAAAAAGAAGAAACAAATAATATAGTCACCTCAATATCTTAGAAAATACATTTGATAAAATTCAGTATCCATTCCAGAAATAAAGGACAGTTTCCTTAATATTATCAAGCGTATCTACAGAACATACACAACATCATTTTTGTGATGAAACATTGAAAAGCTTCTCACAGCCCCTGAAAGTGACGCATGGATGCTTGATATTATCACCTTTCAACATTCTACTTGAGGTCCTTGCCATGGCAATAAGACAAGAAAAACACATAAAAGGTGCAAGGATCAGAAAGAAAGAAAGAAAACCACCATTAGTCACAGATAATATGAGCACGCATGGAAAAAATCCAAAAGAATCTATAGATAAAGTATGCAAACGAGGAAGTAAGTTTAGTAAAGCTGTTAGATGCTTTATTGGTATTTCTTTATATCATCAACAAAAACCCAATGCATTTTTAAAAGGTAACATCAGTAGCATTAAAAAATTAAGAAAGTAGGAACAAATCTAATGAAATATGTACAAGCCCTCTAAACAGAAAATCATAAAATAATATTTAGAGACATTAAAGAAAGCCTTTATAAAGGGGTATTCCATGTCCATGGAATGATGAAACTCAATACTGTAAAGATATGATGTCTTCCCAGGTGCACCCATAGAGTCGACATAGTCCTATCAGAATATAAGAGACTTTTTGTAGGGATTTACTTGCTGATTCTAAAATTTACATAATATTGCAAAGTCCCAAGGACACTCAAAACACCCTTCAAGAACAAGTGGCAGAACTTGTTCTACTGAAAATCAACACTTTATGTAAAGATAAAATAATTAAGATAACAGCGGGAATAGACAGGTGCACTCATCGAACAGAAAAGAAAGTCCAGACCAGACCCAAATACACACACACACTTCACTTATAACAAAGCTGGCACTGCAGGACCATTTCCCCAATAAATACTGTACTGGAATATGTTTAAAAACAAGTAAATTGTGAAACCCGCCCCCCCCCACCTCACACAATACACAAAAAGCTGTTCCACGTGTGAGACAAGAAACTGGCAGGTCCTGCCCCCTAAGGAGCCGCAAGACCCAGGTCTCTGAGAAGAACAGGAACGGGTGATGGTGACGAGCCGGTTAAGACCAGCTGGAACCAAGACAGTGACAAAAATAACCTCTGCTTGCCGCTTTCTGCCCACTACACCCTGTTTATGATGTATCAGCACACTAAGAGAAACTGCTACCCGCACCGTGACAGTTCACAATCACCATGACAACCTCAGAAGTGACTTTGTCTGGTACAAAAAGAGGAGGAACACCCGATTTCTGGAAATCTCTGCTTCTTTCCCAGAAACCCCATGAAGAAGCCACCCTCCTTTAGCACATAATCAAGAGACAGCCAGAAATAGGGTTTGTCTATGGGGTAGCCTGCCTGCTGCTCGTTTGTTTAATATATTTTGCTTTTGCTTCCAACTTGAGTCTCCTGCTTGAATTCTTTGCTGCACAAAGCCAAGGATGGACTTTAGGCTTCAGGATGGACCCCGGTTTGGGGATCCACTTTCCTGTGTCCAGTGGATTGCAGATCTAAACAAGAAAAGCAAAATAATAAAGTTTCTAACAGAGAGCATTAAAGAATATCTTCATGAGCATGGGCAAGCAAAAATTTCTTCAAAAGGGCACAAAACGATTAAGGATAAGTAAGACTACATAAAAATTCAGAACTTCTGTTTACCAAAAGACATCCTTAAGAGAGTCCACAGAAAGGGAGAAGACACAGAACTGATAAAGGGCCCATATCCAGTCCCCCTATCTCTCTCTGTCTCTCTGTCTCTCTCTCTCTATCTCTATCTCTATCTCTGCCTCTGGGCTAGATAAACTTAGAGGATGAAGGAGAAAATAAAAGAATCATAAGATAACCTGAAAAATTCAACACTCCTTCATGACCAAAAAAAAAAAAAAAAAAAACACTCAAAGAAAACTAGAAATGGAAGGCAGCTTCCTCACCCCAATAAAAGCATCTAAAGACACCCCCAGCTAGTGCCGGACTTACTATAAAAGACTCAGTGTCCCTCCTAAGAACAGGAACAAGATGAGGCTGCTATTTCTTGCCGTCCCGGACATTACTGTATTCGATGTTGTAGCCAAGACGATTAGTCATGACAAAGAAATAAAAGGCACTCAGATCAGAAAGGAAAAATTAAAACTTTCTCTCTCTCTGCACATGACATGAGTTTATAGATAGAAAATTCAAAGGAATCCGCTAAGGAAACCCAAACTATCAGAACTAAGAAACAAGTTCAGCAAAGTTGTAGGATCGATATTCAAGAATCACATTTTTATTTCCATGTATGTGCAATGAACATTCTGAAAATAAAATTAGAAAACAACTCCACTTACAATAGTGTCGAAAACAATAAAGTACTTAGAAATAAACTTAACAAAGAAGTGCGAGATTTGTACACTGAAAACAACAAAACGCCATTGGAAGAAATTAATGAAGACCTAAATAAATGGAAAGACAAGTTTATGGTCCAAAAGGTTTAACCTTAAGGTAGCATTATTTGCAATTGGTCTATAAATTGAATGCAATTCCCATGAAAATTCCTGCTAGCTTCTTTACAGAAATTGACAAGCTGACCCTAAAATTCATATGGAATGTGAAGGATACTATTCAGCCCAAACAATCTTGAAAAAGAACAAAGTTGCAAGGCCCACACTTCCTACAAACTTACCACGCAGCTACAGTAAGGGATAGAGTGTGGTATGGCCAATAAGGACAGACATGTACACCAACGGAATAGAATTGAGAAACCAGAAATTGATTTTGGGATCAAGTAATTTTCAACAAGGGTCCCAAGACAATTCAATAGGGAAATAGTTGTCTTTTCAACAAATAGTGCTGGGACAAGTGAATATTCACAGGCAAAAGAATGAAGTTAGACCTCTACCACAACATATACAAAAATTAATTCAAAATGCATCAAAGACTTAAATGCAAGCGCTAAAACCACAAAAATCTTCGAGGAAAACATGGGTATAATCTTTGACTTTGAATTAGGTAGTGGTTTGTTAGAAATGACGCCAAAAGCCTAATAAGCAAGAAAAGGAAAAACAGGCAAACCACACTTCATCAAAACCAAAAGATTTTGCTGCAAACGACGCTCGCTATCAAGACAATGAAGGACAACCCACAGAGAAGAAAAGTTTTGTGCCCATGGTGAACCTCACTGGGCAACTGCAAATCACGTCTAAGGAAACGGCACAAAGAAGACTTAACATCTCAATAATGAAAAGACAGCTCAGTTCAAAAACGGGCAAAGCATCCTAACAGATACTTCCCCAGAGAAGATGAACAATACACACGTGACTACGTCACCCCCCAGGGAATCGCAAACCCAAACTCCAGCGAGATGCCACCTCGCGCCCGCTAGAGTGGCCGTCACCAAGGTACAACTGCAGGCAAGCACAGGAGAAAACGGAACCCTCAGCCTGCTGGTGGGAACAGCAGAGGGTTAGGGTTAGCGTTAGGGGTTAGGGGTTAGGGTCAGGGTCAGGGTCAGGGTTAGTAGAGTGACAGTTCTTCAAAAGGTTAAACGCAGCAGACACCTGTGGTCCAGCACTTCTACTCTCAGGTACACATCCACGTGACACGGAGACATACTTCCACCCAAAAACTCGTACACGAATGTCCCAGGAGAACTATTCATAATCGCTAAAAAGTGGAAACCACTCAACGGCCCATCAACGGGTGATGGATAAACAAATACAGTGGAGTATTATTCGGCCGTGACAAGGGATGAATTTGACACCTGCTGCAACACGGACTCACCTGAGGACACTGAGCTCTCTGAAGTAAGCGGTCAGGAGGACCCCCCAGGGAAGGGAGTCAAGGAAATGGGGGAGGGGCCGACTACTGATAACTACAGGGCTTCTTCCTGGCTGGGTGAGAACGCTCTGAAAGCGTGGTGATGGTGGATAGACTAATACATATATACTACAATAGAAACATGGCAAGTTATATGGTATGGGAACCGCACCGCAATGAAACCTAGGGTAACTTTCAAATGTATGCTGCGTTTACAACGTAACACGGTCCGCAAGATGAGATGTGTTCCAAGAAGTTATCTTTTAAAAAATTTTAAAAACCTTTCTCGGTTTCTGCTGCACTCTGGGCTCCCTCGCTCGGCTCCTGCTGGGCCCGCCGCCCCTCCGAGTGCCCCGCGCGCCCACCGGAGGGGGTCCCTGGTCCGGTCCGCCCACCCTGCACGGGGAGGGCTCCTCTGCGACCCGGGCGGGTCCCGGTCCGGTCCGGCCCAGCCTGCACCCGCAGGGGCCCCGCCGCGACCAGGGCGTGCGCCGACACCGCCCCGCGCGCCAGCGATAGGTCCGGGCCGGCGACCCGCGGCGCGGGGCGGGGAGAGGAGGCCGGGCGCGCAGCTGCGCTCGCTCGTCCGCGCTGGTCTGCGGCGCCGCGGGGACCACGGAGGCCCCGGGATGTGGGCGCCGGGCGGCCCTCCCGCGGGCTGGGACCGGCGCAGGGTGGGCGCACGGCTGCGCGCGGCGCTCGCGGGGCTTCACGAGCTTCAGGGGCTGCGCGCCACGCAGCAGGCGCGGGTGCGGGGCGCCCTGGCCGCACAGCCCCCGCCCGGGCCCGCCGCCCCCCGCGGCCCCCGCGCGCAGGAGCTGAGGCTGGAGGCGGCGCTGGCGGCTCTGCAGGAGCAGCTGGTGAGGACCCAGCCTGGGCGCGGGGGCGCGGGGGGCGCGGGGGGCGGCGGGTGTTCGTTGGCGGGAGGGTGGGCTGCCCTGCCCGGGTTGGTTGCGGTTAGTACTTTGGGTCTTTGGATCTGGGCTTGAGACCAAATAAGCTGGTGGCGGAGGCGGGACGCTCAGGTGGGGGTGTGGGGAAGGAGCGGCAGGTGACCATCCAAAAGTGAGTGACTGCGTGGGACATGCGCGCACCCTGCCCGCCTCCCAACGCAGCACACCTGAGGGGTGACAGTGTTGTTCTCATGTGAATGCATTGACTTGATTTCCCCTGGAGGGATCTACTGGGGATCCTGCCAGGTACCCCTGGGTGCCAGGTCTTCACCTGTGTGCTGCTTTGGGGACACGGTGTCAGCGTGTAAAGCGCGCCGGAATTGTCCTCAGTCATGTGCTCCGGCCGAATGGGGTCCAGTCATTGTAAAGAAACATTTGGGAAAATCCAGTATCTGATGAATACCTCTCAGCCTTCACGTGCAACCTGAGCTGTGAGAGGTGGCCTGTCCTCTGGTCAGAGAGGAGGACCCTTGGTGACCTCTCCACCTTCATGGCTGTCTCAGCACTACCGGGGCTGCTCCCGTGCCAGCTCCTCCTTGCGCAACTGGAAACGCTCCAGTCCTGCACCCCTGGCCATCACTCCGCTGCGGGATTTCACCTAACACGTTGGAAACCACTCGGAAGGGTCTTGGCACTACTGCGGCGTTATTTTGAAAGAAATAATGAAAAGGCCATAGAAAGATGTCTGTTTATTTGAACCACCTGTTACTCTAAGGGAAATTTCTGTTACCGTAGAAACTCAAATCCGTCCTGTTCAAAGCTGCTACCTGTCGGAGGCCACCCAGGTGAAGCTGTAGTGTCCCTGTCTGCCTCGCTGGGTCCTGCTGTTAACTCAGTCAGTGCCTCTGGATTAAGGGACCAGGAAGTCTGGAGTCTGGAGAGGCCTCCGGGATTCCTGTTATCTTCCCTTTTTGCCAAACACAGAGGTGGCAGACTGTGTGGGGGTGACTGGCCACCTTCGGCCTGCACGGGGGCAGGGTGGTGCTGAGTGGCACCTTCGGGCTTTGCTGAGCTGCCCAGGTGACCAAAGCATGGCAGTCCCCTTAGGTCTCTGTGTTTGCTCCCAGAGGACTCTCAGCTTCGGTGTGAACACATCTCTGGCCGGCAGATGTGTCCCGGGTGGGTGTGAGGACGGTGCTCTCGGGAGGCCGGCCGAATTGTTCTGTCAAGGGGAAAGAGCCCGGTTGATGATTAACTTGGCTTAAGGAATATACAGTTCAAACCTGTGAGCACTCAGCCTCTAATTACAAGTAGGCTTTTCGAAGAGAAGATCAAACAGGTTTCTTTTGTTTAATTTTGTTTCTTTTTTAACGTGGGGACCAGAAGGAACACGCAGACTTTGTCTTGAAACTTTGTTCTTGGAATGGAGTATGTGATTAAAAGAGAAGAATAGTTGAATGGATGTGACATCAGCCCAGGGCTTAACACTTTTACACTTTCCTTACAGGGAAAAAATTAGGAGTGATGATAATTCTACAATGTAGAATATAATCAAAATGCTTTACTCGCCAGTCCTCACACACTCCAGCAACGCACAGTGAACCCAGGGTCCCTCCCCGACCCTCGCCTTCCCCAGGCCATGGTCCATCCAGGTGCAAGACAGGAAGAACGTTTATCTGACCTCAGTGGCCTCATCCACAGGATCTCTCCAGTGAGAATGAGCTTCGGCATTTGTAGGATTTCTAGGGATTAGAGACATTTCCCAGCTGTCATTAGGAAAACAGCAGCGTTCACCGCGTTGTGCCTCATCAAATGTGCCACATCGTCGTATGATCACTGCTGTGTCCAAAGTCCCAAAAGAGAGAGCAGCTGTGGTACTCAGTAAGATTTGGGTGCAACAATCAAGGAGTGGTTTTTATTGCTGGAGCAGAAGGGAGGATGATTCCAGTGTTTGGGATCTCCCCATGCTGGGTGTGTGAGCCGATGAAACCCTCCGGCCCTCGCAGGCCATCACTGTCTGGGCAGAGTTGGCTGCGCTCACCGGCTTGTGTCATTCCCCAAGAAGGGGCCGACACTCACGCTTTTAGAAGGGTTGAGCGCACCGACAGCACTTAAATAGAAAGACGTCAGGCACCCAGTCGTCCTCAGGACCTGAGAGTACACTGAAAACTCCATCTCCCGCCAGTGGGTGCTGCCGGGTCGGCGGGAGGTGCCCTGGAGGGGGAGGTAGAGAAAGCCCCCGCACCCCCGGGACACCACAGTGAAATCTTATCCTGAAGAATTCCCCGACCTTGACTTTGCTGGTTGTGGCTTGTTCTAAAAGCGGCAGCTCGCAGTGCTGGCTTCTCACCGGCAGGTCCCAGCATCTAGCGCCGCAGGAGCGAGCTGTGGGTCTGATTCTGCAGCTGCAAACCGATGCCCGGTCTTTTCCTCGGACCCACTGTGCGTGCCGTGTGGACACCCAGGGGCGGGGAGGCAGGGTTGGGAACTCGGCGGGGGCCGGGCATCGCAGGACCCGCAGGGCTTCCTGTGCCGTGAACGGTGAAGGTGTCCACACGTGGTCTGTGAGCCTGGCCTCGCTGTCCACTGAGGGTCGTCTTTCGACTGAGTAGTCACGCTCACCCCCCCCGCCCCCCGCAGAATGCATGCGGCAGCGCGAGTTCATGCGTGAAGTGTTTCCTGTGTGCGTTCTCAGCTCTCAAGGAAAGATACCATCTCCGTATCCGGAACTTGAGGGCATTTGTAGTCGTGTCCTTGGAATGTGCTGTAAAGGGTTCGTGGTGGCTGTAATGTTGAGGGGGGAGCAAAGCAAACGGGATTCCGGTTGTTCTCTGTGGTGCACAAGGTTAGTGTTTTCGGAGAACGGCATCAGCCTGATAGTCGTTTTTAAGGAGACCCTGGAATAAAAGCTCTCGAACTTTTTGTGGTCATAGGAACTTCTGTGGTTCCTGGGAAGCTTGTTCAAATGCGTGTTCCCAGCTTGCCCTGAAGATTCTCGGCGAGTGGGTGAGCCTGGAGCGGGGTCTGCCGCTGTGCCCGGGGGACCCCCCGGGAGCCACGGCTGGTGGTGCACTGTGCTCTCCACCAGGCGCTCTGACCCTGCTCGTGCTCAGAGGATTTGACACAAGCGCTCCGATCACGCCCCAAGCGACACAACCCCGAGGCTAGCCTGACGCCTGCAGGGAAGTGGGAAACTGAGGCAGCCCAACAGCTGGCTGCTGCGGATGGCTCCTTCAGGCTGTAGACATCACGCAGGAAGGCACTTTGCAGTGGACTGTGCTCAGTCCTGTCACACGGGGACTTGGCTGTGAGCAAGGCAGGACAGACACGGGAGACCCCAAGTTAGGGACAGTGGGAAGGGTTAACAGGGGCTGGTCCACCCTGGGTGTGGAGCCTGCACCAGGTCCGAGGATGCAATAAATAACCTAAGAGCCCTGTGCTCCTGTAGCCCCCGGACCATTAATCAAAAACCAGCCACCGAGGGCCGGGCTGGCCAAACATTAATCACAAAGCAATTAACCCAGCACAAACACTCGGGGCTCTGCTTTTTGGAAAGGGGGCTGGAGATGCAGGGAAGGACCCCCCCCCCCCCAGAGTGCAGAGGACCCTCCTCCTCCGGGACGAGGAGAAAGTCGGGAGCTGGAAGAGAAGAGGTCAGACGTGTGTTTTTACACAGTGAGGCGTGGCCTGGCCAAGCAGCTTCGTTTTCTGTGCGTACCGTGGGCTTTGTTTTATGACAGGAAGATAAAAAATCACTCACAGTGAGAACACGAGCTGGCCCCTTTGTCCGGATCTGAGCTTGTTCTGCATGGGTGCTGCTGGGCCAGCCGAGCCTGTCCCTGCGTGCCGTGCCGGCTTT
Organism: Cheirogaleus medius; assembly: GCA_008086735.1. Taxonomy (NCBI): domain Eukaryota; kingdom Metazoa; phylum Chordata; class Mammalia; order Primates; family Cheirogaleidae; genus Cheirogaleus; species Cheirogaleus medius. The sequence goes on along the minus strand of VBSM01000361.1, from coordinate 107,043,343 downwards.
TGTGGCCGTGCCGTCCACTGGGTGACATTCCGCCTTTGTGGAGACGCGCAGGGTGAGAGGCCGGTATGTCGAGGCCGGTCTGGGTGTGCTGGCAGCACCCGATGCTGATCGGAGTCAGGACTGGTTTCCGCCGTCTACACGTGTACAGGTGGTATTATGGCTTCAAACTCTGTTACTGTGCACACCTTGGGGGGTGTTCAGAGACCCCCGAGTTAGGTCCTGGGGAAGGGCTGAGTCGGACGGGCTGGTCCACACGGCGCATGTGGCCCAGCCACGTGCGCACCTCCCGGCGCTGACTTACGGCGGAAACTCGCGTCTGCAGAACTAACTGTCCCGTAAGGACAGGAGACTGTTACTACCTGCGGCTCTCCTGTGATGAGTTCTCACATTGCTGGAATTGCTGGAGTAATTATGGGGCTCAGGGGATCTCCTAATATCCTATGTAAAATTAAAGTATAATTAATCATATTCTTAACAGGGCGAACCACGAAATTATATTTGTTAATTATTTGCCTTAAACTTTATAGTAAATCAAAACAAGAAATGGATGCAGAGGACCCTGAAAACAGGTGGAATTCTGTAACTGAATGAAAGAAATCAGCGTTTATTAAACACACGGGGCTAATTTTGCAAACATTATTTACCTGTGCATGTGGACATATCTTAAACACGTGCACGCACACACACACACACACAAGTGCACACATGGATGTGAACTTCACATCAGAAAGGGCCTCACAGCAGATTCTCAGGCTGCGTTCACTGCAGAAGGTGGTTTTCGGTCTTTCCACCAAAACCTGTCGTCACAGTTCAAAACCTTACCTATAACGTCAGGGAGGGAGAAGGGGCTTAGCAGTGAGGGGCCGTGGAGGGGAGGGCCTATTTCTTTCCCAGAGACTTTCTTCCCCCTTGGAAAGTCAAAGTGTCCAGCACAGGAAAGTAAACTCTCCTTTAGATCCGAGAAAGGGAATTCAGTAAAAGGTGGAAATATCACCTGTCTGCCAAGAGGAAGCATCTCTGGGCTATTCTGACCTGATTCCCTGCTCACAGCTGTATCATTCTCTATCCCTGTAAAGAAATGTCTAATGCAAATTGCCGATGAGTAAAATAGCCTGCAGTTGGTGGGAAAAAACCCGTACGGGGGCGGGGAGGGCCAGGCTGCCGTTTTTCTTTCCCAGCGCAGAGAGCGAGGAGCCTGCCTGGGTGTGAGTAGGCGTAGCTGTCAGAGTGAGGAGGCGCCTTCCACGTGGGTTTGGGAGTTTAACCTGTGTTTGTGATGCAGGCGTTTGTACCCCGTCGGGCCCTAGCTTCGGCTTCTGCACCCACATCGGTCCTGTTTCTCGCTCTGCCTCCCCAGGCCCGGCTACGGCTGCAGGACGTCGGCCTGGAGACCCACCTGGACCAGCTGGGCCAGCAGATCAGCCGGCTGCAGCTGGACGTGGGTGCCGCCCCCGGGGAGGCCCTGGACAGCGACAGCCGGCCCAGCTCAGGTACGCGCGGCTTGTGTGAGAGGTGTGCGAGGTGTGCGAGCCCCACCCTGAAGGGCACCCCAGCAGCCAGTGCAACGTGTGCAAAGTGACACCACCCACCGCCAGCCCCTCTCGGGGCCTGACCGCCAAGTCCTAGCACTTCCCAGTGTCCGATGCAGTGAGGAGCGCCGGCCCCCGGCCTGTTGGGCTGATCCGAAAGTCAGGAGGCAACATTTGAGCCCCAAAAGCATGTGCTATTGAACAATGCTAAAAATGAAATGCTTTGATTTAAAAGTGTTCCAGAAAAAAGAGTGTGTATGTATATATATAGAGAAAGAAAGTGAGAGAGAGAGAGGAAGGGAGGAAGGGAGAGAGAGAGGAAGGGAGGGAGAGAGAGAGAG